>JARHVA010001756.1:637500-695000 GCA_037957365.1 Torreya grandis | reverse complement strand
TAAAAAAGGCTATTAAGAAGGAAATAAGATAATGATTGAAAAAGAAGCTCTAAAAAATGTTTAAGAAGTTGATAATGATGCCCCTTGAATAAAGTGGTTGTGACATACAATTGATGGATGGCCCCTTCAAAAGAAGAAAGAAAAAGATTGAAATTAACCTATGGGTTATATTAATCTAATTGAGAGAATGCTTGCAAACATTGATTTAAAAAGTACTGCTTTGCCCAAAGGTGGTTATAATTAGTATCAAAGGTTGAGACACTAATTTTACCAAAGGTAGTTATAATTAGTAGCACATGGACATACTCTAGCAGGGAAGATGTGTTAAAATAATGATTTGCCCTCATGTGGTTATAATCATTAAGATGACCTAGATTGAATAATTATTTTTGGTTGTGCCCCAATAGAGTAGATTGAAAATCATAATTCAAGGATATAACATACCATACAGATTAATTTTGATCAAACACAAATGTATGTGCAATGGTATAATGATTGAATAAGAAAAAAATAACTAGGCACATGAGGATGCACAAAGAGATGATTGGAAGAATAAAGGTGGCTGAGTTAACCCGAGATACATCATGTATCCAAGCACTACCTACATAGTCTAAATAGGCCTCAAGCTAATGTAGTTGACCCAAAAGTATGAGAAAATGGAATGAGGAATAGAAGAATAAGAATTTATCAATGTGAATGATTCATTTGTACCTACCAATGTGGATATTCTCATTCTTATTAGTATTGATACAACCAAAGTGGCTAATGGGTTGAGTCGATCAAGGAGGGTGGGAGGATTTACCAAGGTTACTAAGGATAAGTTTATATGACTCCATTACTTTTAATATTTCCCAAACTAATTTTTACTATAGTACATGATGGTATGTATCATGATATAAAAAACCATGATGAATTAGCCATAATATGCATAAGGATTGACTCTTGATCCAATAAACAATTGAAAATAATACATTAATGATACAAACCATGATGACAATGTTGATGTATGAGTATGGATAGACTCAAAAATAATATGCAAGGAATCACCCAATTAACACATATAGATTGAGTCAAGGCATAACAATGAAGGAAAATAAATAGAAAAACAAACAAAAAATAATGAATCAAACAAACACACAAAAAGATTGAAAGTAAAAGCAATAGACAATATCCTATCATCAACAAAGTCAATATCTACATGTGAAGGCTCAATGGAATGATAAATAATTGGTTTCCCCAAGAATTTTTTTATGCAAAGGTCACACCCCAATGATAGTAGAATGGATTAGAATGAACAATGGATTTACCTTAGTAGGATGGATTGAGGATGACTGACTAGGTTTAAATAGGCCAAATGTTTTTGGAAAGCTGATATTCTAATTCGTAGTATTTTGAAATGTTTTTGAATTTTTTAATAATTTTTATGATATCTTAACTCATTAGAGATTGACAAGATGCCACTCATAAAATGGTGAGAGCATTGGCTTTGATTAATTATAAAATGGTGAGAACATATGGAAAAGGAGGACTAAGCTAACCTTAATGTGAATCAATCACAATATAAATAGTCCTATTAAGACCTCAAGTCATTATAGTTTCACCTAAATAAAAGGTAGCGATATCTGACCAAGTCATAACAAGTTTACGAATTTAGGTAAATTTCAAGGCAAATGATCATAATAAGGGTTAGGTGATGTTGTAATTCATGGTAAATGTGTTGTTCCTACTTTGCCCATAGATGATTATAATTAAGAAATAATGACATAGGTCATTAATACTAATTTTCCCTTAGTTATTTATAATTAGAAACACAAGGTAGAATACTGATTTACCCAAAGGTGGTTATAATCAATAACACTAGTCAAGCATAAATAAAATATGTAATTGATAAATCCACTAACATACTACCTTCATATACTACCATTTGAACACATAATTCTAAAACTACTAAATCTAAATCAAAATCCCCTTGTGGATGGTGCTAAAATAACTAATATAACCAAGGTTAAAAGGGTTAGCTATGATGGGTAAAAACAAGTTTGGTCAATAGGGAAGGTATGGTAAAATGGTATAGGGTATGACATTGTTCAATAATAGTGTTGGTATACAGATGGTGATTTTATGGAAATTGGCTATAATGGTAAGAGGTTTTCCCCCAAGTGATAAGGTAAGATAAATGGTAGGGTATGAAACAATGATAAGGTTAATGGCAAATTAAAAAAGTAGGTAAATGGTTTTGTCAAGGTAAATAGTGTTGGCAAGGTAAATTCTTATGTTATTCCTATTGCTATGGAGATGCACATCCTAATCAGCATATGATACAACCAAAATAGTCAAATGTTTAAATTTCTATCCCATACCTCTTCTAAATAACTATTCTATCAATAACCTACTATATATTTGGATTCTAATCATGTTATGATCTTTGTTGCTTGTTGATTCTATTTCCTTCAAACTTTGAGACAAGATGTCTTTGTAGCTTTTACAAAGGAAAGTGTAGCCAAGGATGGTAAAAATGGATAAATATTGGATGATAGGTCTAATTTGGTAATGGAGAGATGTAACATAATGGAATGTATAATGGTTAGGAAAAAAATGAAGATCAAGATTTTTAGGAACACACAATGTTGTTGATTCTGGATTCAACAAAATTTTGGTCATGGTAGAGCTGAAGACTTATGAATATCCTCTCAATAGGATCATCAATTTTTTTGTTGTTTGAGCTTGAGAGTACCTACCATCTAATTATGCTATATATTGGAAGCTATACTAAATTCATCTTTGATAATGTCTTCATCAAGTAGTGAAGAACTATTATGCTTAGTTATTGGCACCTTGAATAGGTTTACACCAATGAAGTTAACTTGACTATCCTATAGTGCCTCTAATAAGGTTTCACTAAGGAATATTGATATTTAAATTTGATTGTCTTCTAACACCTCAAATAAGGTTTCACTAGAAGATCATGAGTTTAGACTTTGATTTCCCCCTAACACCTGTAGAAAGGTTGCACTAGGAGATTGTTCTTCTTCTACATGAATGTGGTCTTGGTGCCCCTAATATTATGCAATTGAAATGTTACCATGGATTTAGTTCAAAAAGGTTTGATTCTATCAGTCCCAATCAACACTTATGGGAGGTGAAATGTCAATGCAATGGCTAGGTTGGTTGGTAGAAATGGTATGTGGAATGGTAATGGAATGGAAAAAGACAACACCATCCTCATAGAAGATACTAGGATAACTTGTATTAAAGATGAATTAATCATCCTTAAAACCCATGGAAGGATCACAAATATATTCAAATTGATCTACAAGGCATGCGTAACCAATATTATAACAACCATGAATGTATTTTGATTTTGAAGTTAATTTCAACTCAAGGGACTCTAAATTCGATGTTGAGACTGACATTAATTCTAATTTTGATGCTAAATCTGATGTTGGTTCAAGAATATAACCTAACTTCAACATTGATTCTTCATCTTGTGCGGATTCTACTACAATGATGTCTTGTTGAATGTTTGGTATTGGACAAGTAACGACCTATGATGGTATAATGGGCTCTTCAAGTTAAGAGATTGACAATATACCATTCATAAAATGGTGAGATCATTTGGATTTGATTACTCATAAAATAATGAAAACATATGTAAAATGAGGATTGAAATGACATCAATGTGAATTGAGTACAACCTACATAGTCCCATTATGACCTCAAGTCACTGTAGTTCTACCTACATAAAAGGTAGTGAGATTTGATCAGGTTACAAAAAGTTCATGAATTTAGGAAAATGGAAAGGCAAATGATCATATTAAGGTGAGGTGATGCAATAATGTATAGTAAAGGTGTTGTTCCTAATTTTCCCATAGCTGGTTATAATTAAGAAACACTAACATAGGTGAGTGATATTAATTTTCCCATAAGCGATTATAATTAGTAACACAAAGTGGAATAATGATTTACCCAAAGGAAGTTATAATCAATAAAAATAGTCAAGCATAAATAAAAGATGTAATTTCTATATATATTACCATTTAAACATGCAATTATAAAATTGGATTAGAATTCCATCAAAGATGGTGCCATAAGAACCAATGGAACCAAGGTCAAAATGGTTAGGTAGGATAGGTAAAAACAAGTTTGGTCAATAGGGAAGGTATGGTAGAATGGTATAGGGTAGGACATTGTTCAAGAATGGTGATGGTATAAAGATGGTGATGGTATGGTAATTGGATATAATGGTAAGAGGTTGTCCCCAAGTGATAAGGTAAGATAAATGGTAGGGTATGAAATAAGGGCTGATGAATGGAAAATGAAAAAGGTAAGGTAAATGGTTTTTCAAGGTAAATAGTGCTGGCAAGGCAATTGTTTATATTATTTCTGTTGATGTAGAGATGCACATCCTGATCAAAATATGATACAACTAGAATAGTCAAATGTTTAAATTTTTATCCCACACCTCTTTTGAATAACCTTCTACAAATTTGGATTCTAATAATTTTGTTATGATCTTTGCTGGTCATTTATTCTATTTCCTTCAAACTTTGAGATAAGATGCATTTGTAGTTTCTAAAAAGGAAAATGTGACTAGGGATGGTAAAAATGGAGAAATATTGGATGATAATGGAAAGATGGAACATAATGGAATGTATAATGGTTAGGAAAGAAATGAAGTTCAATATTTTTAGGCACATAGAATGTTATTGATTCCAGATTCAACATAATTTTTATTGTAGTAGGGCCAAAGAATTTTTAATATACTCTCAATAGAACCATCATATTTTTATATTGTTTGAGCTTGAGAGTAGATGCCATCTGATTATGTTGTAGATTGGAAGCTATACTAATTTCATCTTTGATAATGTCTTCATCAAGTAGTGAAGAATTATTGTGCTCAGCTATTGTCACCTCAAAGAGGTTTTCACTAATGAAGTTGTCTTGATTGTCCCATAGTGCCTCCAAGAAGGTTTCACTAAGGAATTTTGACATTTGACTTTGATTATCTTCTAACACCTCAAATAAGGTTTCACTAGAAGATGTTTAGTTTAGACTTTGATTTCCCCCTAATGATTTTGAAAAGGTTTCCTTAGGATATTTTTCTTCTTCTACATGAATGTGGTCTTAGTCCCCCTAATATTCTACAACTAATATGTTACCATGGTGCAGTTCAACAAGGTGTGATTGTATTGGTCCCAATTGACACTTATGGGAGGTGGAATGTCAATGTAATGGCTAGGTTGGTTGGTGGTTATGGTATGTGGAATGGAAAAAGGTAGCACCATTCTCATAAAAGACGCTAGGATAACTTGTGTTGAATCTAAATTAATCATACTAAAAAACCATGAAAGGATCACAAATAATTTAAATTGATATGCAAGGCATGTGTAACCAATATTGTAACAACCATAAATCTATTATAATTTTGAAGCTGATTCTAACTCAAAGGACTCTTAATCCAATTTTGAGATTGATGTTGATTCTAATTTTAATGTTGGTTTAAGAATATAATCTAAATTTAATGTTGATTCTTCATTTGGTGTAGATGCTACTACAATGATGTCTTGTTAAATGTTTGGTATTGGACATGTAACAACCTATGATGGAATAATTGGGTTCTTTAAAAATAGACTTAGATAATAAGGACTCCATAGAGACTGGCTTGTCAAAGTGAGACCTTTTAATGAGGGGAAAAGGTTAAGAGACAAATCCATAAAGACTAGCTTGTCAAAGGGAGGATCTTTAAAAATAGGACAATGGTCGAGATAACGATTTTCCTAAAGGTAGTTATAATCATTAATAAGTGACATAATAAAGACTGGCTTGTCAAATTGAGACTTCTTGACAACAAGGATAGTATCAAAGGGTGATTCATCATAGGTTGACTCATCACAGATAGGTGTTTCAACAAAATCATTATGAATTGGTTGGTTCTCTTATAAAATAGTAGTTTTGAACACATCTTGGTATTCATATGATTGGCTCTATTAGAGAGGTAATGATTGGATATGTTGGAGATTGATGATAGACATGGATTTTCCAAAGTGGGGGAAGGTTGAAAATGGATGAAGGATGGTTGATGGTTAGAGAAGGATATATTTGTAAATAGGCTCATCTAAGATAGGTTTAATAAAGACTGGTTACCAGTCTAGGATAATAACTATGACCCATCTAATTATAATTGCACAACCTTGTTAGGATAATGAGCTACCATATTTAGAAGGGCCTAAAATGGTTATAGTATGGTATTATGAATCTTGGTTGCTTATACAAGCTAAAATATGAGGGCTTAGAATGGCAATGGTAGGGAATTATGAAGCTTGATTGCTATCTTGAGTCAAAAGACAAGGTCTTGGAATAGTAATGATAGGGCATTGTGAAGCTTGGTTGTTATCATAAGCCAAAGGATGAGGTCTTAGAATGGTAATCCTTGGGAATTATGGATATTGGTTGATTGCATAATCTGAAGGAGGGTTAATGGTATGGGTAAGGGATTAGGTACCATTCACATTGAAAGGGCAAACTTGGTATGTTAATCAGCCCAAAGAAGCTATCATCGAATACTATGCTTAAGGATCTTGGATTTGTTTTATAGATTAAGTATTATAAGGAGGATAGGGATTCATCTCATAAAGCACATCATCATGATAGGGGTCTTGACCAAAGTTATCTTGTGTAACTACATTATCATAACTTAGATTATACATGGCTCTACTACAAGTGTAATGAGATATACCTAAATCAATGATGAGAATTTCATAAAGAGGCTAGATTTCTATAAACTCTAAAAAATAAGGTCTAAAGGATAAATGGTCCAAACATAGTGTAAGAAATGGAGCTATATCTCTAAAATGGTTAGTTTTAAAACTTGGTACAAAATAGTTTGATGTTAAATGTCTTTCACAAAAAGGTCACATGGATGAAATAAAACTAAAATACCAAACTTAGATATAAATTTTTAAAAACAAGTCTAATCTAGGTCTAAATAAACATAGGCTGCTAGGTCTTTTGGAAAACAAGGCATAAAAACTAGGCTCGAAACAAACATTTCTAGGTCTTTTGGAAAAGGCATAAACGCTAGATTTTAAACAAAAACAAGGTCTAAAAGGTAAGATATTTAATCTAACAAATCTGAAACACTTTGACACAAACTAGGCATTTAGATTTTTAACATAACCTTGATCATTTGGTAAAAGACAAAAACCTTAGGCACATGGAAGGTAGACCACTTACCCAAATCTAGGCACAAAAATAATCATTAAATCGAGCAAGAAATTAACCTAAGTTACACAACCCAAAAGTTAAGGGTGAACACTTAGGCCAAAATTAAATAAGGCATAGATATAAACCAATCAATGTTTGGATTTGAACTTGTCAAGTATAATTTATAACATGATTTATAAGACTAGGCATATTAAAATAGACATCAAGCTAGAAAAAAATGAATTGCATGACAACACTAGGTATAGATCCAAAAAGCACACGTGGTTTCAAAATTAAAATTTTGAACACAAGGTAACAAGTCTTTGAAATAATTCAAGAATCATAATGATGTTATCATGCTATAAAGGTATGACAAATGGATTTTTTTCAAGACTCCAAAGCACAAAACTTTAGAATGATTTGGGTAGTGTAATGACACCCTTTTCAAACAAGTGACACACACACAAAAATGTTTGATAAATAACTAAGGAAAAAGTGCATGGTGTCAAATGGATAATTTAATACCTCTTGAAGCAAAGGAGTGATGTATAAACAAGACTCATTTATAATGTGGTATGATAAATAAATAGTTTCAACTCAAAACCAAGTAAGTAAAGAGGATAAATGATAAAAACACCTAAGTGTAACATATTAAATCCTAAAATTGATAAGGTTGCATCATAATATCAAATTTAATCTACATAATTTATCTCAAGTGGATTTTAAGTTATTAATATAAAAAGTAAAAGCACATGAAAATTAGAGTTTTTAGGCCCCCTCTTCTCTCAAGAGTTATATGATGACATGGAACTTTGGGCTACTCACCTTAGATCAACAATATATGTACTGTAAGTGGGGTTGTCAAAATTATGAATTTTTGTTCATTTATAGATGGTACCAAGTATGGTTAACACTAGATATGAAATCACATCATTTGGATCCATGTCAACCGAATTGTTTTTAAAAGGTCTTGTCATTTTCATAACCACTATATGCATTAATTACTCAGTGTAGTGTGATGTTTGAGTTACCCCTATATTATGAGGTTGAGTACCACTAATGGAGCTTGTTTTAAATACTAAAAAAAAACATCCAAATGGGTCACCCTCCATTTATATACCCCACCATGGAATGGGTTTGAAATTATGCCAAGAGATGAATTCCTAGGTGAATGCTTCTGTATAAAATTTGTGGGGAGGCAATGAACTCCCACCCACAAGCCAAGAATGCATGAAATAGATTAAAGTGGAAGGAATTTATGGTCATTTTGGGGTCATCCAAATCATATGGATTTTGGGAAGGGACTTAGTGACTTTTCTTCCATGCTTTTGGACAAAAGTGACAAGTGCAAAGAGTGAGAATTTTTTATCATCCAAGTTTTGTAAAGGGGATGGGAGGAGAGCATACATGTGAAAATCATTCTTTTAAATAAATAATTCAATAAATAAGCATAAAATGAGATCTCTTATGAGTATTTAACTAAGGTGGGAGTTCATTTTATATCACCAAAATGAAATATGTTATTTGAGCCCCATGGCATTGTGTTAAAAAAATAACCAAAATGAGAAAAAACTCAAGTAAAAAAATGATTTTAAAACACCAAATATAGATGTTCATTTTTGTAACTTAGAGTGTTTAAAAGTGTTTTCTCTTGGCCTTTGGGTCTTGAAAAAAGTGTTATAGGGTTTTCTATATTTTGTGAAAAATTTATAAAACTTAAAATAAAATAATAGAATATTTTGAAAATTTAGGAGAAGACACTTGGTTTTAAAAAGAAAATCATCAAAAATGGAGCCTGAATAACCCCAAAAAAGCCCCCAAAAGTTGACCACTTCATATTTAGAAGGTTTATGGGATGAATTATCCCACTGGTCATACCATTATGTGATCAAGGAATCCAAGAAGGGAGGTTAGTCTTGTGTTAGCCCAAGAAATAAAATTCAAATAAACACACTGAAATCCTAAAACCTATAGCTTAGATAATAGGGAGAGTATAGGTAATAAGCATGCATATGAAAACACAATAAAAACATAAAATAAAACCTTCTTTTAACTTCCTTGGAGATCCAAATGGCTTGCTAGACTTATACATCAATAAATCTTAATTAATGGAGCTTTACTGGCTTCATCTTTCCTTAACAGCTTGGATTAAGATTTTATCATGGTAACATTACTCGCATGAGTCTTATGTATTAAATCCTACATAATAACTCTATAATATCTAAGCTTAGAAATGATGGGGTATGGCCTTGTATTAATAGCCTCAAGAATTAACTCTCACCCAGGGTGAGTAAAGGTTGAGTTTAAACATAGAATGGGTTTAAACTAACCCTAGGTGACTTGAGACTAACTCTAGTTGAGTTAATAGTTGTCATGTAATTATGATGTTCAATTATTAGGCATGGCTCTCAAATTAGATATTTTGGGATATTTTGAAAGAGTTTGACAACTCATAAAGGCAATGATGAAAAGGCTTGATATTTTGATTTTTGGAATTTCCATTTTTAGATATTCATTAATTTTAAATGGATAATTAAACTGAGCATTTTATCTTGTTTAATTATATGATTGATTTTGATTAGTATTTTTACTCTTTCAAGATTTGATCAATTGCCTTACTTAATGGGTCTATAGGCCAAATTGAAAGTTGTTTGTCGTAAGGTGATTAGGGATGAATCCATGAGAGGTTATTGTTGTATACAGGCTAGTATTCTAAACATGTATGCTTCAACATGATTATGAGTATTGATGAATGAGACATGACTAAAATTAGGACATTTAGTGATTCCTAGGCTTAATTTGTATTATTTGGTAGGAATTAGTCTAAATCTAGTTGAGAAGCCAATTGTGGCCAAAATTGGATGTCTACATGTCCAAGTAAAAGGCATGCACATGGCCTAACATCTACTTGATCTTAAAATAAATGTGCACATTCCCTCCTGTTTGAATTCTCTATATGCAACTTGCCTAGAACTCAATACACACACTCTAGTATGCACATATCCCCCAAAGATAGGTAAATGTGAGGGTTTCATACTACACATGAAGATATGAAATAGTAAGATATAAGAAAATCTTATGAAGTTTCCATGCTAAGTGAACCTAGATGGGTCTATAGGTGATAGGTAGGTAATAGTGGTAGTTGAGTTTGATTGGATGTGAATGAGGCTGAGTGATAATAAGGTTAGATGCAAAATTAGCTATCATATGGAAAATCATGACCACATGTCTTCCTTAAAAACTTGAGTGGATTTATTCTTTGATAAACATGTGGATCAAAGAGTGACTGTATAGCTACTTTCATGATCAATTTTTAGGCATAAATTGAGTGAGCATGGTTATAGCAGTTATTACAAAGACTTGGGCACTCTTAATTGATCTTGGGATTTGGGAACTATTTTTGAATTCAAGTTCCTATATACCACCTTCAATAGATAATTGATTATGTAGATCCTTTATTAGTGTTATGTAAACCCTACTTTTTGTTATTAAAGGGTTGACATTTCTAGGTATTGTAATGCTACCAAAATTTACCCTCTGAAATCCCTCTCCTTGGTATAACAAAGATCTACCCATTTGAGTTTGTAATATAGCCTTAGACCTTGATATTAATAATAAATAATTTACTTTTTTATATGATATATGTTTTGTGTGCATTCACAGTTGTTGATACTTATCTATGGATGTTTGTCCCTCTCATTCTCATCTTTCCTTTACACCTCTACACATAAATAGAAGTCTCTACAGGTCACATGATGTGTATATATGGGTCTTAATAGGCATTATATATGGACCATTTGTCACCCATCCTAACATTGTGTTGTGTTCCCTTACCTCCATGTGAAACACTTATGCAGTGCACCTAGTTTAAAGATTTTGTATCTAGTCTTTTAGTTTTATTGTGTCATTAAGTGGGTGAGGTGTTCATTCTATTCTTGGTGCATTAATTTTTAAATTCTATAAATTTTTTTACCTTTTCTCTCCCTTTTAAGGCTTAACACTAGTGGTAGATTTCATTCTACTCTTTGTAAGTCTGCACACTGGTCCTAAACCAGGTGTATTTAGAATAGAAGGAATCCAACCTACTCTGGAGGTTCATCCCAAGGAGTGAAAGAGACCCACACCTTTAGGAATGATCCCATTATTACAATGATACACTGAATCACTCTATGATGTGTAAATCTAAGGTGCTAGGTGTATAAATGTCATACACCAATGTGCATGAGAGCCTTTCATACATGGGTTCACATTTTGAGTGATAACAATTTTTGTCATGCCTAGTGGGATCAACTTCAAAATTTGGATAATAAATTAGTTCTATTATTAGTAATTAAAAGTGTTTAAGACTCTCTAAAAATCACCTAAGGTCTCCAAGTTTCAAAGTTCATTGGTTTAAACAACTTGACTACCTCAAAATGTGTCATTTCTCCTTCATTTTATAAAAATATTGTTTCACTACCTTTTATTTCCCATATGAAGCTAAAAGTGCTATTGGTTTCATCCAAACCTAGACTAGACTAGAAAGATACCCACCTCTTCATAATCTTTACCTCCCTCATACCCCAACTCAACCCTTTTGGCTACTCATTCATGCTTCCAACCAGCCTTGTAAAAGCTAAGTTGCTCCTAATCAACATTGTCACCCTCCTAACTAACCCTTATAAAGCATCAAGGACATCTTACTAAAATTCACCTAATAGATGAGTGAGGTTGAAAATGAGTGTGAATATAAATATAAGTATACTTAACAAGCTTACATCCACCAATAGGAGATGAAATAACAAAAAAGGTATGAAGAGGAATGCCTAGCTAGATAAATATAATAAAAAAGAGAAGATACATCAACTATTTAAGCAAACAAAAGAGAATAAACCCAAAGCAATCCCTTATATACCTAACTTCAAACAATATTATCTTATGAACATAGACCAACCTATAAAGAGGGAAAAATCTACATTCAAAGTCCTTATCTTTAGGTAGGGTAAACCATCTAAACTCTCAAGTGGGCCTCCTAGTTTTAAAATCCCAAGTTTTAGAGGTTCCCCTTTTGTATAGAAGCATATGCCCATACTGACTCAAAATATTATTCTTCATCAATAGCCTTAAAATCAATCATGACATCCCTTTTGGACCCAACATCCTAGTTTTAGGATGCCCAACCTAGTTAAGGCCATTCCTTCTTCACCAATTAAAGCCTCATTCCCTCCCACTATCTCCTTTTTTAAAGGAACCCTGGTTCTATGGGTGTTTTAATTTTTTTAAGGTTATGGAGTTGAATCCATATGTTTGTTAAAGGGGATTAGTACAATAAATCAAGGTAGAAATATTCAATAAATATAATCATTAATTTGTAATAAAATTGACCTAATTTGACCTTTCAAAAAATAACAATAAATGATATAAACTAATACTTAGCTAGAAATTGACTAAGATGGAAGGTCTAAAAGCTATAAATTGGGACATGAGTTGATCTATGTGTCATAAATAGGATCCAAGTGTTAGAATCCTTCTTATACAGTAGTGACCTAACTAGAAACTAGCCCCAATGACACTAGTGTCCTCCTTTTGGCATTAGTGTCCTCTATGTAAAACTTCTCTAAGATTCTTGTTACACCTATGTTAGAGTCTACCAAGCCTATTATTGTGTGCACAAGTTATGATTCCTTGTTGGTGACTTATTTTACATGATTTTGCATGTAAACCCTAGAATTCCATGTTGATAGAGCATCTAGTTGGCACAAGTAGCAAAGTGTGATGTTAGTGGGGTAGCCTAGACATCCTCAACACCTTGATATGATGAGAGTTACCTATATGCCAATACTCTAAGAAGGGATCAAGATCAATGTAGTTCTCCCCACCTAAGTGATGGTGTATGTGTAAGTGAATCTAGTATGAAAGTTGGCTTGAGTGCTTTGAGTGTGTTTGAGATTGAAAATCTAAGTAATCTAAGCTTTAGAATGTTGTATATGGCTATATGAAGTAAGATATAATAGGGATTAATAACATTGATTATGCAAAACTTATTATGAGTTTGTTTGTGTTATTGTATCTTATTTCCATCTAGCGAATAAAGGGATAAAGGTCATGTATATATATTGTTTTAGTACTTGTAAATGTCTTAAAAGAGGTTTAGGTTGACCTTAGGTGGTTGTTGATTTGAAAAGATATCCATTGGTGATAAAAGGTAGGAAAAGGACAATAACATCCAAACTAGGATGCTAGTGCTAATGGTGCTATTGTCCAAGTTATGGTACTAATGTTTAGGTGGTAGATACTAAAGCACTAGGATCTAGGATGCTAAAGTGAGGGTCTAGGACTATTTTAGGGATGTGTATGGCTCACATGAAGGCTAGATAGGTGTATAAATAAGCCATAAGATAGGTTTGGGGAGAAGCTAGGAATGGGTGGTCTCAATTAATGCTCTTAACACTCCAATGTTATTTTTATATGATTAAATTCCCCCCCCCCCCATTTATTCTAAAAATGTAATAAGTGAAATGACTAGGATAAAGTAAAAATAAGCATACCTATACTTACCTATGAGGCCAGGTCTATGAATGTGGATTTGAGTATGCAAAACATGCTCCATTGCATGTCTTATAAATAAAATGTGCTTACTTAAAAGATATAAAAATGAAAGACAAGATTGAGTAAAGAGAAAAAATAGAGGATATGAATGAATACACCTCACTGGGTACATATACCAATGTATAAACTTGGTGACATCCTCTCTCTCTATGTGTAAATAGTGATCAATCAGTGAATAACTTGGACTGAGCTGATGGCTTGCTAAATACCCACATGTGGGTGGCTCAAGAACTCAATCTAATTTTGACTCCATTATTACCTAGCCTTTCTTGGTGGATCATGACTTATGAATAGATTGGATTGTATTGATGGTGTGTCTAACCCTCTCACGTATGTGGTTTAATAACTCAAGTAAACTATGAATCCATCATTACCTACCCATGTGCAGTAGATGCATCTGAAATTGAAACTATGTGATGCAACTAAAAATTTATAATATGGATCTAGGCCACTTAGAAAATATAAAATGGCTATGGGCCACTTAGGAATGTAAGGTAGCTCTAGGCCACTTGGGAATGTAAGACAATTCTAGGCCACTCAAGAAGTCCAAGTACTATAATCTAAGTAAGGCATGAAATTTGAATTATGCTAGTGTGAATGATGTCTGGATTAAGAACATAAATAATGACATGAAGTTTACCATTCCATCTGATCAATTGGAATAAAAGTGAGGATATGGAAATAATGTGCCACACACATGACCCCAAATATCATATATATGCATATGGATTCTATATTTAGTTGTAATAATCTATATTTGAGTATTTAAAACTTAAATGGGAATTAGCACAATGTGCATGATGTCCCTAATCTAAGAAAACTAGTATAGATTTGTATTAAACTAGTAAAAAACTAATAATCTATAATTGAACCTGTGCAAAGCCTAGATTATACTTACTATAATTTTCTATCCAATCTATAATTTTGTAAAACTAAGGCTACTATAAAGTAGCACCATATCTAGAGAGTAGCACTATTGGTGATAGTGTCCCACTTTGGGTGCTAATGTCCAACTGTACTGATTTCTATGCAACTAAAACTTGTCTCTGTGTGACTATTTATCAATGTGTTTTTTGAAATTGATTTATATATTATGTGCCTATGTACTAGAAAAACTATAATCTTAATGAATTTGGATAGCCTGATCTCTATGAATTCCCCCTCTTTTGAGGGGAATTTTTGAACCTGTGCAAGAACTATCTTGAAAATAAAAATAGCTGCATGATATGTGTTAGCTAGAACATATATGATATCTATGTAATAAACCAATATAATGTGAAAACATGACATCAAAACATAATATAATCTGAGCATAAGTTTTTAGTGTATGATTCATGTTAGATCTATCATTTACAAGGTTGTCAAAATAGATATAGTAATGGAAACATGTGCATGCACAATAAATTTGAGTAACTACCTAGGGGATGGGGCATGATGTCCATCAAGGAACCCAAGAGTAAGGGAAGATGCATTAGGTCACTAATGGCATCTAAAAATGGAATGTTCAACAAGAAAGATAAGTGTCACAACCATGACATATACATGAAATCATATATAAAAAACACATGAGGTACACAAAGTAGGATAAGGGCACACAATACAAGGGACATGGGAACATATCACTAAATCTAGGAAAGAAAGACACATAATGACATGTTAAAAAGTCCACATATGTAAAACAACAAGTATGTTGGTATAAAGCCATATGGAAGGACATCTTCAAATGTTTTCATACACTATCAAGAAGGTACACATAAGGACATGGGCACATGTCCAAAACATACATATAATGAAAGGAAATGGAATAAAGGCATACAATAATGACATATTCAAATTACCTTAAATATATGTAAAAATATAGAGACAAAATCAAGTCTAAAGTTGGAAATATAGAAATGAAAGTATAAATGAACATGCGATACAAACCTGTATAATAAATAAGATGTACATAATCAGAGTCTAGAGTAGTAGCAATCAACAAAAAACATGATCAATGTACGATGATGAATATCAAGATATAAAAATGCTAAATCTATGATATAGAGTTTATAAATATGTAACATGGTGATTATAAATGTTTATAGGATGCCCCCAAATGGGTAGAATGTGTCAAATGAAGAACCTGTGTATATGCCCCTAGTGGTAGATAGTAGTGAATCTATATCTATATGGTTGACCTATTTCCTATAAGCATATACAAACACTTGAAAAGAAAAAATGAAGCATGCATGTATGATAAAACTAACTACACTAATATATATAACATAAGTATTATCTAAAAAGTATAAGAAATGTAAATGTGAACATGCATACAATCTATAATTTTTATTTTATGGGTGGAATATTTGAATATGTTTGTGTTTTGACATATTATATTGTTTTTGTGTTTTTTGAGAATAAGTTATGTATAAGAAACATGAAAATGAAACTATATACAAGGAGAAAGAGTGAATGAAATTATGTATAAGTAGGGAGGAACATATGAACTAATGAGTCTCATAAGAGACTCATTATCAAGGTGTCTTGTAGTAAACAATGGAATAATGATTGTGTGTGCTATGAAAAAAGGTATCTGAGTTATATGAACTAGCTATATTGAGTGATTTGTAGCTGAAAATGCTTGTGAAGTAGGGCTAAGAATCTATGAAGCTAAATCAACTAGCCTATGGACTATAAAATGTACTATCTAAATCCTAATAGAAGAGTAAACCAGTGACCATACTAATCATGTTATATAGGTGTAAAAATATCCTCTAGAACTAATAATTCTCATGTTTTACTACTGGTAAATATATTTTTAGACTTTTTAATAAACATATTAATTGGCTATCATGCTGAAACTATGTTTTGTTGTGATTTATGTCTTGAAAATATCTTAATTAGTTATTGTATAAAGACTATGATCTATATGATCTCTACCACATATAATAATTTATTATCATATTGAAATTGTGTTCTGATCAATATGATCTCTACCAAATATCTTAATGAATTGTCAAATTGAAACAATGTTTTGATCTTTGTGAACTAGTTTCCATCTCTACTAAATCTATGGTGCATGAGATCTCACATAAGTAGGTGTCCTAGAAACCACATGGATCACACAATGAGTAACCAATGGTTCCTTATAAGGAACATCCTGGGATAACTCAATCATATAGGAGTGTAATCTTAGAGAGTATGGAGAAGGAGATCTCAATGCCCCTTGTGTGAATGCTATCATGTCTTTGTCAACCCAATGGTCAATATGATTCTAAGTACACAAAAATTATTATCCCAATGATAATTGATTCTATGATAATTTCAATATGGTTTATTTATTATTTTTTGTAAATAATGTGTTGGATTATGCTGAGTAGCTAGAAGGGTGATCATCCCCTATTTAATAATGTGAATAATATGTCATGAGGCCTATCTCTATTTAAAAATTATATGACCTAACTTCTAGTGTCCTATGCTCTATCCACTATAAAAGATGCTTTCTAAAGTGGATCTTTTCCTTTGTTGAGTATCTTGATTGGTTTTTCTTGTTACACTTTTTCATTAATCATAGGTGGATTAAGTACTTGTACCATATTGGATGACTATGACTATGAGAGATCTAAATCTAAATTTATTTTTGAATGTGTCTCAATTAGTCCTAACTTGTTCTCTAATGCCATAGCTATGTAACATAGGTGACAAAATTATTTGGATGTCTTATATAAAAATTTATACTTAAGAGTAAAAATGAGGCCTCTAGAAAATATGTATTGTATGTCTAAATTTGATAGTTGGTAGATCAACTATTGCATACATGATTTGAATCCTACAATGTAATCATTTATTGTTTCTGACTTACCCTAGTATAGTGAAGGCAACCTCTAATATGTGATTCAAGGTCCCTTATTTTGAATATAATGCATGATAAATACTTCTTATAACTCATCATATATGTGTAGTGAAATTATGGAACCAATAATGCCTCACCCTCTAGAGTTTGTGGAAATAGTTTTAATATAACCAAACTATGAGTGACATGTGCCATATCCTTTTGGTAGGCTTGAAGGTTAAAGTATGGATCTCCATGTCCATTAAAATTTGGTAATGGTAGTGTTGACACAAGAAATTGCACCCAGTGGCAGGAAAACAAGTTCCTGCCTTCTTGCAACATGGAAACTCCTCTCTCACCTATGGGACAACAAAGCTGGAGAAGAGATTCTCTAGATAAGGGCTAGCTCCCTTTGATGTATCATGTTTGTTCCAGCAAAATGCTAAATATAGATATATATAGCTATAATAAAGGGGGGGATGAAAAGGGAGAGAGAGATTGCTGAAAATAAACTACTCTAAAAGAGGTGATGCACCAAAATAAAGGTTGACCTTCACACATCCACTCTTGAAATCAAGAAAATGCATACATACACTACGCACTTGGCAGAAGGACCAGGCTGCTAAAACTAGCAGGGAGGCTTTCATGAAAACACAAGGGACAAAAAATCACTGAGGTGCTGTGGAATGCACACTATAAGTAACTCCTATCTATTTTGGTCTTCTCAAATGTCAGCTCTTCTCCTTTTAGCTACAACAATGGCACCTTGTAGACAATAGGTCTATTGGTGTTGACCCTGTGAGAGCATCAAAATAAAATGACTGGACACAAAAAAACACTCAATGCATACTCTGAGAATCTATCCAAATGGAGGTAAAAAAATGCATTTTATTGATCTAGGTGAAATTTTTGTAGAGCTATGCCCTTTACAAATGTGAAAGATTGTTACAAAAATAACAAGTATCAAATATATATGAGAAAACAAAAAGAAGCCCGTGTGACGTTCCTTCAACAAGTGGCCATCGCGTCCCTTCAACAAGTTGCTCAAAACATTTATGAGCCATGTGCTTTGTCTATTTGAAGTCCACATTTTCTAGGTCAGAATGCGATTTGTCCACTCATTAAATGTAAAATGGAGAAAACTAGTTATATTACTTAGCTATTGCATCTTCTCATGATCAATTCGAAGGAACTATTTCACCTACTGGAGTCACTTCTCAAATTGGCACCACTTGGACTTAATTACTTACTCATTCCATGCATGTCTTCTTGTCTTTTATCAATTTTGTCTCTATCTGGCTTGTTTGGCCCCCCAGGGGTGAACTTTCAGTAGGTTGCTGCATTCTGGGTTCCTTGGCAATATTTTCTCAGTTAGAAATGAAGGCCAATTTATTCTACTAAATTTGATGCTCATCCAGCCATCAAGCTTTGAAAACCAAAGGATATTCCATCCTCTTGAAATTGATAGCCTCTCAAGTGTCATTGCTTGAGAATCAATGGCTAAACCACTCTACTAAATTTGACATCCACCAAGACGTCGTCGAGTCTAGCTAAAATGCCATCGAGTCCATTACCACATCAGTCGGGTCCACGTGGCATCCTCTCAGACACTTCCATGTCTTATAATTTTCCTAGCACCTATCCCTTTGAAAAGTCCTTTCAGCCTGGCTGAAAGTCCCCCGTAAGGGGACCTGCCCTTCAAGGTCCTTTGACAGGCCCTTTATCTTTGTATTGTCCTCCGAGGCTCCCATGGGCAAATTGTCTGCAAATAATTTCCCTAGGTTAAAACCCTGGGTGGCTTTACTATGTATTTTCACAGACAAAATGTTCAGAGAAATTCTATTTGATAAAACCTTTGACTGTTTGACTGTGCCCAAGTGTTTGACTGTGCTGAGTCTTTGAAAAGTTGAAGTGTCTGCCCACCCTCCAAAAGGGCACTTTAACTTTTGACTGTGCCTTCGGCCAAGGGCAGCCCTTTGAACTGAACCCATTGAACCAAAATTTGGTTCAACGATTCAAGGTTCAAAGGAGCGCACTGATGAACCAAAAAGCCGATGAACTCATGCATTGAACTTTTCCATTAAACCCAGACCATTGAACCAAAAATGGTTTAACGGTTCAACTAAGCGTGCCAATGAGCCAAGGAAGGCCAATGAACCAATATTGAATCAAACATGTGAACTTAAGCTGTTGAACCAAGTACGTTAAACCTAGACCATTGAACCAATAATTTAGTTCAACGGTATGAAGGTTCAACACATATTGTATTGAGATGTTCAAATCGAACAATGAACTCTTTGAACTTGAACCAAGCCCATTGAACTTAGAAATTTGGTTCAATGGTTTGGTTTAATCATTATTTAACCAAGATACTAAACTTGAAAATGAACCTTTGAACCAAGGAACTGAACCATTGAACCAGGCCATGAACCAAAAAATGCTGAACCTGAACAATCTAAAATATAACTGGTATGAACAACAAGGGAGGAAGGAGACCAAAATGTTTTACCTGTGGGTAAAATTTGGTCAACAAATTGGTGACTCCCAGGGGAAGAATGCCTGCTATGCTTAGAACTAGTTGCCTTAAAATCCATTGGGTGTAGAGTCAGATGTAGTGATGAAAGAATTACCAACAGCCCAAAAGATTCGAGAATCAAACTTGAAGCTTTACCCCACACACAAAGGGAAACACACAAGGCTAAAAAACACTACCTATGCAAACTGCACTTAGGGAAAGCAGGAGAGAAACTAAAAACAAACTATTTTGTGTAGCTAACTGGGAATGTTCACCTCCCTCCTAGATCAAAAGGAAAATTTCTCCAATCCCCTTCTTGGTGAGAAGACTTATGGCACCAGGCAAGTAGCTGAATGAAAAAGAGATTTGGTGACCTACTCCTCTTGCCTGCCACTTGAGTCAGCTGATATCTGAGTGGATCAGATTCAAACATGCTTCTGACGTATATGTATTCTACTTATCCTTGGAAGCCTATTAAATATTGGTCCCTTCTATTAGTGCTCCACACCAAGAAATCAATAGCTGCTGGCTCATCACCAAAAGCCCTTTGATCTACACATTCCTTCTATAATGTATCATGGTCTGACTTGTTCCCTTCTACCTCGCTAAAAATCTTGTCAGACTCGTCCTCTACTTCTTTTTGGCCTTCTTGAAGAAGGGTGTCTGTGGTGACGTTTGAATTGGGCTCACAAAAAGATTGCTCATCCCATAAAACTTCACTTCCCTGTTTAAATCTTACTTCTTCAAGGCATTCCTCTAGGAATATAGACCTCTCCTTTTCCTCCTAAAAAATTAGGACCTCTAATGTTCAAAAGCATCCTCCTGATTTTCCTCTAACTTAGGCTCTTTAATGTAGTCATCCTCATCAAAATAGTAAGGAATTTCATCAAACAAAGGGGAAGAGAGCTTACCATGCATTTGTCCCTCTTCGTATTGCTGGAACATCTGCATATATGCAAGACTTGCATCTTCTCCTTTGCTGATAAGGTCTTCACAAGAAACATTAATGACAATTTCTTCTTCATTATCACTCATAATAGCCTCTTGAAGACTTGCAAATTGGATTTTTTGCTCCTCACCTGCCTCTTGCAAAATAGGTTCTTCCTTGAGAAGGGGCGAAGTGGACAAAACATGTGGAAGAGGAAGTAGTCCTTGAGCTAGAATCGAATGATTCTCCTCTCTCCACCTGATCAACACTTCATCAATATTAGGTGTGGCCTGATAACTCTCTTGGACATGTGTAGGTGGGGTGTGTTCAGACATAGAATGTGCTATTTGGTCTAAACCGTCCATCACACATTGGCTGAGGAATTTTTCTTTGGATTCCAACTCTGCAATTCTCCTAGCCAGATCTTCTTGGAAACACCTTTCCTGGAGGTCTCCAGCATCAACATCAGCAGGCGCAGCTTCATCTTCTTCAAGGCTTTGAGAAAAACCTTGCTCTTCTTCTTCCTTTTTACCGCATGATTCTACTATTCTTCCCAAGTTCAAGATCTCTGAATTAAAATTTTGCTCTTGTGAACAGGCAACAACTTTGTTATCTCCAAGGTCTTGAGGTTCCTCCACAAGGTCTAAAAATTTCATCTCTTCTTCAAGAAGTAACTTTATCCTAGCCTCTAAATCTTTAATTTGCTTGACAGGTTATCCTAAAAGAGTCTTTCTTGGAGGTGACTAGCATCATCTTGTTGAGTAGATCAGCTTTGAAAGAGATGTGCTAGTTCGTGGCATTCCTCCCAGTGGAAAATTCACAATCTAAGGAATTTAGAAAGTTTATTTCCATGGGAGGTTGTTCTGATATCATCTGATGTTAGAAAGCCAAGCGCACTGGGTTGGGAGTAGGTATATTTGATAAGCTGAAGTGAGCAAGTGCAATGTGATAGAAAGGATTTGGTGTAAAGGAGGGGGCTTTTTTTAGAATATGAGGGGGCACACAAGGCTGGCTACCTTGAAAAGATGGATTTCTCCATTTTGTTACCTCCTCTTCCATGGACTATACGGCCTGTGTTTGCCCAAACAAACATTCCTCTTCATACATCATCTCTTGTTGATATCTATACTGCTCTTTTAGCCTATTAATTTCCATTATTTGCCTCTCAAATTGAAATGCCACCTCCCTTATCGTTGCATGGAAACTAAGAGAGCCACTTGAGGGGATTGCATAAATATCTGGAGCCTGATCATATTCACATGAAGGAAAACAAGACCCATGATTTTTTGCAAAAGAAGTATACATACAAGATGATTTATGAATGGCACCAGGCTACGCTTAACCAACAGATTAACTCAGAGTCACCAGATGCTGAAGATACTCAATTTGCTATAACAAGACCATCATCAATCTTGATACCTTACTATGTTGTCAAATTGTGTGTCCCATTAGGCATGCCAAAACTATTGACACCAGGTGATATAAATTTATTGAGTGTCAAATAGTGAGTCCCACTGGGTGTGTTAAAACTATTGACACAAGAAATTGCACCCAGTGGCAGGAAAACAAGATCCTACCTTCTCCTTGCAACATGGAAACTCCTCTCTCACCTGTGGGACAAAAAAGCTGGAGAGGAGAGTCCCTATATAAGGGCTAGCTCCCTTTGATGTATCATGTTTGTTCCAGCAAAATGCTATATATATATATATAGCTATAATAAATGGGGGGGATGAAAAGGGAGAGAGAGATTGTAGAAAACAAACTACTCTAAAAGAGGTGATGCACCAAAATAAAGGTTGACCTTCACACATCCACTCTTGAAATCAAGAAAATGAATACATACACTACGCACTTGGCAGAAGGACCAGGTTGCTAAAACTGGCAGGGAGGCTTTCATGAAAACACAAGGGACAAAAAATCACTAAGGCACTACGGAATGCACACTGTAAGTAACTCTTGTCTATTCTGGTCTTCTCAAATGTCAGCTCTTCTCCTTTTAGCTACAACAATGGTGCCTTGTAGACAATAGGTCTGTTAATGTTGACCCTGTGAGAGCATCAAAAGAAAATGACTGGACACAGAAAAAACACTCAACACATACTCTGAGAATCTATCCAAATGGAGGTTAAAAACTGCATTTTTATTGATCTAGGTGAAATTTTTTGTACAGCTGCACCCTTTATAAATGTGGAAGATTGTTACAAAAATGACAAGTATCAAATATATATGAGAAAACAAAAAGAAGCCCATGTGACCTTCCTTCAACAAGTGGCCATCACATCCCTTCAACAAGTTGCTCAAAACATCTATGAGCCATGTGATTTGTCTGCTTGAAGTCCACATTTTCCAGGTCAGAACACGGTTTGTCCACTCATTAAATGTAAAATGGAGAAAACCAGTTACATTACTTAGCTGTTGCATCTTCTCATGATCAATTTGAAGGAACTATTTCACCTGCTGGAGTCACTTCTCAAATTGGTGCCACTTGGACTTAACTGCTTGCTCATTTTGTGCATGTCTTCTTATCTTTTATCAATTTTGTCTTTATCTGGCTTGTTCAGCCCCCAAGGGATGAAATTTTAGTAGGTTGCTGCATTCAGGGTTCCTTGGCAACATTTTCTTAGTTGGAAATGAAGACTAATTTATTTTGCTAAATTTGATGCTCATCCAGCCGTCGAGATTTAAAAACCAATAGATATTCCATCCTCTTGAAATTGATGGTGTCTCAAGCATCATTTCTTGAGAATCAATAGCTAAACTACTTTGATAAATTTGATGTCACCGAGACATCGTCAGGTCCAGCTAAAAAGTCCGTCGGGTCCATTGCCACGTTAGTCGGGTCCACGTGGCACCCTCTCGAACACTTCCATGTCTTGTAATTTTCTTAGCACTTGTCCCTTTGAAAAGTCCTTTCATCCCAGCTGGAGGTGCCCCGCAAGGGTACCTACCCTTTGGGATCCTTTGGTAGGCCCTTTATCTTTATATTGTCCTCTCGGGCTCCCGCAGGCAAATTGTCTGCAGACAATTTCCCCGGATTAAGACCCTGAGTGGCTTTGCTATGTATTTCTACAGACAAAATGTTTGCAAAAATTTTGTTCGATAAACCCTTTGACTGTTTGACTGTGCTCGAGTGTTTGACTGTGCCTGAGTCTTTAAAAAGTTGAAGTGTCTGCCTGCCCTCTAAAAGGGCACTTTGACTTTTGACTGTGCCTTCGGCCAAGGGCAGCCCTTTGAACCAAACCCATTGAACCAAAATTTGGTTCAATGGTTCAAGGTTCAAAGGAGCACACCGATGAACCAAAAGGCTAATGAACTCATGCATTGAACTTTTTCGTTGAACCCAGACCGTTGAACCAAAAATGGTTGAATGGTTCAACTAAGCGTGCCGATGAGCCAAGGAAGGCCGGTGAACCAATATTGAACTGAACATGTGAACTTAAGCCGTTGAACCAAGTACATTGAACCTAGACCATTGAACCAAAAATTTGGTTCAACGGTTCAACAGTACGAAGGTTCAACACATATTGTATTGAGATGTTCGAATTGAACAGTGAACTCTTTGAACTTGAACCAAGACCGTTGAACCTAAAAATTTGGTACAATGGTTTGGTTCAACCATTATTTAACCAAGATACTAAACTTGATAATGAACCTTTAAACCAGGCCATGAACCAAAAAATGCTAAACCTGAACAATCTGAAATATAATCGGTATGAACAACAAGGGAGGAAGGAGACCAAATTTTTTTACCTGTGGGTAAAATTTGGTCAACAAGTAGTATTTGAAAGTTTGGTGGTAAATTTGTATTGAATACTCTATGTGGGATATGATTTACATGGATGGAATTAAAATCAAGCTAAGAGTACTATGCTTTACTTTCCAAAGTGAGCTAGTGTACTTGTTATTATAAAGCACCCATAACATGCATAAATGAGATTAACTCTTGTGAAGGTATATTTTCATTATCAATAGGTTTGGCTAATTATTTAATATTGTTATTATTTTTATACATTGGTACACTACATTGATAACCTTTATTTTTTCTCACTGTAACCTTTGGAGGGGTGATAGCTTAGACCTAGTGAGAGGGAAATGGGATATCACCCTCATGGAGGTTAGGATGAGAAATGGGTTCTAATGTAGTAAGGGGTTTAGGGAGATTCATTAGTATATATTATTTTGTTAATTGACAAAGAAGTATCACATGCTAACGGACTAAAAGATACATTATTATCTTGAGAATGTAAATTGTGTAAACCATGAACATAACTATAAGTTAATTTGTGTTTCTTGCAAGTAATATTATCATTTGAACTAGAATTTTATAAGAAATAAAATTTAACATGAGATATGGGTGAATTAGGGAGATATATAGAAGGTTTAGACTCAGTGTATTCTTCACCAAAATAATAGTAATCATTTTTATTCCAAGGTTCATCAAAATCTGAGTTTAATTCATTTGTAGAATTAAGAGTAGAAGAATTATCATTCAAATGCTCACTAAGAGAGATAGTATAATAAGTTTATTAATCGTTAATACTATTCAATATATCATCATGTGTAAGTTTAATGCAATGCATGTCTTCACTAGATATGAGTAGAATGCATGTATGATCATATTTTCAATCTTGGAGTCAAGGGTAGAAGAATTAGCAATCATATTTTCATTTGGTACATTATGACATGTAAGGTAAGAGTTAGATATATTTGAACTATCTAATTTTTTCATAGAATCATTATGTTGAGCTTGAAATGTAAAAGAATGTGATAAAATAATATCATCCACTTTAATTTGTGCATCAATAAAAGGTGAAATATCATTTGTACATGCTTTTTCAAATTGAATTGAGAAGGGTAAAGAATGTGTATTTTGATTTTATATCCTAGGAAGATCATGTATAATGTTACTTGAACCATACAAAGGTAAATTGATTTTATTAATATTGTATTACTTTAATTTGAATAAGGATGTAATAAAAGTGGGTTAAAATAGTAAAAGTGGTTTAAAAAATAGGATCACATTGAAATAAAGAACTAAAAACAAAGGGTTGTTTTGGACTTATATTGCTAGTTTGATTTTAAAAAGTAGGAAAAGAGAGAGGAGAAAGAGAATAAGATGCATCCAATCTATCATCATCATTGCTTTCATTATCATGTTCATAGTAATCATCATATCTATTGTTATAATAATAATAATCATCATCGTTATAAATTAAATCATGTTAATTATCATGTGCTAGTGTGAAATCTTGGAAAATTTTCCATTTATTTGTATAATTATGTGAAAAGTTTAGAAATTAATCAATTGGGTGAGGGGCAAGAGGCTTAATGGATGTCATTTTAAACTTACCAAAGAAAATAATGTAAATAATGAATAACATGCACACAATAGGTATAATGTAATATAACATAGGCATATGCAAAAATATGGAAAATATTTAGTGCCATGTATAGAAAAAAATTAAAATTTTATTTGAAACCCTAAAGGCTAGTGTTTGGATGTATAAGGACCTAGTATGTAGATCTAAGGTTTTGGAGGGGTTGTTGGAAAAATTTAAATTGTATTAAAGTAATAAAACCCTAATATAAGATTGATTTGGATTAATTAGGTTGTGAAAAAATTAGGAAAAATAATAATTTTATAAATGCTAATTTATTACACAAAAAATGAAGAAGGTAAACCCTAAGATGAAACTAGGGTTTTTAAGCTATATTCAAAGTAAGTTAGGTTCACCAAATGATTTAAATTTTTTAGGGTTATGAATTTTAATCCCTAGGTTGTTAAATAGGCTAAGTATAATAAATAAGGGTATAAATATGCAATATATACAACCACTAATTTGTAATAGAATTGACTTAGTTTGACCTTTCTAAAAATATAAATAAATGATGTAAACAAGTACTTCAATGTAAACTGATGAAATGAAAGGTGTGGAAGATACAAATTAGTATAGGAGATGATATTAGTGTCATGAATAAGATGTAAGTGTCAGAGCCCTTCCTTAATATTAGTGCCCTAATTAGACAATAGTGATAATGGTGCCAGTGTCCTCATTTTGGTGATAGTGTCTTGTATGTAAAAATACTTTGAACTTTTGAGTACACCTATGTCAGGGTCTACCAAAGCCTATTCCTATACACACAAGTTTTGATTCCCTATTGGTGACCTATTTTAACTAATTTTACATGCAAACCCTATACCTTTATGTTGTTAAGCAATATAGTTGGCACAAGTTTAGAGATTTCCCTACATACCGATACTCTAAGGAGGGATCAAGCCTAATGTAGTTATCCCCACCTAAGTACTAGTGCAAGTGTAAGTGAAACTAGTATGAATTTTAGTTTGAGTGATTTGAGTTTGGTTGAGAATATAAATCTAAATAATCTAAGCTTAAGAATGTTGTAGATGGATATATGTAGAATTAGGGTAGAATAGGGTTTAATAACCTTGATTGTGCACAACTTATTTTGAGTTAGTTTGTGTTATTGCATCTAATTTCCATCTAGTGAATAAAAGTCTAAAAGTCATGTATATATACTATTTTAGTATTTGTGTAGGTCTTAAGAGAAGTCTAGGCTGACCCTAGGTGGTTTTTTATTTGAAAATATATCTATTGGTGATAAAATGTAGGAAAATGACAATAATGCCCAAACTAGGACACTAGCACCATTGGCTCTACTATCCAAGTTATGACACTAGTGTGTAGGTAGTATAACCTGAGACACTAGGGGCTAGGATGCTAAAGTTAGGCTTTAGGACTATTTTAGGGATGTGTATGGCCTACATAAAGGTTGGTTAGGTGTCTAAATGTGACCTAAAATATGTTTGGGGCTATGATGGGAATGAGTGGTCTCAAGTAACACTCTTAGCACTCAAGTGCCATTTTTAGATGATTATAATGGGGAAAAAATAATGATCATCTAGATGAAAAGAAGAGTAATTCAAGTGAGGATAAATAAGAGATAATTATTGGCATCCCTCTTTGCACCATCAAACTAGAAGGATTAGACCTACTATAGGAGGAGGATAAGGAAGAAGAGTTAATGGAAGATGAAGAGAGGGGTTGTCAACTTGTTTAAGGAGATACCACCTTGTGTGATGGAAGAAGACATTGAAAGTGAGTAGGAATTTTGTGATGATTATGTGTTTCAATAACAAGGCCCTAATTAGCTTGGGATCAAATTGCAAGCATAATCATGATCATAAGAGGAAGGAACCCATCATGATATGGTTACATTAGTTGGAGAAACTCTTGGCTACCCATTTGATAATTAGGCATGGGGATGCTATGGGTTTAGCATAAGATATGATGTGGAAGGATCAATCCCAGCCATCCATTATTTGTACAAGGAGGACATTGCCCAAGATGATCTCATAAGCCCTCAAAAACATGGAAAGGCATGAGAGTAGTGCTTCAACCTCCTTGAGGAGTTTGAGGCTCTCAATGGTCTAATGCCCCCAATAAAAGAATATGATTTTATGTAAAACCTATCCAAGTCAAAATAAGAACCTATATACACATAATATTTTCAAAATTTTAATGATTACTAACACTTTATATCTTACAAGAGCCTATCGAGTCTCAATCTCTCTTAGTGCATGCCATAATGGGTGCATTGAGAAAGGGGTGGGTAGACCATAAGTTCTTTTTATGATTATTGTTCCTTTTTCCACTTTCCATATACACACTTATCTCTTAAAACCTTGAACCCTAAGTGTATTTATCTCTTTTTTAACAATTCTTATCATTTTCCATGCTTTATCTTTCATTTCTTGCCTTATTACCCTTTTGATCTACTCAAAAAACTAGGTTGACCTAGTCAACCTAATGTGTTTGGGGACACTTTATCTCTTTTAGTTTGTTAGCCTCTCGATCAACCTAGCACAAGCCTAGTGAGTTAGCCCAAAAACATGCTAGGTCAACCTAATCATCCTAGTACAACTGACTTGTCCAAAAGTTTATATGTAAGATCTACCTATATATACAATTTCATTTCATCATTAATATGAAGAGAGAATTGAATTAAGTGAAGAAGTGCAAATGAACATCTACTTATTGACCATTCTATTTGAGTAATAAAGCTTTAGGGTTTAATACTTTCTTTGGATCTCTAATCTTATCTTATGGAGAAGTATTTTAGATGTGTAGGTAGGTTATGTATCCTAGAGCTCATTTATCTTGGTTATCCTTACAAATCACAACATTCTCTTGCAAAGCACCTTGGCCAAGGGAGAGATTGAGGCTCAGTAGGTTCATCTTCAAAGGTAAGTATTCCTAACTTTATTTATCCTTTGTAAGAGTAGATAGATAATGTAGTATGCATTATTATCTTCCATGTATTAGGATTTAATATACATTAACATGAGTATATGTCTCCTATGCATGTTTAGTTTAGTTGTTGTTTATTTATTTTGTTCTAACCCTGACTTTATGCCACAAGTTTTGGTGTGCACTAGATTAGTTTAATTTTATTGTTATTATAATAGTTTACTTTCTTGTTTGTTAGCATAAGTGAATATTAAATCATATGACTCTTTTAGGGTTATTGTGTGATTATGTTAGGCTGTAAGCTTTGGAACCCTTACTAACATGATATGTTGTGACAAGTAACACAAGTGATCCCCTAATTGGGTCTAGTGGATCCCCATATTGGTCATGCTCCTGCTTAATAAGTGTATACCCAATTAGAAGTGTAGGTGTGCTCTATCTTATTTGATCTAGGATTAATTCATGTACATCATACAATTTTGATTACATACATTCTGGTGAACCCGCTGTGAATCCCATATTACTGTTGGTTGGATTATCTTCATGTTTCCATTTTATTTCCTTTTTTATTTAGCATTAGCTTTACTTTGGATTCACTTTTAGTACATTTTGGTGAACCTGACATGAAACTAATCCTTGTAGGATTGCTTTCACTTATTTAATTTTCTTTTGATCATCACTTTTATCATATATTTTGACATAATAAATCAATTCTATTGACCTAATTCTTTTTCTCTATGTGTAGATTTTTAGGAATACGCAATTGGATCGACCAACTTGACCCAGTATAAGTTTTAATTTTCTAGACTTCTAGATTAGCCTATTAGGTTGACCAGCTTGACCTAGTGCATTTTTAGACATCTTGTTTAACCTATTAAGTTGACTAGGTTGACATAGTGCATTTTTAGCACTTTTTTAGTAGGTTTTTGTATTCTTTAGTCAACCGTCTTGACCCAATTTTTAGGTTTTTGATATATTTCTCTAAGGTTCTTGATTAAAAATTTTCTCATTTCCATCTTTAAACCATCAAGGTCAGTCTTTTATTCTCTATCTCTTTTTATTTTATACTTTCCTTTCAGTTTTGTAGTCCTCAAAACTGCCCTTGCACAACCAACTAGATTGACATGGTTGACCTAATTTTATGTTCTATTTGCTGTCTAAAACAACTAGGTTGACCTGGTCAACCTAGTAGGTTTTTTTAACCCTATCTTCAATAGTACTAGCTTGACCCTATCAACCTAGTTTTGTATGTTGTCCATATAGTTTCTCAATTATACCTTGTTTCAAAGTTGGAATTCACCTTGTATGTTAATCACATCTTTTCTTTTAGTTGTTTTCATGCTTATAATAGTTCACATAGTCTAATTAAGAGGTTTTTAATTAACTTCTTAGTTTCACTATTTTTATTTTATGCACATAGCCAAATCACATAACATCAACAAGTATTTTAGAATTTGACTACCCATGCCAACCTAATTGTATATCATCACCAAGGGGGAAGTCAACTTGATGCTTTGGTCAAGTATAAAGCGTGGTTAATGGTATATTCTAGCTAAACATCTGACACCCTTATCACTGTGGTGTGTGAAATGAGGGGGTAGGACCCAATACAAAGCCTATATCATTGTCACTACATTCACTTTCATCTTAAACTCACCTAAAACTATTTATAGATTGTTATCTAGTACCTTGGTTACAACCAACTCCTTATCATTTAAAATTATTCTTAATAATCTAATTAACATTCTAGGTTGACCAAGTAATGAGTTTTAATTTTAAGTTATTTTCTTTAGATTTGATCAATTGTGTGTGTACAAGCTTTCATTATCCAATGTTAGTACACGATTTGACTTTGTGTGCACCAATTGGATTGGCCAGAGTCAATTAAATTTATTGTTTATTTCCCTTTAGTACTTATTGATTTTCATTATTTGAAAACTATATCATTTCAATTAACAACTTTATATCAAATTTTTCATATTCCGTATATCATCACAAATACAACACATTTTATGGTTTGAAAAATGCATAATTAGAACTAAAGATATAGACAAAACAAATAACCTGTCTGCTATACTAGGTCGACCCTATTGACCTAGTATCTTTTTCAACCCCTATGCACTATACTAGGTCAACCTAGTTGACCTATCACTATTTATAGCCTCTTTTAACTTTTTTACCAATGTTTGTATACTTTAGTAGATTTACTTGGTTAACCATATACAATTTTCTAGTCCTTATTTTTTCACTAGGTCAACGAAGTCGACCTAGTACTATTTTTTGTCACTTCTTATTCTCTTTGTGTTCTTATCTAGTTTTGTTTCATCATGATGACATCTTTATAGCCTTCTCTTAGTCAAGAAAATTACATTATTAAATACTTAGATAGTATCCCACTTATTTCATTACCTCTGATGAGACTATCTAATTTCTTCCTTTCCCTTCTCCTAAGCCTAAAACACTCACTACACAATGTAATGTATTTGATATAGTTCATCATAATCCTCTTCCAAACACCAATTTTGGGAGTCCTTCACCAAATCATACTACTCAAATTTATAATCTAGATAGTTCCCAAATATTCAAAAACCTTGATGATAATACTATCTCCACTCCTCACAAGAATGATGGCCTTTACAAGATTCCTTCTTCTTCTACCACACTTAAGAAAATTAATACTAATATTTGGAATCCTCCACCTAAAAATAATACTCCTTCCACCAAAACTAACGATCTTATTCCTATCAACACTAATACCCCACATTCAAATCCACCTATTGATACAACTCAACTTCTTGCACAAGTCATACAAAAAAAGAACATCATGCAAACAACCAATCAATCTCAAATGATAAACATGCAACAACACTTATGCAACATGATTAGTCAACCATCTCGAGTCATCATGCCTCAACCAAATAATTTTTTTGTCCATCCTCCTCTTAGATATGCCAATGGGAATGCCATCCCTTAACCTCCAATGAATAAGAAAATGCTTCAACATATTCAAAATGAACCTTTAGCCCCATTCATTTCATCCATAGATATTGGAAACATTTCTCCAACTATGACATATAATGGGACTAAGGATCTTACTATCTTTCTTAAATATTTTGGTAATATCTACAAGGAATGGGTCCAAAATAATACCTTTGCTACCACCAAGATCTTAGAAAAAACCTTTATTGGTGATGCACTTGAATGGTACAACCAAATTCCTAGACATTCCATCTCACAACTAGATGATTTAGTCAATGCTCTAGTGAAGGAATTCCAACATGATGACCTTCCTAAAAATTACCTTAGCCATTTTATCAATGACAAATAACTTCATAATGAATCATCTCATACTATAATCAAATGATAGAAGTTCCTCACTCATAAAATGGACCATAACATGAATGATGACACTCTTATAAAACTATTTGTCACTATTCTTAAACCTTCTCTTCAATACAAAGTTGAATTTTTTTCACCAAAAAGTTTAGAAGAAGCCTTAGACCAAGCAAAAGGACAATACTTTATTATGACTCAATTTAAAACACTTCAAACAACTAGTAAATCATCTTTCCAATCTTCTTCTCATACCATTGATTCATCTAAGTCTCCCCAACCTCAACATGGAACATCCAATTTAACTAATTTTAACCCAAACCACCCTCCCTTGAGTCTAGAAAAACTTATGATGAAATTTCCACCCTCTAAACACATGATCTTTGATCCTTCCAAACCTCCTCCAAAATGGTACAATCCAGATATATTTTATTGGTGGCATGCTATTATAGGTCATTCTCATGAGTCTTGTCATGATCTTCACTGATTTTTTATTTTTTCCTTGCTTGGTCCATATTTAAATCTTTATATTCTTACCAAAAATGTTATCAAGACTATCTTCAAGCTTCTCAAAAACAATAACAAGAATCAAATTCACATCAACATCAACTACCTAATGAATAACAACAATCATCCCATACCTATACCTCATTGGTTAATTTTTTTAAAACAATAAATGATCCTTCTTCCTACACCAATAAGGAAAGTATAACTAACATGAACAACTTTAAACATGTTATGACATCCATTGAACTTCAACCTCTTAAGTCACATGAGTAAAAATAGTACCTAGTTTAAATGTCTACTCCAAAGCATATCATACATGGTCCTCCTTTACCTCTATCTCCTCATACCTCTCCTACACATCATATGTCACATTTAACTTCCTTAAAATATAATAAACCAACACATTTACCTATATCCAAATGCACTTATCAATCCAATGCAAATCATTTTAATTGTTCAATATCACCTCAGTCCAACTCACACTTTGGGGCATATTGTGATGTCCATCCACATATCCCTTTAGAATTTGGGGCATATTGTGATGCCCATCCTTGCATCCACTTACCCTTTGGGACAACTTGAGATACCCACTCCTCTTCTCCAATGCATAATAACAAACACATCTAGCTTCAAGAAACCTTTCAAGACTTATAGACTTGTATTTCACATGCTCATCTTTGATATAGATGTTATCATAGATTCTACTTGTTCTTTTTGTCTCATGTTTCTTCATTTTTATGCATTTTTCTTCTTTTTCACCTTCCTAAGCATCATAATTTTCATTTATATTCTTTTTTATTTCTTATACATGACATTTGGCATTTGTTTTAATTTTTGTCCTTATATATCTCTTTTATTCTTTGTGTTTTTTATGCCATTCTTTACCTTATTAGATTTATGATCATTTCCCCCCCTTTATTTAGAATTTACCTCTTGATGTACCATAATCTTCTTTATCTTCTTGAATTTATATTTTTGACACCCCTTGGGCTTATATTTTATGTAGTTACAAGGTAAGACCACAGATAGAGCCTAACCCTCATAAAATTGCCATATTTTCAAGTTCTTGATCCTTGTTCTCAACTTTAGCTTTTGCTTCTTTTGATAGATGGAATTTACATAAACAATATATGTTAGCATGTTTTCCTCCATTTCCCTCCTTATTATGATAATGAATCACACTTTACTATCATTGTATCCCTTTTTTCCCTTTATCACATTTTTGAAATTTGAAGCAATTCAAAATTTTGCACGTGTCATCTCCTCTTGATTTCCCCTTTCTTTCATCTCTACATTGGATAAAACAAGGTTGAATTCAAGATAGCACTTTTATTTCACCTAGATTTAAGAGCCTCTTAGATCTCATGCTCTTTTAAGTTCTCTCTCTTAGAAACCTTATCCCAACTTTTCAAATGAAATTCATCTTTAACACCCAAGTTTGGTTTTCTAAATCCATATGGAGGAGGAATTTGAAAAATACATTAAAAGAAATTTAAAAGATAAATCATTTGAAATAAAAGGCAATGATATCTGAAAAGGCAACATACAAAATCTTAAAAGTCAAAATCACACCAAAAGACATGTTTACAAGCACATATCCTATCTCTAATTGAATCTCAAACTCCACAGTCAGCTTTAAATAGAGCCAAAGTCCTTTGGGGTATGGTAGGCTAGTATATTTGAATAGGGGATTTGAAAAAACTCTATGGTGCTACCTACTTTCTCATGCAAGCACCCAATCTTCGTAATAGACCGATGACTCTATAAGGGGTCCTAAAGAATGAGTGAAAATCATGGGGAGGTAGGTCTATTTTACTTTTCATGCATATAGCCTTCATGGGATGATCTATATACTCTATGTGTTGACCTAAAACTTGTGTAGCTAAGAGACGTTCTTTAGAGTCTTTAAGGTCGATAGTCCTCTTATTTTGACAAAATTAATTTGAATGTCTTGAATTTGATAAAAAGTTATTCTACCTTAGTTTTTCCTTCATTCTGACCTCCACCCATTTCATTCACTCCCTTGATAAAATATTTGTGACTCAAAATCTATTTTCCCTTTTCTCTCTTATTCTTTCTTCTTCACCTCATTAAAAAGATGCTAGCACTACTTTGTTTTAGTTTTATCTATCCTTAGAGAAAAATAACATATTTGAGTAACTATGGATCACTCTTTTATTTCATTTATCTGTATTGTACTACCCTTCTATTGTATATAGTTGAGTTTGCACCCTTTTTCCATTTTTACATGTTTCTCTTTATGTCTACCTTCTTCATGTTTATCTTACATCTTGACTTACATTTCATTCGACATTCCTTCTTAGTTTTACTTATGTTTGATTCTTTCATGCTTATCTTACATGAGATTACTTTTTTACCTTCTTCCATATCTTTGTTAGCTTTATTTTGCATTGATATTTCATTTGTCATTCATGTTTTAAATGCTTTCCAACATGATTTCCTATGTTTTCCAATCATTTGTAATTTCTTTCTTATCATTTTATCATTCATTTTCTAGTCATCATTTATCATTCATTTGCTATTCTTTTTGTCATTCATTTACATTAAATATTCTAAAACTTGCCATAACAATCGTAATTTTTCAAAATTTCCTAAAAATATATGTCCCTATCTTTCACACAATTTGATTTTTGGCTCTCTATTTGTGTACTAACTTATACAAGTTCACCTAGTGTGCTTTACATTAGATGCCTTCACTTTATTACAATATTTTTATTTGGTTATGCCACTAAGCTATGTTAAAGGTATGTCTTTTTTAATTTTATCATTTCATTTATCTTATTTGATGCTTATTATACTTTACTTAACATCAATGTTGTGTGTTATCATGTTCTATTTATAAATCACCATCCTATGTTGCTCTACTTACATGACACATGATGAAGCTTCGATTGGGGCATATGTATACACATAATATTTTCAAACTTTTTATTGATTAATAACACTTTGTATCTTGTAGGAACCTATTGAGTCTCAATCTCTCTGAGTACATGCCTTAAGGGGTACATTAGGAAAGAGGTGGGCAAACCATCAGTGCTTCATAAGATTGTTGTTCCTTTTTCCACTTGACATCTCCACACTTGTCTCCTAAAACCTTGAACCTTAAGCTTATTTCTCTCTTGTCTAACCATTACTATCATTTTACATGCTTTATCTTTCATTTCTTGCCTTATCACCCATTTGACATGTTCAACAAACTAGGTCAACCTGGTCAACCTAGTGTGTTTTGGGGACACTTTAGCTCTTTTGGTTTGTTAGCCTCCTAGTTGACTTAGCCTAGACCTAGTGAGTTAGCCCAAAAATGTGTTAGGTTGACCCAATCAACCTAGTACAACTGACATGTCCAAATTTTTTAAGGTAAGATTAGCCTATATATACAAGTTTATTTCATCATTATTAAGAAGAGAGAGTTTAATTAAGTGAAGAAGTGAGAATGAACATCTACTTATTGACCATTCTACTTGATGAATAAAGATTTAGGGTTAAATACTTTCTTTGGAGCTCTGATCTTATCTTATGGAGAAGTATTTTGGATGCTTAGGTAGGTTATGTATCCTAGAGCTGATTTATCTTGGTTATCCTTACAAAACACAATAATCTCTTATGAAGCACCTTGGCCAAGGGAGAGATTGAGGCTCGACAGGTTCATCTTCAAAGGTAAGTATTCATAACTTTATTTATCTGTTGTAAGAGTAGATAGATAATGCAGTATGTATTCTTATCTTCCATGTATTAGGATTTCATGTATACATTGGCATGGACATATGTCTTTTATGCATGTTTAGTTTAGTTTTTATTTATTTGTTTTGTTATAACCCCAACTTTGTGCCACAAGCTTTGGTGCACACTAGATTAGTTTAATTTTATTATTATTAGAATAGCTTACATTCTTGTTTGTTAGCACAAGTGAAATATTAAACCACATGACTCTCTTAGGGCTGTTGTGTGATTGTGTTAAACTATAGGTTTTCAAACCCTTTCTAGCATGATATATTGTGACAAGTGATACAAATGACATCCAAATTAGGTCTATTAGATCCCCATATTGGTCATGATCCCACTTAACAAGTGTAAACCCATTCAAAAGTGTAGGTGTGCTCTATCTTATCCGATCCAAGATTAATTCATGTACATCATGCAATTCCAATTGCATACAAAACTTAGAGCCCTGTGAAAAAAATTAAATGATTTGGTTAAAGAGTTAAAATCCCAAATCAAACTAACAACTCGTAACACATAGGATGAAGTCATTGAAAGAGTTTCTTATTCACAAAGAGTTCCATCAAGACTTCCTGAGCATATTTTAAAGGTGTAAGAGTATCCCAAAGTTAAGGTTGTAGTTGGATCAAAGGATCATAGTGAGCCACTTAGTGTTGACAACCTACATAATTATCTAGAGAGTGTAATTGGTTATCTGCACAAATGAATTCACAACACTAGAGGAACCATGTCTTAATGGTCTAATTCACATGGGGAATAAAAAAAGGTAGTTCATTAGGTTTATGAGTTTCTTGAATAATGGGGATGAGCCTCCTAAGTTTTATAAGGATTATCATGAGTAAAGAGTATAATTGGGGATAATGAAATTCGTAAGGAACTGGCTTAGTTTAAAATACATTTACCACCTAGGTGAGAAGCCTATGCACTATTGGTTAGAGCTATTGATAAAAAATGAGACTAGGTGGGGCACCCTATTTGAAGATATTTTAGAAGCAATCAAAGTAAACCCCCTTTGTGGAAAATAAACACTTGTTTTATTCTACCCATTATACATCAATGTGTTTGCACATAATGAAGGAGATATGAAAGGCTTTTGTTTCAACCCAAGCAGACTAGGCCCCTTACTTCTAATTTATACATAGTATACTAACTAATTTCCATTTTTTTAATTGCCTATATACACATGTATACATTTTTAGGTTAGATTGTTATTTTTTTTCCATAAGTGCTTTAACACATTTGTTGTTCCTTATTTTCTCCATTTTTTGTGAGGTAAGTATGAATATTGAGTAGAAGGCCAAACATTATCAAGTGGGTAAAGTGCATAGGAAAGCACATTAAAATTAATGAGTAGAGGCTCAAACATGAATCCAAGGTAAGATTCTTAAATACATAGGAATTACACTTTTAATGCAAATATATCTTCCAATCTTCAATGACTATGTGTGCAATGGATTGTTTTAAATGCTACTAGGTTCCTGCTTTGTAGGCAAGCAACCTTCAGAGGTTGCCAAAAGTGTTGACCCTTTAGGTCACCTTAGCTTATGTAGAGCTCATAAGATGTTATAATTTTTTTTTTCATCCTTGTGTAGTGATGGGCCCCTAAAAAATAGGCATGCATGTAGATGTTCCCCACTATCACCCAAAGATGGTAGTTGACATAGATCTACACCTTAGCTAAGTGTCTATGTGCACATATGAAGAAGGCCTCATTACACTCCCCTCAAAAATATTTTTGCACCCTTATGATAAAAATAGAATTGAACATGTGCATAAGTTATCCAAGATTCAAGCAGTGGTAATCAAGGAAGTGTAGAGAGTATAAGCTCTAATTATGTTTACACATGCAAGATTTTCATTTTTCATACATGCTCTTATTTGGGTAAATTTTTAAGTATAATAAATGAGGTCCCATACTCAAATGCAAAAAATTGCATTTTCACTTCCATTATTTATAGACTACACTCTAAACCCACATTGATCCTTGTGCAGGTTCACAACTCTCAAACATATCTATGATATTGTAATTTAGCACCCAAACTTCCATAGTAAAGTATTGAATGTGTCTTCATATAGAACATCTCAAATATTAAACATGCATGGGTTATGTGCATATGGCATAGATTAAAATTTACAAGTGCATGCCCAAATTATACATTTTGTTGTGTACTCCACTCCAAGAGGGTTATAACACTCAAATGGTGAAGTATTGTGACCAAACATAAATAATTGCACCTACAACTTCATTATCGATAGTTTTAAGTCTAAGCCACATGAAATATCTTTTATAAAATAATATCTCATACAAGACTCACTTGTGCACCCTTACATAGTGTGTATCCAAGTTAAAGGCATGTGCATAGCCCAATGCACACTTGATATTAAAAGAAAGGCATAGATTCCCTCCCATATAAACTCTCCATGTAAAAATTGCACAAAATATAATGCACATAGTGTGGTGCACACATGCCCCCTAAAGATAGGAAATGCTAAGGTTTTCATATTATGCACATAGAGATGACATAGTGAGATCCAAGTAAAGCCTGTAGGATCCACACCAAATGAATGTAGAAGGATCTAGAGGTGGTAGGTAGGAAATGATAGTAGTTGAGTTAGATTGGATGCGAATGAGGCTAAGTCAAAATGAGGTTAAATTCAAAAGTGGCTATTAGATGAAGATTCATGTCCACACACCTTTCCTAAATGCCCAAATGCCTTTAGTCCCTGATGCACATGTGGAACCAAGAGTGACTTTCTAGCTACTTTAATGATTAATTGTTAGACCTAAGTTAAATGAGTATGGATTGTGATAGTTATTATGAAGAATTAGGTTCTCTTAATCAAATTTGGACTATGGGCACCATTTTATAATTTAATTTCATATATACCACTTACAATAGTGAATTGATTACATAGAGCCTTGCCTAGTGCTATATAAACCTTGATTTTTTTTGTAAAAGGGTTGACATTTCTAGGTATCATAATCCTACTAAATTTTACCCTTCAAGAGCCCTCTCCTTGTTATAACAAATATCTACCCATTAAATTTTTTAATATTTCCTTAGACCTTGAGATTAATAAGAACTAATTTTATTTTATTCATGCTATATGTTTTGTGTTCATTCATGGTTATTGATATTTATCTATAGATGTTTTTCCCTCTCCTTTTTTTCCTCCTTTTATACCTCTACATTGAATAAAAAGTCTCTATAGGTTTCATGCTATGTATACATGAGTTTGTGTAGGCATTATCTATGGACCATCTATTTCCCCTCCTAACACTATCTTGTTTTCCCTTACCTCCATGTAAAACACTTATGTAGTGCACCTAGTTTAAATATTTTGTATCTAGTATGTTAGTTTTATTGTGTCATTAAGTAGGTGAGGTTATGAATCTATTCTTGGTGCATCAACTTTTACATTACAACAAACCTCTTACCGTTTCTCTCCCTTTTCCCTTTTGTCAAGTTTAGGTTTAGTTCTAGTGGTAGATTTAATTCTGATCTTTATAGGTCTGCATACTAAATCTAAACCAAGTGCATTTAGAATAAAAGGAATCGAACCTACTCTAGATTTTCATCCCAAGGAGTGCAAGAGTCCCACACCTTGGGGGATAATCCTATTATTATAATGAGACACCAAATCACTCTATGACATACATGTACAAGGTGCTAGGCATATAATTACTATGAACTAGTGTGCATGTTTTGAGTGATAATAGATAGTTTCCTATATGAAATATCTATTGAAATAAGATATAACCACCTAGATGCTTCTAGGTTTAGCTTTGTCTTTGATTTGGTGCATTTATATCTACATCATAGAATGTTTCTCTTGGTGAAATGGAAAAACCATAGCTTTACATATTCAATATGAAATTGGGGAAAAATGGGTTAGTAGGAAGATGGTATTAAGATAATTTACAATGACCCTGCTATCGTAGGGCTCTATCATTATATCCAATACTCTAGAAGAGGGCTTTGGATCCATGTAGTTCTCCCTTATGTGTTTGCTTGTGTGTGAATCATTTAATGTGTAAAGTAAGTATAATAATAAGCTATCTAGTAACTTGGAAAATATGACCTTATGACTACTCCTTTAGTACTTCAGACCTATATCTAGGTTATTCCTTTGACTGATATTAGAATAGGGTAGAATAGAATTTTTTTTGGTAATTTGAGTGTTTCTTGAGTGCTATTTTCATTTAATTTCTATGTGAGGAATGAATGAGGGTTGATATTATATGTATACCAATCCTATCAATTTAATCACTTAGGCCACCCATTATAATACATTTAATTCATAAATTAGATGAATTTAGGGCACTATACAATTGTGTCAGTGTAAGAGAGTAACATCGATATTATTTTCTATCTTGGATGATAGTGTCCAGGGAGTAATAAAATAGGTATAAGATTAGAACTTGTAGAGGTATAAGATAAGTACATTTTAAACATTCTAGGCAAGATGGGATATTTATGTCATAAATATAAGGATGGTTGGAATAAGATATAGGATAAGGAGCACAAGATATATTCAAGGATTACAAAAGTAAGGCATGTGTAGAACAAAGAGGAATAACCAAGGTCTATGTTTTCCAAGTGTACAAGACTAAGGTGCTACATAATCAAAAAATATCATCTACACACATACATGCTTTCATATTCATGATGCATGATAATTGTATATGCACATGTATACTATGATAGTTTAGAGTTAACACAATTTTAAAAGGGGCATGATATTTATTCATGAATATTTACACATTTTATAGTGATCACTGTTATAATTGTTTATTTGCAAAAATCTTATTCAATCCACACTGAGTAGTGAGCAAACTTGAATCTATAAATTTCTATGTAGCAGTTGATTTACATTTTTTAAAGTAATGTATGTTGAGGTTCAATGACATTCAATAGACATGGCATTACTTATATAAAACCCATCATGTAGTTCCCATTCAATATTGGATTTGAGTAATTAATTGGATTAGTACATCACATAATCTTCCCAATATTTATGAGGCTTTGGAAATGTTGTCTTCCCAACCCAAGGGATTTTATAGGTAAACAAAATTAGGTTTTTGATCAACCTTAATTTTTCCATGTTTCAACAAGAGGAATAACTATATAAGTTCTTAAATTTATCTAGTAAATGGTAAAATAATTATTGAGGTGTTGTTAATGATGTCTCCAAGGTGGCCAAGAATGTCCATGAGATGATATGTATGCATGGTCGTCAATGAAGAAGTGTACCTTGGTGCTCACATAGTTTGCATGAGACCCTACATGTTTTATTCTTGTTATAGATGTTGTTGATAATGTGTTCTTGATGCAAAGGCCTTATGGGTTGTAAGAAGTGCTTAGTGTATTTTTGGAAGTGAAAATAATCCATTTGAGTAGTCTTATGAAGGTTTAGGTTTTCCTAGTCATCTTGGTAGAGTTTCTTGAGTGAGCAGATTGATGATGTTAAAATTTATATGTGTGAAGGTGTTAGAAAAAAGTGGTCACATGGGTCTATTTATTTTTATTCCTAGAGCATGTGTTTCAATTTTCATGCCTTAACATGATGTCTATCAAATGTTATGATGGTGCAAAGTTACTCTCCCAGGAATATTTCATTATTTTTATACATATTCAAATTTGCATTTTTAATGTCCATTGGAATTCAAAAATTTGAATTTTACAAAGGAAATAAGTTGTGATTGTTTGATTTATAGCTAGAAAAATGGATGAATTTGATGATAGATTAAAAATATAATTTCTAACGATCTTTAAGGGAAATCCAAGAAAATTTATTGCGAGGTTTGAATGGTTGTATAATTGCATTTATTATAGCTCAAAATTGACCAAAGGTTTGACCTTCATTTGTTAAGGCTCTAAGAAGGATGTTTTATTTTGTATTGATGATATTTTAATGTTTCCCAATGATTTATCTATTGGAGAGTGTTTTAAAATCCTTGAGGATCTTTTTTATGTATTTTAAAGGTTTGACTGATCCATCTTCAGTATGAGCCATTGCTTGGAAGTTGACTTTTTGTTTATTCATGGTATTTTCATGTACAAGGTAAATGATTGAATGGTTTTGCATATGCAAAGGTGTGTAATGATGAATTTATTAACTTTAGGGTGTATTAGGGGTCATGTGTCATGGACCTATGTGATTAAAAGTGGTCTTGTGTTTCTATTTTTCTCAGTGAAGTGTTAAAGGGATGAATAGGTCTCCATGGGACCTAAAAGGGGCACTTAGGCCTAATTAAAAAATATTGTTTCTTAAGTGTGATATATCAATGCTATGGTTGACCTATGTAGGTGGTGTTGATATTTTCCTAAGTGTGATATAAGTTTTAAGGGTTAAGAAATGTCTTGTGGCTGACCAATGAGGTGGTGATCATGAAGACTCTATAAAGAGTAAAAATAAAGATGAATGGTTCAAGAGAGAGTGGTGAGCAAAGTAAAATGAAGTGTGAGTAAGCTTGGTGGATGACTTAAAGAGAATAATAGTGTGAGGGATATGTGTGTGACCTAGTGGTCATATTTTTGATGTGGTAAAAGTAGTTTATAAGGTTTATGGTTAAGGATGAGTGAAGAGGTGTAGAGTGATCCAAAAGGTCATTTTGAATGCAATACTTATGTGTAAAGGCTTGATAATGTGTAAAGGGTTGAGGAGAGTTGTTATTAATTATTTATCCATTATATTGAAAGGTAATCAGATTTTTAGAGGTATTGATATCAAAGGTGTTATATGGGTGCTCAACATCTAGGGAAAGTGGGTGCTTGTCCATGCTTAGGGATTGGTGCTCCTTGTGGAGTGGGTGCTTCACTAATGTCTCTTATTTGTGATCTCTTATAGGATTGTAGTCCATTTTTTTTATAATTGAGAGTGGGTTTTATCCTCCTTGAGGCTTTCCCACATAATTAATGTGTTATGTGCTTTGATTTTGCATTATTTTTCTTTGTTCATTGTAATGAATGGTTTATATGCTTCATGAATGCTTATGTTGAATGATTAAGAGTTTGAAGAATTGGAATTTAATTTGATTTTAATGCATCACTAATTACACCCCCCTTTAGTGATTGTACCTTTAACAATTAGCATTAGAGCCACACCTTATTTTCAAGTTTAACCACTTGAAGGTGATCAAAGGTAAAATGGATCATATGGATGACAAAGAGACTGAGACATATCTTCAAGGTGAACTAGTATGTAATCTATCAGAGATAAAACATATAAAAGAAGAGAATGAAATATTGAATAATAAAAAAGGAAGTAAAAATTTATATCTAAATTCCTCAAGATGTTATGAGATTAATGCAATCATTTGTGGTGTGAAGATATGAATAGATAAACTATAAATAAGAGTCAAGAATTTACAGAACATGATGGATAAAGGCTTGAATCAAATAATAGATCATTTAGAAGGTAAATCTATGACATATATAGATGTGATTTTATCTAAAGATAAGTAGATTATTAGATTTACCAAAGAATTTAAAGATGAAAATTCTTAGGTTATTAATGGTCAAGTAAAAGGAATGTCTAACATGAACAACTATAGTTATGTATTCAATGGGTACTATTACACTTGTAATCAATATGGTCATAGATATAGGGACTATAATTTCTCTCCAAAGAATATAAATGAAGTTCTATGCTAAAACTACAACCTATAGGGTCATATTTCTATAAATTACTAAAAGAGGGCCTATTGGAAAAAGGACATACAATTCATTAACACCATCAAATGATTTAAGGAAGACAAATCCAAGATTAAAGAAAAGAAGAATCTGAATTTAGGTAGTGTACCAAAGGAAGAGTCAATGCTTGTTTAAACTACCTTGCAAACTCAAAAGGATGAAAACAAGAAATGGTACATATATAGTGGATGATAAAGTCATATGACATGGGATAAGAGCATGTTTATCTCTCTCAAAAAGAACAATTAAAGTTTAATAAGATTTGGTGGCAACAATTCTACTAACATGGTTGGCAAAGGTTATATAAGATTGAATAATGGTAATACTAAAACTAATTTTTTTTTTTATATGTAGAAGGTTTGAAGCACAATCTTCTAAGTGTTAGATAAATGTGTAAGAAAGGAAATGTTATTAATTTTCATGATAAAGGGTGTGAAGTGAGAAGAACCAAGTTTGGTAAATTAGTTTCAAATATTCATAAGGCAGACAACAACTTGTATGTGTTCTATGAATCCAAAAGGTAGGAGTGTTTCATGAATCAATTAGAGGAAAGCTAGCTTTGGAATAGAAGATTTGGACATTTGAATTTTGACAAGCTGGTGAGGATCAATTTAAAAGGGTTAGTGAGGCATATGCCTAATATCACTAAGATTCCTCATACTCTTTGTGAGGCATGCCTTCATGGGAAGAAAACCAAGAGAAGATACAAATCTAAGGAGAATTACAACCTAGTATCATTAGAGTTGATCCAAACTGACCTATGTGGACCTATAAGAACTCAAGGTATTCAAGGTAATAAATACATCATGTTATTAATGATGATTTCACTAGGATGAATTGGATATATTTACTCAAATAAAAATTAGAAGATTTTGCAAGGTTTAAATCAATTAAAGCTCTTGTGGAAAATGAAAAGGGATAAAAATCAAGTATGTGAGATTAGATAGAGGAGGTGAGTTTTGGTCTTATGAGTTTCATAATTTTTGTGAAGATCAAGGGGTTAGAAGACAATATTCTGATACTAGGACACCCCAACATAATGGGGTAGTTAAAAATAAAAATAGAACTATCCAAGAGATGAGGAGAACCATGCTTCAAGATTCCAAACTATCAGATGGATTTTAGAAAGAGGCTACTAATAAATTAATATACATAAATAATAGATGCCAAGTTAGAGTAAATGGTGATAAGAATTTGTATGAGCTGTGGAAGAATAGGGAAGCTAATATCAAACATTTTAAAGTGTTTGGGAGTAAGTGTTTTATCAAGAGGGATGAAGAAAATATTGGAAAATTTGATTTAAGGTCTGATGGGGGCATATTTTTGGGTTATTCATCTATTAGTTCTATATATAGATGATTCAATAAAAGGCATCACAAGGTTTTTGAAAGTTCAAATGTAAGAGTTGATGAGGTATGTGAAATCAAGAGGCCGAACTTGTAGATAAATAACACTATAAATAACCCTAAATCAAATAATGAAGGCAATCTATTCAATCAGAGGATGAAGAGGAAGAGGTTAGACAAGACACTGAAGATCCATTTAGGAGAATACAAAAGGATCATCTAGCTCCCAGGTAATTAGAGATGTGAATGCAAGTTTTTAGACTAGAAAGAGAATGTTGATTAATCATAATCAACAAGACATAGCTTTGTTATCCAAGGTTAATACCAAAATATTCTATGAATCTAACAAAGATAAAAATTGGACATGTGCAATGGATGAGGAACTTGATCAAATAGTAAAGAATGAAATATGGGATTTATTACCTAGACCAAAATACAAAAATGTCATAGGTACTAAGTGGGTATTCAAAATAAGCTGAATGAGAAAGGAAAGGACACAAGAAATAAGGCTAAACTAGTGTTTAAAGGATATGCTCAAGTTGAAGGGATAGACATTGATGAGACCTTTACTCTTATGGAAATAATGGAAACAATTATAGTCTTCTTGTCATATGTAATCTTTAAAGGTTTCAAAGTTTACCAAATGGATGTGAAATCTACACTTTTGAATGGTAACTTAGATGAAGTATATATTCAGCTACCTGAAGGTTTTTCCATGACAAGTAATCAAGATTATGTTTACAAACTAAAGAAGGCTTTATATGGTCTTAAATAAGCTCCTCGAGATTGGTATGATAGGTTAGACAAGTATCTATTGAGCCAAGGATTCAAAAGAGGGGTTGTTGAAAATAATTTGTACATTAAGAAAAAGGGTAGTCATCAATTATTAGTGATTAGATGAAGTCTATATTGAGCTACCTAAAGGTTTTTCCATGCCAAGTAATCAAGACTATGTTTACAAACTAAAGAAGGCTTTATATGGTCTTAAATAAGCTTTTAGAGCTTGGTATGATAGGTTAGACAAGTATATATTGAGCTAAGGATTCAAAAGAGGGGTTGTTGAAAATAATTTATACATTAAGAAAAAGGGTAGTCATCAATTATTAGTGGTAGTCTATATTGATGACATAGTTTTGGATCTGATAATGTTAACATGAGTAGAGAGTTTGTAGATAGTATGAAGATTGAGTTTGAAATGTTAATATTGGGAGAACTTTCTATCATTTTAGGATTGTAGATTAACCAACTTGATGTAAGGATATCTATTTTATAGGCAAAATACATCAAGGATATGCTAAGGAAGTTTGACATGATGGATTGTAAGCCAATGAGTACTCCAATGATCACAAGATACAAGTTAATTAAAAAAAATGACTCACCAAAGGTCGATCAAACCTTGTAGATATCCATGATTAGAAGTCTATTATAATCTACTACTTCTAGGCCTGGTATCATGCAAGCAGTAGACCTTGTAGGTAGGTTTCAAGCTGATCCTAAAGCGTTTCACTTGAAATCAATCAAAAGGATCTTGAGGTATCTCAAGGGCACCATAAAATATGTTTTATGGTAACCTAGGAGAAAAAATTTTACTCTAAGGACATACACTAATACATATTGGATAGGGTGTGTGGATGATAAGAGGAGTACCGGTGGTGGTGTATTCTTCATGTGTGAATGCTTGGTGTTCACTACCTAGTAAGAGCCCATCATGAAAAATTGGTGTATTTGATATATATGAGGATATCCAAAGGTTAGTCTAGTTAAATTTGATGTGTCTAAGTTCAAAAGGTGCTATGGAGATTTTAGAAGGCTCCCATGATTTTTTTATGATGCTCTGGATTAGTGACTGCTATGTAAATAGGGTCTACATGAATAATCATGAGATTTATAGGTGTCAAATGAATATTTACAAGATTTAAAGGTGATTTTATGATTTGGAAAGGTGTGTTTACATTGTACAGGTGTGTTCCAAGTGTTGATAGTCGTGAAGATGTATTAAACTCCATTTTAAGATTTTTGACGGCTCTTGGGTATGATAATCTTTACTTAAGGGCTAAGAAGTCAAAAACCATGTTCATAGATGTATGGGTTCCCCAAGGAATCTGAACTCATTTTTTTAGACCAAATGGTGTGAGTTGGTGACCTCTAGGTGTGAGAGAAGCTCTAGGAACTGGCATTGACCAAAAGATAGTAAGTTGACCATGTTTCTTATTAATGCCCTAGTGTCTTGGCCCATGTGGGTTAGTGACCTTCACAAAGGAGTTGAAGTCTAAGGATGATTAATTAGTTAAAATTATCTAATGGGTCCTCAAAAATTCTTTCATAATATTTTTAAGGTAAATGGTTTCTTCTATGCTTGTCTATTTATCAAGTAGGAGGGCTAACTAGTAAGTCAATTTACAAAGGAGTTATAGTTCAAAGGAATATTTGGGTGATTAAAATTGGCATACATGAGGGGATATATGAGTGTGCATCAGATATGAAGTTTCAAGTCATGAAATTGTCTACATAAAAAGTTATGATCTCTTTAAAATTTGGAAGGGCTACAAGGCCTCTAGGCAAGGCTAGTGTGAAGAAGAGTAAATTTTTATCATTTTATTCAAAAGATAAAGACATGGTTGTCCCTAAATATGTTTATTAGTTGGATTTTTTCATCATGTGTGTTTGAGAAAGATCTTGAATGTCCATTCATCATTATATAGGCAACTTGTGAGAGAGAATTTGAAGACAACTATGAAGTTTCATCATGGTTGAAAATGGTATGAAGGTGCTCAAGGGGTAACTAAACATAGGTGACCTAGGGGGAGTCCCTCTTAATTATATTAAGGTGTGTACAATAATTCTTTGGTATTCTTATGTGTTTCTTCTCATATAATGGTACATGGTTAAAGAAGAGTGTTGTCAATGAGTAGATTTGAGGTAGTCATGGTAAGAAATGGTATGCACAGTGATAGGGAAGTTTATATTATCTCTTAGAGGAGGTTGATTCTTATTGTTGGCTTTTAAATCATTTATAGGTCCTCAATATTAGCAGATAAGCCCACTTTATCATTGTGTCAAAGGGGGAGAAAGAGTATGTGCATAGCTTTGTGTTGGTATTTACAAGTGTTAACATCAATGACAAAGGGGGATATTGTTGAGGTGTTGCCAATGATGTCTCCAAGGTGGCCAAGAGTGTTTGTGAGATGATATGAATGCATGGTCCTTAATGACAAAGTATACATTCATGCTCACATAGTTTGCATGAGACCCTACAAGTTTTGGTCTTATTATGGATGTTGTTGATAATGTGTTTTTGATGTAGAGGTGTTATGGGGTGTAAGAAGTTATTAATGTACTTTTGGAAGTGAAAATAATCCATTTGAGTAGCCTTGTGAAGGTCTTGGATCTTATTGATCTTGGTAGAGTTACCTGAGTGAGCAAATTGATGATGTTAGAATTTGCATGTGTGAAGGTGTTAAAAGAAAGTTGTAATATGGGTCTGTTCAATTTTATGCCTAGAGTATGTATTTAAAGTTTAATTCCTTGACATGATGTCTATCAAATGTTATGATGGTACAAAATTTCTCTCCCATGTAGATTTCATTATTTTTATACTTAGTCAAATTTGCATTTTTCAGTGACCATTGGAATTCAAATATTTGATTTTTACAAATGAAACAAATTGTGATTGTTTGATCTATATTTTGAGAAAATGGATGATTTTGATGATGGAGTAAAAATAAAAGTAGTAAATGTATTCAAGGTAAATCCAAAGAAATTGATTAGGAGGTTTAACTGGTTGTATAATTGCATTTATTTTAGCTCAAATTTGACCAAGGGTTTGACCTTCATTTTTTAAGGACATGAGAAGGGTGTTTTAGTTTGTATTGATGATATTTGGAAGTTTAATGATGATTATTGTATTGGATAGTGTTTTAGACTCCATGAGGATCATATTTATGTATTTTAGAGGTTTAAACAATCCATATTTAGTATGAAAAATTGATTGAAAGGTGACTTTTTGTTTGTTTAGTGTTTTTATGTATAAGGCAAATGATTAAATAGTTTTGCATATGCAAAGGTGTGTAGTGATGAATTTAATCAATTAAGGATGTCTTAGGGGTGGTCTTGTGTTTCTATTTTTCTTAAAGAAGTTTTAAATGGATGAATAGGTCTCCATGGGACCTAAAAGGGGCACTTAGGTCTCATTGAAAGGTGTTGTTACTTAAGGGTGATCTATCAATGATATGGTTGACCTATATAGGTGGTGTTGATATTTTTATAAGTGAGACAGAATAATTAAGGGTTAAGGAATGTCTTGTGTCTGAAAAATAAGGCGGTGATCATAAAGAATTTATAAAGAGAAAAAATAAAGATGAAGGTTTCAAGAGAGAGTGGTGAGAAAAGTAAAGTGAAGTGTGAGTAAGCTCGGTGGATGAATGAAAGAGTAGAGAAATGTGAGGGATATGTGTATGATCTATTGGTCATGTTTTTGATGTGATAATAGTGTTTTGTAGGGTTGATGGTTGAGGATGAGAGAAGAGGTGTAGAGTGATCCAAAATGTTGTTTCAGATGCATTGATTGTGTGTGAAGGCTTGAGAAAGTGTGAAGGGTTTAAGAGAGTTAATATTCATTGTTCTCCTTTAGATTGGAAGGAAATCATATTTTTGGAGGTGTTGATATTAGAGGTATTGTGTGGGTGATCAACATATAGTGCAAGTGGGTGCTTATCCATGCCTAGGGGTTAATTCTCCTTATAGAGTGGGTGCTTCACTAAAGTCTCTTGATTGTGATCACTTATGAGACTATAGTCTATTTTTTTAGGCTTTATAGTGGGTTTTATCCCATATGAGGGTTTCCCACATAATTTATGTGTTATGTGCTTTGATCTTACATTGTCTTTCTTTGTCATTGCAATGAATGGTTTATAAGTTTTATGAATTCTTATGTTGAATGATTAAGAGTTTGAATAATTGGAATTGAAGTTGATTTACTTGCATCACTGATTCACCCCCAATGATTTTACCTCTAATAATAATAATAATGCAATAAAAAATTCATTAATTATTTAAGTAAGTGAATCTTATATACATATGTTAATTATATCCTTGTAAAGAGGATTCAATCCTTATACAATAAACCTATAAGCTATAAAAATAAATTATTCGCATGATTTTTTAATATATTTGACATACAAATAATATATAAGCTTAAAGTAATATAATGTTATTTTATTGAGAAAGGAGTACTTACAACATTTTTCCCCTTAGTAAAAATATGGGGAGAAGAAACACCACTAAAGAAATGAAATGACCATTTACTTGAAACATTATTGTTAATGATAACTCATTGATCATAGATGGGGACACATCAACCAATCCATGGGAACTCATCAATCTAACCAACAAAATTAGTGGGGATTGCCTCACTATAACCCTTATCAAGAATACATTCTATTATAATAACTATTGTATGGTCCTAAACCACTTTAATTTCATAACATGGGGTACTATTTAACCCTCTTTAGATTGGATTAATTGGGAATAGTGTGATTTGAGTGAAATAAATTATTCTAAATCAATCTAATTAAATGAATTCAACTTTATAATATTCTGATAAATATGTTGAATATGAGAATATGTTAAATATAAATAATTACAATGCCAAATAATAATATAAAAGTTTAAATAAAAAGGAAAAATAATACTTGTCTTATTCAATAATGTGAATGTAGGTCTAACATGTATAGGTGTTGAATAATACAAACTAATGTTCCATCTTGATTCCTCAAATTTTTGAAATTAACTTTATGTTAACTTTGACACTACCGTTGGAATCTGGAAACTACCATCAATGCTCTTATACTTGTTTTGATGGTCTACTAGGCTAAAAATACATACTCTTTTATATAATAGGCACTTTCCCCTATTATATTTCACTATTTATTTGCAATTTATCAACTTGAATCATGCACACAGGTTCTCAAAATCATTATTTTTCTCAAAACCCTATGTCCTCCAACTTGGCATATCACCATGAAAAATTTGGGCTAGTGGGATCAAATTAATTTGATATGACCTCAAAGACCTCCTTTTAAATTATAATTACCTACATATCCATATACTCCAAAGAGGGCCTCAAGCTAGTTTAGTTCTCCCCTTATGTGGGCTTATGTGTGAATAATGGTGTAATATGCTATATACGACTGCATGTAGTGATATATCTTGTAAATTTATAAATAATACTCATGGGATAATATTTTAATGATTTATACCTATAATAAAACTACTTCTATGACTAATTTGGAAATATGAGAGAATATGATAGTATAACTCAATTGTGTGAATGATTAAGTGAACTTGATAGGTGATTATTTTTTGTAATTTATATATGTATAATGAATGGGATTTATTTTTTATTTATATTTCACCTTTTTAAATAATATCATGGGAGGTTTAATAAATACAATAGATAAACCCATACATGTTAAAATATTTACAAATTTCAGATTTTTTAAGGTACAAACACTAGTGTCAAATATAGGACACTAGTATCGACGTTAGTGTCCTAACATAGATGGTAGTGTCCTAGAGGATAGAGAGTTGTTAAAGATATAAAACTAAAATTTGAGATATATAATAGGTTTTAATCATACTATAGGATATAGATGATCTATTTAATCAGAATATCAGTGAATGTGATACTTTCAGTAGTGAAAATGTTCTTAACTAAAGGGTTGAGCCATGAGTGATGTTTGTCAGGTGTAAAAGACTAACATATCATGTAGAATATAGAATTAACATCTACATGATCTAGCTTTTAACTTGAAAAATATTTCTCATGGGATACTCTTTGAATCTTGTAGATTTAAAATAAGACTGCTCCTATGATTGATTTGGAAATAGGGAAAAATTGGTAAGTATAGCTTAGTTATATGAATTATATTCAATAGTGTAGTGTGAGATTACTTGATGATTGATATATGTCCTAATTAATGGTATTTTAATTATATTTATACCACACATTTTGGAATCATATCAAATAGGGTTAAAATAATACTATACACTGACCCATACATGTCAAAATATTTTTAATTTTTATTATTTAGAAGGTAAGGACACTAGCATCAAAGTTGGGACATAAGCATCGATGATAGTGTCCTAATCTAGATAGTAGTATCCTACAAAATATAAGTTTGTTGAGGATTTATAACTATATAATTAATAAATAAATCGTGTTTTATGTAGACTATAGGGTACATGTGATCCAGGTCATCAAAATAGTAGGGTTAGACTATAGGATAAGTAGTTAGGCATAATGAGATGGTTAAGGTGTGCCATTGGGAAATAGGAAGGTCATAAACTAAAGGTTTGAGCCATTATTGGTATTTTTAAAGGGTATAAAACTAACATATAATGTAAAATTTTATTTTAGTATCTACATTTAACCCCCTTTAATTTAATAATGCACAAGGATTGAATTACAAGGTTTAAAGGAAATAAATGCATATTTTGGTGAGTAAAACACACTTTTATTTTTTTAATCCTAATTTTAATTTAATGTTTGTGTATTAATTGAAACCAAGTGTATACAAATGGAAATGTATCTAACCTATTAATCAATCATATCTCAAAAAGATAAATCCTACTTAAACTTCTATTTGTTGATACATTAGATATTCAGGGTCATGACTAAGATGGATTCATTAGACCTAACCAATGGATCTCTTACCATAATAACATCAATATATAGGGTTCTAAAACCTCTAGTAAAGAAACACTATAAAATAACCCTAACTAGGTCTTATGTTTTCATATTCACTAAGTAAATACAAAGTAAAGTAAAATCTAATCTAGTGGTCATGAAATATTGTGGCACAAAATGGGGGTAATAAACATAAAAAGTAAACATTCATAAAATATATATAATCAAGTCAATTTATAGGAGATCTTAATGCATGAGAGATAATTAAAATTTTTAATATATCTACTTTAATAAAGGAGGAACAAAGTTAGGTATACTTATCTTTGAAGACAAACCCACCGAGCCTCAATCTCTCCCTTGGCCAAGGTGCTTCACAAGAGGTTATTGTGGTATGTAAGGTCAATAAGGATAAGTCATATCTAGGATACACAACTTATATATGCATCCAAAAGACTTATCCACAAGACAAGATCTATATCTCCAAATAAAGTATTCAAAACCTAAGCAATGCTCTTTAATTATAATCGTGGATAAGCAGATGCATAATATAATATTCTTCTTATTCTCTTCCTCTCATAAATGATGGAAATGGATGTGTATATATAGATAAATCAAACCCTAAACCTTTCTAAAAGTTTAAAAAATAGGGTTGGCCCAATTTGGCTATGTATCAGCTAAGGTTGACCTAGACCCATAACTTGTAAATATCAGTAAGAATATAGGGTCAACCCAAGTTGACATTATATGGTAAATGTAAAAAAGGGTTTTAGGATTAGGTAGGGGCTAAGTAAGGTGGTGAATTTCTTAGAGGAGTGTGTAAGTAAAGAGGAAAAGATTAGGGAAGTTATAGGAGAAGGTTATGTAGATAACAAGTGGTGGTATATAGGACAACAATATTTCAAAGCACCAGTGGTCTATCCACCCCTTTCCTAATGCACCTTGTAAAGTGTGCACTCAAATATATTGAGATTTGATGGGTTCATGTAAGAGTGAAATAATCATTAATTGATAAAATTTTAAAATATTATGTTCATACATTTGTCCTACTCTAATCTCATCACATGTCATGTAAGTGCAATATGGGATGGTGCTTTGGGAAAAGAGCATAAAAACACACAACATTTAAGCTAAATAAATTGTAGTAAGAAGCAAAATAAGATAAATGAAAGGATAGAATTCAAAAACAATTTTTTTTTACTTACCTTAATGTTGTAGATAAGAAATGAGTTAAAAGAAATGTGAAGGTGTCCAACATAGGGAACATTAGGTGAACTTGTAGAATTTAGTGAAAAATAGTGAAAATCATTTTTTTTGCAAAATATAAATGTTAATGTGAAAATATTCTATAAAATATCAGGATTACAGAACATCTTATGGTTTGAAAAATATATATTAGAAATAAATATATGATTAAATGGAATTTGGTTGTAAATATTTGACAGGTAAATAATTTTAAATAGTAAAAATAAATAGGGTGAAAAATAATTCATTTGTTATTTTTACTATTTTGAGAAAACATTGCTCTGAGAGGCCTAGTTTGAGCCTAGAGAGCAACTGTGGTGAGGAGATGACAAAATTGATGTGGAGGATGCATAATGGCACAAAATAGGTAAGAGAACATGAATTTAATTTTTTTAAACAATGTTATTTAAAAATAATCTAGATATAGAAAATTGAATGGTAGGTGAAAATTGAGACACCAAAATTGACCCTAGGAAATTTTTATGTAGACTAGGGGTATAGTGGAGTACTAAGTAGTAAAATATCAGACAATTAAATTCCTAAATAATTTATGGTGAATGGTCAAAAATTCACCATAGACAAAGAATAGAGTTAACCCTATCGACTCAGTTCATAAGGTGAAAGAGAAATAGAATGTTGACTGCATAACAATGGGTTAACATAGTATTGATAAAGGTGGTTGAATGCCTAGAAGTAGGTTGACATAATTTGAAACAAGAAGATGGATGACATATTATATTCTGGATGATGCATTTGGTGATATGTGGTTGATATAAATTACTAAAAAGGGTTGATTGTGTAATAGAGAGCTGATGTAGAATGCTGAAGCTAGAAAAGGGTTGATTTAGTATTAAATAGGTTGATATAGTCTAAAAAAGGGATAATTACACACCAATAAGATGATATAGAATAAAAATATTGTAATAGGGATAATCTAGTAACAAATGGGCCAATGATGTAGAAAAATATAAAAACTAGAAATCTAAATCAGACAAGCTAATGATGTAGTTAATTTGTAAATTTTGAGAATGTAGTTTAATTATTATGACATTGAGATATAATATATCCAATGTTGTTTGATATTTTGTATATATTTTAGAGATTTTGGTGCCTATTGGATTCATCATATCTACTTTATTTATTAGGAATGAGCTCGACTAGTTACCTTGGGCTTTGGCAACATTATGGAGATGAGATAGATCCCTCTATGTGTTGATCTCTTTATCATGTTCCTAGGAGCATGGGAATGGTTGAACAACAATTTTTGATGGGAGGTAGAGGGGGGAACCATAGAGGTGGCTATTAATCTAGAGTATGTACATACATTAATTGGAATTTTGATAGATGGGATATCGGTGATTAATAATACACTAGAGTCAGAGGATGTGAGATTATTCTATGTTTATATTTCATCTATTATAGGCATTTGAAAGGCTATGATATGACTTGTGACAATATGAGTGCTATGTCATAAGTTGGATGATAAGGTAACAATGTATGTGTTATCCTTATGTTAGTTGATTTTAGATTAGGGAACACTATATGATTTTGGTTATATCATCTAGGTCTAGCTCATGCATGATATGTATGAGATTATTTCCTAGGGACAAAATATGAAGGGATTAGTTTTACTTTTGAGTGTATAGATATATGAGAGGTTCCCTTTGTATTGGCTAGCTAGGTTACCCTATACAATTGATGATGGGTTGCCTTAGTTAATTAAATGGAGATAGGAACATATAGTGTGGGAAATACCCCATGTTACAACATTATATACTATAACACAAAGGTAGATGGTGTGGTAGCATATACTCACATTGTTTCTATATAGTCTAGCTAGGCTACCATTGTTACAAGTTTGGTAGGTGTGTAAATCATGAAGCACTACACTTCATGGGTGGAGCCTCATCTATTATCTCACATACTTAGAAATATAGGACTTCCTAATTTATTAGATCCTCTAGTAATGCTTGATTATTTGGTATGACATACTAGAGAGTTGAGAGGGAGAGGAGGTGGAGGGGTACCTATGGAGATACTAGTGATCAGGTCTTGATGGGCTAGACCATGGGATAATCAAGAAAAATAACACGAGGTAGTTAGGACAAGAGGATATGATATGGATGTGTATGTAGGGAAGGAGGGAAAACATCAAACACCATGATATAGGAAACATTAGCCACTACAAGATCATCAAAAATAGAGACACTATAAATGTGAGGAAGTGAAAGTACTAGCTATTGCATAGGGGGATATGATAGTGGCTCCAAAACAAAGTTTGTCCAAAGAGGGACCATTCAGGATAGGACCATAGTAATATTAGGTGGTGACTCCTGAATTTTCATTAGTGTGGAGGAATTTGATAAAAGAGGTGATTGATGGGTGAGAAAGCAAACATTGGTTGGTGATACTGACACTGGTGAGAAATGTATTATTTTGATTTATGTTTTGAATATATAACATTATTTACATTATTAATTATTTGATATATATATATATATATGATCTGATGCCTATCTAGTTTTTAGTTTTGTATATACTATGATGGAAGAGATTAGATGGGGAGCCCTAGTTATGGCTACACATCATAAAATTTTGGATAGGGTGTTGTCACCATACTACCCTACTACAT
>JARHVA010001756.1:120000-632500 GCA_037957365.1 Torreya grandis | reverse complement strand
ATAAGTATCCATAAGAAAGAGTAAAGTAAATTAAACCATATAAAAACATAAATCACAATATAAATATTTATGTAACATAGATAGGTGAAACCAAATTTGACACATATTCAAGTGTATAAGCTATATAAAAGTGGATCACAAATCCAATCCAAAATAATAATGAATAACAATGTGAAATAAGTTCATGTCATGTTCATAAATATTGATAAATATATCCACAAATATTATATATGATATTTGAAACATCTCGATTAAGATGGATCCTAATGGTAGCTAGAGTCTCATTAATCTTCATGGAAATATGTGAAAATACTTCTCTCCAAATATCCTCAATAAAAAATGTAGGTGTAGTTGAATGATAATGATCATGAGGGATATACTATGTAGGATACTCAAGGATATGATTAGGTCCCTAAATAGGAATGGTATTTTTGGGGTTAGAATGAGGCACCATCAATGGAGAAGGAGTAGCCACAGGTGGAGAAGGAGGTGCCATTAGTGAAGGAGGAACATTATTGCATGGGCAACCAATAGAAGGAGGAATAATTGATGTGGATGTCATTGGAGGTTGATCATGAAGATGTTGTTGGAGAATATGATAATGATTGGTATGATGGGTATCACACTGGTGCCAAAGATAATATACATCCCCATATTTAGGGATAAATTTAGGTAAAAACTTAGGAGGAGGTATAAATTTATCTTTGAGATGAGCAATGGTGGGACAAAATGTGTCAATATACCACCAAAGTTTCCAATAAAGAGAGGAAGAGTGGTTATCTATCCTATGGAAATAAAAAATGTGCTTGTTAGTAGGCTTTTAGGGATTACTAACAAAATAGGTAGAAGGAGAAGATAGGGAAGCCTGATATAATTGGTAGTCTCTAGTGTAATAATAATTAACTTTATGGATATCATAATAAGGCTGATCAAACTATTGGGCAAGCATGGGATCAAGCTATGATAAATGAAGAATTCTATCACCAAGGGAAGGAAGGGATAAAAAAGAAACCAAAATAGGATCAATTGAAGGTAAAGTAGGATTAGACATAGGAAGAGGCTTATATGAAAGTAGAACATGATTAGAAACTAGACTAGGTTCAAATATAGTTAGGCACTATGAATGGAAGAATGCTAAAAGATGAATGAAAAGACTGAAATAAAGAATTATGATGTCAAAGAATTTCAACATTTCTATCTTAGAAAAGTCTACCTAAAAATTGGTCATCTAAAGCATAACCATAATCATATTTAGGTATATGCAAGTTGATGGTATATGTAGGTATGAAATTATCATCATAAGTCACATGATGGATATAATGTTTAGTCTTGGTTAAGACCACATGTATATTATTGATAGGATGTTGATCGGATTGAGGTTGCAAAGAGGGAGCAAGTTGGTTGATGATATGAGGGGATAGATTATAAGTTTTGATATTGAGGCTAATTTGATCCACCTCATCATAATCAAAATATAGGAGGTTAGGTGAAATGTTCCCAATGAGTTTGGGGTTACCATTATAACCTCAAGTAGAATTGGCAAGATAATTTAAGAGTTGATATTCCCTAAATGGGTTACTAGGAAATCATTCAAGGGTAGGAATTTTAAATATATCATATTCTTATAATTTTTCAAAATTGTAAGGTTTTGTGTCCCCTTGAATCATGTAAATAACACCATTATGGGGGTATTTGATGCATTGGCACATAGATGAGGTGACATCCCTCATATGATGACTCCAAGGTTTACCAAGAAATATTTTATAAGAGAGGATAATGTTAAAGATCATAAATTTCACAAGGATGGTGATAGGAGGGATAGTAATGGGAAGCCACACATAACCTAGAGGAGGCATTTACCTTCTATTGTATCCTTGACATGTGCTACATGTGGACTTGAGATTGCATTTATAATATTTAGGTGTTTTAATTAAATCAAGTGATGTAATGCTAGTACTTGAACCCTTGTTAATTAAGGTATGCTTAACTTGGATATCACTGATTTAGATACTAATGAATATAGGAGGATCATCCACATAAAGCACAATCTCATCTATAATCATGGAATCAATAGGAAACTTAAGGGAACGAGTAGTGTCCACTATTTCATCAACATGTATAGACATCTCTTCACATTATTGAAGAATACTATATTTAGATCCAAACAAGGTAGCTTCACATCCTAGTAGAGGATGACGAGGGATGTTCATTCAAATAATAATTGCATTGAATGGTTTCAATGATAGAGGGAATTTTGCATTAATTCAAGGAAAGGTATTTGAGATGGGAGATGATAAAGTTATGTAATGGGGTCCCAATCATTATAACCATGGGGAGGATATATATATATATATATATATATATAGACACATAATGTTGAAGGAGATCCTATCAAAGAGGGTTGAAAGTGAAATTAAACTTATATTGGTAAGGTGTAGTTAGTCTAGGTTGGGTACAAATAAGTTGACTGAGTTTAGGTGGTGGGATGGTTGGTTAAGGTATGTCTTATGGTTGGGTTAAAAAAATTCTATTGGAAATTTGGGGAACATTGTGTTGGTTTTAGATGTTGGAGGATGAGTAGAAATAATGTGAGAGGTATGATAAAGTTGAGTTATTTAAAGTGGGTTTTGGAAGGTTATAAAGTCTTATTTCCCCAACTCCATAATTTGAGATGGGGAAGTGTCTTGAATGACATAAAATGTTTAAGAGGTTTATTACATGGGTGTTAGATTGGTATTGATAGAAGTGGCTAATATTCACATGTTAGTCATATTTACCAAATTTTATTCATTATTAGTGAGGTCTATAATACTTTCAACATTATTTGTAGAAGTAAGCTTGTCATTGCTATCTTGATGGTTGGGAAGAGGATTTTTGTATATAATAGGATGAAAATTAGCTTGATTAAAAGATTGATTTTTGTTTTACATTTCATGAGCTTTAAGAGATGTCATATGATTTTTTATGCTTACAAATGAGCGATTCATGATCAAGATTTGGACTATTAAGAAAATACATAGCTAAACTACTCAATTGTCAAAAAGTTTTGTAAGAATGGCCCCAAATTGCATGAACCAAACAAATGTTTTTTGGATAATACTATGATTTAATTGGATGAGTGGGGCCAAGATATTATGGTATAGGTATTGGAAGATGATTTTGAATCTCATCTAAGGATAATGGTTTATGGGTATTAGTGTTGTTTGAATATGTAGGATTATGAGTGTTATCTAGATGGGAAGCATGCTCCATAGTGTTATTTGGAGTAATTAATTGAATATTGTGAATAGTATCATAGGTATCAATAACACCATAATTACTTCCATGATGGTTTTTTTTATAAAATTGGCACATGAGAAAGTCTTTTATTTTAGCTTGGTCAATGGATTCTTTTAAAGTTCTTGGAGAGAGAGTCCTAACCCAATAATGTAACTTTGGGTAGAGAGCATTAGTGAAAATGTTGTCATCCACCATATTATGCTCACATTTGTTAGACAAGTTATTCCATCATTTGATTAAGGCTTGTGCCATTTCAGTTTCAAGATTTTTACAATTTATAAAGTGAGCTAAGTTATTCTTAGGAAGATCACTAGTTTGAAATTCTTGGACTAATTAGTTAACCAAGTCTTCAAGTCTAGTAATAAAATGGAATTTTAGTTGATTTTACCAATATAAATCATCTCCTAAGTGTGTTTTATCTAATATTTTGGTAGAATCAAATGTATTAAGTTTGACTTAATATATATAAAGGTTAGAAAATGTCTATAAGTGCAATGTGGGATTGGTGGACCCATTATGGGTGATGGTAGGTATGATACCTCCTATGTTGACATTAGCAATTTGAGGTATAAGAGGTTAATTTTAGAGATGTTTGATTATTTTATTAATTAAGGGTGGTTTAGGAATAATGTTACCATGGGAATCCATAAGGGGGTGTGGGTTAGCATTTAGATTTTTCTTTCCTCATGAAACCTGTTGGGGTTGGTTTTAAAGGTGAATGAGATGGTTTTGCATCTGCATCATTTGATTTGCATTATTGGTTTAAAAATTATGCATTTGACTTAATTTTTTTAATAAAATTTAGTGAGTTTGGGAAGTATTTTGACTAGTGTCTATAACATGTGATGTATTGGTTTTTGTATTAATGGCTTGAGTTACACTATGAGTAGTAGCATGCATCACACTAGTGGCATGAGAAGAGTTGGTATAAAAATAAGCACTAGTAACATAATTATTATTGGTAACAAAAGATGCATTAGTGGCATGATTAGAATTGGAAGTAAAAGATGTACTAGTATCATGATTAGCATTGGTAGCATAAGATGCACTAGTGACATGATTAGGAGAAATGTCTTTGGAAAATGCCCACTAGAAGTTGAACCTAACATGTTAGTGAAGATAATTGGCATGGAGGATGAATAATTCATAGAATAAGATGTCATGGTGTGTGAAGGAGACATAATATATATAAAAGATTGAGAGATGAAGAATGTATTTCTGTCAAATCTATGAGAGAAAGTAGGGGAGGGTGAAAGAGGTTCTTCTACTTAAGTACCTATCATAAGATTATAAATGGTTGAAGGGTCCTTTCCTTGATGCTAATAAAATTTGTTAATGAAGAAGAGTATTTTATTTGTGTACTCTAAATCACACTCATATTATAAAAAGAATAAAGGATTACTAACTGAGGATAAATGGGGAGGAGTCCCATAATTGGTAGTGCGAGTGGCAACATGAACATTGCTTTCATCTAAAGTGGGATCCACAAGCTCTGTCTTAGGAAACCTATTAGAATTGGTAAAACTCATCATGCTTATTTGATTAAAATATTTATTATAATCTAATAGGAAATTCATGATGAATTAAAGAGGATAAAGATTTGACATAAATAATAATCAGTTGATAGGATACAAAATTGGATAGATCAATAGTGTTTTGTAAAATAAGCAATAGAAGAGGGAACAAGAGGACAAAGTCATACAAGTCAATTATGTGTTGCTAGATAAGAAACATAAAAAGATGATAAGATACATAGTTAGACATGTCAACTATTTATTTTAGAGGGAAAATATGAATAGGCTTATAAAAATACACAGTCAAATAGGGTGACTATGTATTGAAGGTAAATAGGATGAATAGTCTATAAGAGACTGTGTTGATAGTAAAAATAATATTCTAGAAATAGAGTGTTTTTTTGTAAGATAATATATGAGTAAATGAAATTAAGGACAAAAATAAATAGATTAATGTGATTGATCTAATTGGAACACAACACACAAACCTTTCACTAACACTGGATAATGCAAGTTTTGTAATATAAAATACAATGATCAAAGACAAAGCAATAACTTGAATGTAAATGCTAACTAATCAGTCATTCCTAAATGTTGTTAAGTTATAATAAAATTTTAAATTAATGTGATGGGGATTTTGTTATAAAAAGGAACTAGAAGGTAATCTATGGATAGTTTTAGGTAGTTTAGGCTAAAAGGGATATGTATTAGTGATGGTATTGTATTGGTATTAGGGCATACCCCTCACTTCAGAATCCCATAGTGATAAGGGTGTCAGATGCTTTGCTAATATATAACATCAACCACATATTTATACTTGGATATAAAACCAAGTTAACTTCCCCGTTGGTGATGAAATCCAAGTAGGTAGACATTGGGAATAAAAATGTTTAATGTTTTTTTTGTGTAAAGTGAGTTGAAAATATGTGTAAAAGAGAAAAATAGTGTGACTAAATTGGTAAATTAAAAAATCACCTAATTAATCTATGTTTTTTACTCTAATAATGATAATGAAAATAAAAGTGAATTAATTACTATCAAATATAGGTTAATTACTTTGACTGTAAATAATATGGAGTCAATTTAGGAAACACTATATGTAAAAACTATAGAATAGAGTCAACAGGGTTGTTAATGTTCTATAAAATCAATATCTAAAATAACATAGTAAGATAAATCAACTCTATCTTCTATAGAAAAGATAAGTTATAGAACTATGTTGAGCTAGTTGAGCTAATTTACTGCAGGGTTGTAGTTTTATAGACTATAAACTTGTGAAAAAAGTACTATAAACGAGGAATTAAAATGATAGAGAAGGTAAGAATGAACCTTATTGGTTTTGAAGATGATTAGTTTGAAAAATTTAAGCTATGGTGCTCATGTGTTGAATTAAATATTATACAAATAGAGTTGACTGGCTTGATGAAGCTTGAAAAAATAGTGTGCTGAAAAAGAATTTACAAACATACTCAAATGGCATGACTATGTCTACAAACATGTATGTTGAAAAAGAAGAACTATAAATAGAGTCAATAGGATCAACTATGTATGGAATCTTCTGACTAAATTATAAGACTATGTTGAGCTAATAGCTCTAGTCACTTGTATTTGGAGAAGACCTATATAGATATAATTGAGTCATTTTGGCATGACTGTGTGTTAAATCTACATAAAGATGGTTATAACTATACTGATAGGTTTGATACAATACTAAAAAGATAAAAATAAATAATATTATTATATAATTAATGTTTTAAATAAAACTTAAAAGGATTTAATTCATGTTAGGTTCAACAAAATGTATACAAAGGGAAATGCACCTAACTTATTAATCAATCCTAGCTCAAATAAGATAAATCCTACTTACACTTCTATTTGTTAATACATTAGATATATGGGATCATGACTAAAATGGATCTTTTATACCTAACCAAGGGATATCTTACCACAATAACATCACTAGAGAGGGTTTCAAAGCCTCTAGTCAAGTAACACTATGCAATAACCCTAGCTAGGTCCTATGTTTTCCTATTCACTATGTAAATGCAAAGTAAAGTAAAATATAATATAGTGCTCAACAAATCTTGTAGCACAAAAGAGGGGTAATGAACATAAAAATTAAACATGCATATAAGATCTATACTCAAGTCAATGTTTATGAAATCTTAATGCATGAGAGTGAATTAAAAATGCTAATATATCTACTCTAACAAATGAGGAACAAAGTGAGGAATAATTACCTTTGAAGATAAACCCACTAAGCTTAAATCTCTCCCTTAGCCAAGGTTATTCACAAGAGGTTTTTGTGGTATGTAAGGATAACAAGGATAAGTCATCTCTAGGATACATAACTTCTCGATGCATCCAAAATACTTCTCCATAAGACAAGATTTGTATCTCCAAACAAAGTATTGAAACCCTAAGCAATGTTCCTCAAGTAGAATGGTGGATAAGAAGATGCACAATATAATATTCTTATTATTATCTTACTCTCATAAATGAGTTAAATGGATGTGTATATATTTGAATCTAACCCTAAATCTTTTCAAAATTTTAGCCAATAGGGTCAGCCTAATTTGATTCTATATCATTATTTAAAAAATAAGTTAGGTTTCAGTCTAGGTCAACCAAGGATGACCTAAACCCTAATGTGTAAATATCAATAAGATTATATGGTTTACCTAGGGTGAGATTATATGTTAAATGTAAAAAAGGTTTTTACACTTAGGTAGGGGCTAAGTAAGGTGATGAATTGCTTGGAGGAGTGTGTAATAGAGGAGGCAAAGCTTAGGGATGTTATAGGAAAAGGTTGTGTAGGTAACAAGTGGTGGTATAGGGGACAACTATATTCAATGCATTGATGGTATGCCCACACCTTTTCTAGTGTACCTTTGAAGGGGTGCACTTAGAGAGATTGAGAATCAACAGGTTCTTACAAGAAAGAAAACATCATTAATGGATAAAGTGTTAAAATATTATATAAATACACCAAGAACATGTTAAAATGTAATTAGAGCACATAATCTAAAAGTGAATAATTAAAATACTTGAAATTAAATAGAGTAAATAAAGAATACAATTTTTTTTAATGAAACCATTTTTTCGCTTGGTACTTTTCTTTGGTGATGATTCTTCTTTATTAAAACATTAAAGATAGAGGTCATAACTGAACCTTGGAGACATGAAGAGGATGATTTGAGAGTGATCGTGCCCCCAATCTAGTACAAGGTTGAGTTGTGCCAAGGTCAATGGGTATAGACATGTGTAAGTGTTAGTGTATAAACACAACATGATAATATAAAGTGATCATAAAAAATGTAACGTGTATCAATAATGATCAATGAAGTAGATGCCTCTAGTGTAGTGTGTCACACAAGTGGAGGAAAGGTCCAACATTTCTATGCTCATGTATCATGTATCTAGTGTATGCCTTTATCACAATCAAGTAATCATGAAAAATATGTGTGTATGGAAAGGAAATTATATGATATATACTAAAATAAAGTAAACAACATATATATAAAAATTGAGTAAACATGTGTATGGTAGATATTTTTATATCTTTAATTTATTTGAATGTTTTTTTTATTTTATCAATTTATTTATTTATTTATTTTTTCATATAGTATGATTAACAAAGGTTATTTGGACAAGTTAAAAGTTCTGCTAGAATCAAAGTGGATCATCAAGGAGATTCATCTACGAGGGCTTTGTATCCTATGTGTCATATTCATATTATGAATAATTTGTATCATGATAATAATAGTAATTGGTTAACCCTAAAATTTAGATAAATGGGGTTATATAGGGCTAAGGGGATTGATAAAACTTTATAAAATGGTGGTTAACTAACCTAATAAGTAGGCCAATTAATATAAAACACAAACAAATCTTATGTTTAATTTATACAACTAAGATTGCTAAAAATAGTAAATTATAACTATTTGATAAATATTGTAATAAATTGAAAATAATGGTACTTAGATGGTTTGCTATGCACATTAATATATAGGCAAGAATAGGCTAGAATTGGATTAGAATATGATCATATAATAGTCATTATATTCTAGTAATATCCTTTATGTGGCCTCAGACACTTGCATCAGAGTTGGATAGTTATATTGATGCATGTGTCTAATTATACTATAAGTGTCATGTAAAAATAGTGAATGGATTTGGTTGTGACCAAATAGAGATTTATATATTTTTTGTCACATTTATTTTATGTATTCATATTATGTATACAATCTATCACTCTTCACCAAATGATCAAACCCTACCTCTTCACCCTTGGAGTGACTATGGTAAAAATGGGTTAGTGGGCTCATGGTGCCGAGTTGACCCAAAAAACCCCTCTATCAATGGGTGTTACCTACATATCCAATACTCAAAATAGGGCCTCAGAATGATGTAGTTCTTCTATATGTGTTGGCTTGTGTGTGCACAAGGGTATAATGTGTGATAAGGAAAGACATGCCATTACCTACCTTGTAACTTTGAAAAAATGACTCATAGGATACTCTTTGAATGCTTTAAACTTGTATAAAATAATCCTATGACTAATATGTAAATAGGGACAAATAAGCTAGGTTTTCTCACTTGAATGATTTATTGAGCATGTATTGGTATATTTTCTTGTGAGTTGTATGTGCACTCCAGGTGAGAAATGAATGATATTTTATATATACCAATACATTTTTGAAATATATAACATTAAATAACTTAGGTTGACCTTTTTTATGCATTCATTTTACAAACTAGATGAATTTTAGGCACTAGATACATTTTAGGGAAATGGAAACTAAAATTGATACATGTGTTCACATGGGATACAAGTGTTTAGAAAGCTATAAAATATTTACAAGTATAAAAATGGAAATGAAGGATAATAATAATCAATAATAGAGATTTTTTCACAATATATAAGGCCTAGTCATTATAATAACAATGGTTAGACTAAGATATAAACAATTAGGTCTGATGAGATAGTGAATGCGAGCCTTTTGGCAATGAGAAGGTCTATAACTAAAAGACACAACCATGATAGGTATTTTCCAAGTGTACAAGATTGAGGTACTATGTAAATCATATTTTAACATCTACATTTGACCCTTTATTCTAGTAATTAAATTTTTAGTTTAAAGGAGAAAAATGTGTACTTGGGTTTGTATAACACACCTTGCCTTTATGTGATCCCTAATTGAGTGATTTTCTAGTGACTACCCTGAAACCAAGATAATGTTACAATATATAGTCAGTGTACAAAATATAAAATTTAAATAATTTTAAATGTTTGAAGTTAAGAAGATCAAGGTTAGGAGTACACCTATGTGTTGATGAAACTATCTTACATTTTGGTAATTTTATTTGGAAGTATGCTTCATTATAAAGGCTTAAAGATGTGATTAGGAAAATTATAAACCTGCAAGTGCATGCATATATAGAAATTTGAGGACACGACCCAATTATTTGTGTAAAGGTGAAACTCAACTTGGCCATTAAGCTTATTTAATCTCAATCGTGTAACCCAGATATATGCATAATATGATAAGTTTGAGAAATTTAATCAACTCATACTATATATCTAGTGAAGGTGGATGATTTAATCAAATCCAACCTATAATTATAGTAAAGTTATATGATTTAATAACATATAACTTATAAGTTTGATAATATCAAGAAATAAAGGTGAACCAACTACTGTAATAGATTACTTGATAACAGTCCAAAATAGTCCATCTTGGGTATTATAATAGTATTTAAAATTTAGAAAATGATTTTATTTTGCAATTTTAGGTGTCTTTTGCATGGCATGTGCACCCCATATATGTCTCAAGTTGAAATAAGGGTATAATAATAATACCAATGTATAAAATGTTTCCAAAAATAGATATCAAAATCATATAGCTATATAATATGGTTAATTTTAAATTAGTACAAGTGTGGAGGACATGTTTCTATGACATACCTCCACTGAATCTAGGAAATATGAGAATTAGTGCAAATGTGGATAATATGTTGTTATAACATTACCCCACTATAATATAGATATATTGAATACTAAATAAGTGTGGAGATCATGCCTTTTTGAGATCCCCCCCCCCATCAAAATCTAAAACTATAAAAATGTGGAAGTCATGTGTCTATGACATGTCCCCACTAATATTCCCCCCTTTTTAGGTGAGGGGAAGTATAATTTGGTATTTACCTCACCTTAAAAGGATAAAATAATTATATAAGTTGTGTTTAGATCATGTAGAATTTATGAATAACATGTCTAGGTAGATATAACATTGAGGTACATAGTATGTGATCATATAATTTCCTAATATTCATGATGTAGATCATGTTAAGGTGTAAAGAGTAATATTATAATATCAACAATAAATAAAGAACACACACAAGATAATTCAAAAGAAAATAAAAAATAAATGGTACATGAAGACCTCGTACACTAGGCATGTTCAAATGCCACATAATCAAAGGGACATGACTTAGTCAAATACCTATAAAGAATATAATGACATATTCAAATGTCCATACAATATAGAGTGACATATTCAAATGTATGAATAGGCAAGTAAAGCATGGGGGACATAATTAATGGAGCATATTCAAATTATCAAACTTGGAATACAATGTAATATAATAACAAGTAAGGAACATAATTAAGGAAGTGCATAAATGAAAGCATGGAATATAGGCAACTAACATGAACATAACATACTTTTACCTTAAATATGTGTTTGAAAATAACATTAAGAACATAACATATCAAGTATAATGTGAAAGGTATAAATATGAATATAGGCATGTTTAAGTATATAATATCAAACATGATAATGGAAAGTGACCATAAAATAATATAACTTTGATGTATCATGATCAAAGAAGCAGATGCCCCCAATGTCATTTTGATGTGAGCAGAGGGAAGGCCCAACATCTATATGCACATATATCATGTATTTGGGTATTCTTGTATCACACTAAAATGAAACATGAAACATGTTTATATAATAAATAATGATATGTTATCTACTAACATGGAGAAAATAGCATATGTATATGAAATAGTACAATTAGGGACACAACGAATATGTTTTTGGTATTTAATTATTTGAATGTTTTTTTTAAAATGAAAAATATATCCAATTATCCCATCTAAGAGATGCTCATCTAGAAGTGATCTAAACTTTGAATATGGTATATAAACATAGTGATATTGTCAATGAGTGTGTATAGGTTTAATATCTAATGTTGTAGTCTCTATGATATTTTACGTATGTGTCATAGGACTTTGTGGTCTTAAAGAAGTAATAGAAGGAGTAGGGGTTAGTGTAACCCATAATTTTGTGATCTATAGTTTAGTTGAAGTAAAAATTATAGGAACATTTTTAGTTGCTCTAGATAACTGAGTATGTTTTGTAGTAGTAGATGAGGATTATGTAGAATCCACTTGGTATGTCTAATGAAATGGTATTTAAAGTATGGTTTACATAGGAAAGGAGATTAATTGTTGCTTAAAATTTCATAGAGGATTGACCTTAGTATTTTTATAATTAGTTGTGTTAGAATAAAATTATCTTATTCAAGTGGATGTTCATATGGAATTCTAGGAACTATGACTACTCTATTGGTATCAATTTATTTAATACACTCATGCACTATGGAATGTATTACATAGAGTTTATGTATCTAATTTCATCCCAATAACATATCAAATAATCTTATATATGGTATAAATAATAAGGTAGTGACCACATGTTTTGGTCCAACCTATAAAGGTAGGTTAATCTTACCAAGAATATGTTGTGAGGTCTCATCGAATGCTCTGACCATTTTGGTCAAAGGGTACAAATCATGATGTGTATATTTCATGGTGAAAACATTTTCCAAATCACCATTATAAATCATAACAATATGAATAGGATAGTATTCAAGCTATGATCAAATAAATAATGAATGTGTCACATCCAATACATAACTATTTAATCATCAATAGAGGATTTGAGACTAATGATTTTTAGTCCTAATTTTTATGTTTGATTTGTGTGTGTGTGTGTGTGTGTGTGTTGTGTGATTCATAGTTATATTATTTGTTTCATGATTAGTATATTAATTGGATAACATTTACATATGTTATACTATGATTTATTATCATGATGACTGATTTGATTTGCATTCATAAGTTTATTTATGCTTATATACCGACTATTATGATAATATCAAACTAATTACCTACTCATTTGATTGAGGTGGTTTCAAGACTATCCTTCCCTCATAGGAATTATAGATGGAGAGTATCATTAGAGAGGGGGTGAAAGTACCAAAATTGGGGGTTGAGAGATTTATATCTAATCTACACATACCACATCTAGTTTCTTGAGGGAAATCAATATTGCTTGCTTTGGATTTTTTAACAACAAATGAGTCTTTTTTATACTGTATTGGTAAAACATTTATTGTGATTTGATTAGCATGTGAAATCCTTGCATTGAATTGATGTATTATTTAAATATTTATAGGAACTAAATATATATTATGGTAACATAATATGCATTCTATTCAGTTGAGGTATGAGTATCATTGGTCTTGTTTGGTTGCTTAATTCACCTTATTTTAACTAGTCATAATATGCCTTTTTGATGACTTATTATGGAGACAAAAGAGGCAAGAACACCCTAAATAAAATTGAGTTAAATAAAATTTGAAACATTAGATGTTGTTTAGATGTTTAAATCCATTGACATATATTATGAAGTTGAAAGGTAATGAAATTTAAGTTGACTTGAAATTTCAAAAAAGATTAAAAGGGATTATGTTTTATTTGTTGCTATCATTAAGGGTGTTGGATTTGATTATGGAGAGTTGGAGGATTTTATCATAGCCTCCATGCCTAAGATAAGGGAAATGACTACAAGCTAATGAAAGAAGGGTTAAATTCAATCATTGATTTATTAGATTTTCATAATGACAAACTTTTTGGAAAGAAAGAGAGTTTCCTATACATACAAAATGTGCATAAGTTTTATAAAAAGGATAATAAGAGGAAAAGTGAGGACATTAGATGTCAAAAGGATAAATAATAGATAATTATTAGGGAGTAAAAGGGTCTATCATTTTAATTTTTGATTGGAAAAACACCTTATAACTAGGTCGGTTTACCTTTCTTTATTGTAGATTTAAATAGCAGAAACAAGGAAAGTTAAGTGAGTTTTGATATGGGTTTTTTTATATTCATTGAATATATGAAATGATGAATTTTGTCAAAAAATTTAATCTAGATCCATAAGGTTTTAGGTATACAAACCTAGAGATGGAACTAAGTTTCATCCTTAGGCCTAAAGCACTAAACGTTGAGTAAAGCATTGAAGGTCAAGTCAGACTTAGATGAAGAACATGCCTAAAAATTGCATCCAATACCCTTTCATTCAAACCCATAAATTTTTATAAGTTTACAAATATTATTTTTACTTGTTAAAATCTCGCATACTTGTACAAAATTATTTTTTATACAATTTAGGGGTTTTAATTGTATAGTCCTACATGTTTTCAACATGAACCATACAAAGACAATCTGGGTATGTTTCATTATAATTTGGAATATGTGTTAATATTTTTGGTTTCTATTTTGTATTGGGGATATATTTTTATACATATAAATGTGTATATAAATATATATACATATGCATATATATAATATACATACGCAAATAAATATATATAAATGAGTAAAAAAAGTGACTAGATTATAATGATTTAGTTGAGTTTGGAAATCCATTTTCATGGTACGCATAAGTGGATATATATATATATATATGTATGTATGTATGTATGCATATATATATGTATGTATACACACACATACATATACATATACATACATACACACATTTATATGAATAAGTAAATACATTTAAATTCACTTATGTTAGCAAATACTTGTTCCTTTTTGATGATTTAATACAGTTAGTAGGATACAATAAGGTTATTTATGTTTCTATGGATGGATTTTATGACCAACTTCTAGTTTGGTTACATTGATGTGACTTGGGTTATTTTATTAAATGTCAAATGGAAAAGGGTCATAAGAGATGAAAAATATGAATATATATATATATATGTAGATGATACACACACACACATACATACATACAAATATAAAAATATTTTATGCATGGCACACACACACATATATATATACAAATATTTCTATATTTTTATATATGCAAAAATATATATATGCACAAAATATTTATATATTTGTGTGTGTGTGTGTGTGTGTGTGTGTGTGTGTGTGTGTGTGTGTGTGTGTGTGTGTGTGTGTGTGTGTGTGTGTGTGTGTGTGTGTGTGTGTGTGTGTGTGTGTGTGTGCGCGTGCGCGTGCGTGCATGCGTGTGTGTGTGTGTGTGTCTATAATATGTGAAAATGTTGCAGGCTTGTATACAGACTAATTAAATGATAAATTTGGTACATGTATAAATTTTAATATTGATTTGGGAAAAACCATTTCATTAGATGAACAATTTATGTGTATATACCTTGATATATGGAATGGGTTTTCACTTATCCAACTAGTACGTGCCATGAGGTATTAAAACTAAGTTTATATAAATTATTAATAAGATGGTAGTTTATGTTGGAAATCAAGGGACTAATTGTCTAGGTCATTAAGCACATTTGGGTGAGTTCAAAACTAAGTAAGGAGTTAGTAGAAGATTTTAGGTGTTATACATATTTAATAATTTTCTATATAACTATTTCTTTTATGAATGAAAATGAGTAGTCAACCATTATGAGCTAGTGAACCTGAAACTTATTTTGATGGTATTAAACTATTCAGGCTATAGATTATGATTTTGAATATGAAATGCATATGTATCTATATATTAATTGATGTGGATGATTATCCATATATTTTATGATTTTGAAATAAGATCTTAAGAGCAACTTATGTATGTTTTATAAAAATTTTGTATTATTTTAATGGATCTTTGTTATATGCGATCGATCTTGTTAGGAAACATTTATAGGTTGTGATTTTGATAACAATTAAAATATGATGTCTTTTCATATTAAGTAAATGAAAGAATAGGTTTTGGAAGTATATGATAATATTAATCTTATATGCTACTTGAGAATCATTGTTTTATATTTCCAACTAAGTTTTATATCATCATATACATACATACATACATACAAGGAATTAATGAATTATGTTTGAGAGGGGACTTAGAATAATTTGATTCTTGTTCTAGTCTCTTATACATATATGATTTTTTAATACAATTAATTTGATAAATGTATGTAAATCACTTTTGAGATTAAGTGAAAGAAAACAATGAGATTTTGGATTTATGATTGCTTGTACCTTATATTAATGTTGGAATGAGTGTATGCTCCAATATGTATTTATTCTACTTGAATATATATGTGAGAATTATTAGACTTGTTTCTTGGATAACATGTAATAGATATATAGGGGTGTTAGTAGGCAACTCATATACACATCCCCTCATATCATATGATAGTCATGATTTAAAAACAAAGAGTTTTGTGTGAGTATAATTGACTCAAATCCTTACATCTAATTTCTATAATTAAAACTTTGGCTAAAGTAATGTTATAGCTAAAACATTGTCATTCCATTATACTTTCTAGTTTACATGTGTATGATGATGTCATTTTAGATTAGAGGATTGGATTATATGGTGTATGTGACTATTGCATGTATTTGTGATTGTACACACATGGGTTTAATTGATTTTTTGATATCCACACTATTCCTATTTTACCCTCAGTGAAGGGTATTGCCACTCCTAATGGTGAAGTGTGTGTGAGACTATTGGTCTATGGTTGGAGGTAAAACACTCAGATGATGCTCTCCATTTTTTCATTTGTTTTAACCATTTGGGATCATAATTAAGCTATATTTATGGATTATTGAGTTACTTGTGAAGCTATTTTATACTATTGTACACATTATATTGTATGTTTGATTTTGTACTAAAATGTAACATGATGTACATTATTATTTAGTGAATATTCAACATAATAGTGGCTATGATACTTGTAATTGATTTTGAATATTATGACAGTAGTGGATGTAGGCTTATTTATGGATAAAATCTAGATTATATCAATATTTTGTTATACTTAATTCTTTCCACTATAAATCTAATGAGATAAATTCATTTTGCAATCTGTTATAAACTATTTGGGAACTAAATGAATCATATTGTTAACCAGTGGGTTGATATATTTTTAAAATTAATGTTTTAGATGCATTCAATAATCATGATTTTTATATATAGTCTTAATGAAGGTTTAAGTACACCATTGGTGTCTTAAAAAAAAATAGTGGAACTATTGGTAAACCTAGTGGGGTTCTAACATTGTGGTATTAGAAAAATGTTTTAATGTTTGGACCTAATGCATACAATAACATAAATATATTTTTCTAATTTTTAGTGAGGAGAATGGCACGAGGTAGATTGGTTGGTGAGGGAAATTATAATGTAATCCATCAAGTTGATCATAATCATATAGCAACAAAACAATCTATAAAACTTGATCTGCTACTCATGATCATGGATGAGGCTTAGAAACTATATAGTGAGAATTTCATGGCCCTAAGGTGGAGATGAATAGGAACTTCTCTAGGAATAATTTGCTGAACAAGAAGTGATTTAGGATCAGGGGCATGAGGAAAGTAAATAAGTGAATAAATCTTGAGTAGTTATAAAGCTTGCACATGATATGAAGAAAGTTAATCCACCCAAATTTGATGGTACAATATTAGGTGATGGAGCTGAAACCTGGTTCATGGAAATGGAAAAATATTTTGAGATTTAAAATTATTTATAGGTGACTAAGGTTTTATAGGGAGCTTACCAACTAGCCAATGAAGCAAAAACTTGATGGGATAAAATAAGCTTGAGATGAATCTTGATTCCACTACCACCACATGGGAGTAGTCTGTGACACTTTTTAGAGCATGATGGCTACTTTAGTTATATTTTGATCAAAAATTTATAGACTTCTAAAATTTAAAGAAAGGGTATTTGTATGTTAATGAATTATGGAAGCAATTCAAAAAGTTGTTAAAGTATCAAGTAATTTTTTGGCATCCAATTATTATTTTGATAGATACATTAGATACTAAATGTTTTATCTCTCCTAGAATACTAAGTAAAATATCAAGGTAAGCTAGTTTTATGTCAAATGGTTGGTCAGTTTATAATGAGAATGAGTCTAAGTTTAAGGTTGATATATTTATTATTGAGTCTGAAATAAAATTATTAGAATTTACCATGGTTGTTTATATTCATGTATCATCACTAGGGTCATATGATGTGATCCTAGGAGTGAATTGGCTCTCTAAACACAAAGCCAAAGTTGACTATTTTATTAAGAGGGTTGAGTGTTTAGATGATTTTGGAAATAAAAACTAAATATTAGGGAAACATAGGGAGTTAAGACTAAGGCAAATTTCATCTATTCAGTTGAAAAAGGTTTAATGAAAGAGATGTCAAGCATTCCTAGTCAAAATGGATGAAATTGGTGAAACTAAGGAACCCACTTTGGAAGATTATCCTTTTATATAAGAATTTAAAGATGTTTTTATAGAGGAATTAATGGGTTTAACTCTAAAAAATAAATTTTATTTTACCATTGATATCATTTTAGGATCAGAACCGTAGTCTAAGGCTCTTTATAGGATGAAAACAACTTAGTTAATCAAGTTAAAGGCACAACTTTAAGAGATGTTGGCTAAAGGATTGATTTGACCAAGTGTTTCACCTTAGGGTGAAATTGTAGTATTTATATATAATAAGGATGGATCAATTAATCTATGCATTGAATACCTAATTCTTAATAAGGGAACAATCAATAACAGGTCTCTGTTACCTCGCATTGACGATCTTTTTTATCAAATGCATGGTGAAATAGTCTTTTTAAAGTTTGATCTTCATGTCAAGTACCATAAATTAAAAATTCAAGAAGAAGATATTATAAAAACATTTTTAGGACTTGTTATGGGCATTACAATACTTTTAGACTAATGAATGCACTTACAACATTCTTGACCTTATGAATAATGTGTTCAAATATTATCTTGATCAATTTTTGCTAGTCTTTTTGGATGATATTCTCATCTATTCTAAAAGAGATAAATAACATGTTGAGCACTTGCATTTAGTCTTTAAATGGTTATGGAAGAAAAAAATTTATGGAAATTTATCCAAGTGTGATTTATTTAAAATAAGAGTATAGTACTTGGGACAAATTATATATGTAGAAGGAATTTTAGTAGATCCATCTAAGATTAGAACTAGTATAGATTGGCCGAAACCCAAAAATGTGCATAATGGGCATAGTTTCATGGGTTTAGTAGGGTAATAAAGGAAGTATGTACCAAATTTCTCTAAGATAGATAACCTAATAACCTCTCTTTAGTGAAAATAATAACCTTTTGTTTGGTTGATATGTGTGAAGAAGCCTTCCAAGTTATAAAATAGAGGCTTACTTCAACACTAGTGTTACAGATTCTAGATTTGAATGGTCATTTTGGAGCTATAATAGATACACCAAGAGATGGTTTAAAAGGATTTATTATGAAGGATGGTTTAGTTGTTGCCTAAGAATCAAGGAAATTGAAGCCTTATGAGGTAAATTATGCTCCTCATGACCTAGAACTAGCTGCCATAGTTTATGCATTACACATTTGGAAGCATTTTTTGTTGGGAAAACCTTTTGAGCCTAAAATAAAAACTTAGGTATCAAGTACATATTTAACCAACCTAAACTTAATTCTCACTAGAGGTGGTGATTAGTATTTTTGTTAGATTATGATTTTAACATTAAAAACACTAAGGGTAAAGATAAAAAAGTTACAAATGCACTTAGTTATAGAAGGTGCATTGCTACTTTGGCCATATTAAGTACTTTTCAAGATTAGGTAAACAAATTCTCACGTAGAGATGAATTATTTAGTAGGCTAAAAAAGAATTGGTTGAGAATTCTTAAGATCATAGATACCATGACTTTTAATTTGATAATGATGGGATTTTAAGGTACAATGGCAAAATATATGTGCCTGATAGAGAAAATTTGAGGAATATTATGCTAAAAAAATTGCATATTGCTCTATATTTAGCTATTCTTGGAGTGAATAATCTTTTAGCATAATTAAGACTGTCATATTTCTAGAAGGGAATAAAAAAATATGCAATAGATTTTGTGTCAAGATGCTTAGAGTATCAGCAAGTTAAGATTGAACATGTACATCTCATTAGGTTGTTGTACCCAAATTCCATTCTAGAATGGAAGTTGAAAGTTATTAGAATGGAATTTGTCCAAGGATTTCCTATGTTTATAAATTATCATGACATGATCATGGTAGTTGTGGATAAAATTACCAAGGTAACTCACTTCTTTCCAAGTAATTTAACATTTATACATTGATGGTTACCAAGAGGTTTGTGAAAGAGGTTTATAGATTGCATGAGTTTCCATAAATGATCATTTTAGATATGGACCCTAGGATAAATTCAAGGTTTTGGAAAACTCTCAATTCATCTTTGGAAACATAGATGAACTTTAATATAACTTAACATATAGAAACACATGGGAAAATAGAGAAAATAAATTAGGTCTTGGAGGTTTTTTTATGGATGTATTTCATGGACCAATAATATAAATGGGAGGAATACCTACCATTGGTTGAGTTGATTATAGAAAATCATACCAATCATATTTGAAAATGGATCCTTTTGAGGCATTGTATGGCAAGAGGTGTAGAATGACAATTGGTTGGGATAAATTGGAAGATAGAGTGGTCTTTGGACCTGCTATGCTTATAGAAATGGAATAACAAGTGTACTCACCTAAAAATGATACTTGAGTGATAAGAGTGATAATTTATACCACCCATCCATAGACCTATTTTAGGGCCTATTTTCACACTTATCTAGCCATTGTACAAGCCATAGGCATCCCTAAACATCCCTAAAGTAGTCTCAGGCCCTTATTTTGACATCCTATCCCTTCATGCCTAGGTTATACCACCTAGACACTAATACCATAAGAGGGACAATAACACCACATAAGACTAGTGTCCTAATTTTGGCATTATCTTGCTTTCCCTCCTTTTTCCACCAATGGATGTCTTTTCAAATATAAAACCACCTAAGGTTAGCATATACTTCTTTTAAGACTATCACAAGCACTAGAAGAGTATATATACATGAATTTTATCCCTCTCACCATTAGATGGAAATTAGATGTAAATTACACACATAAAATCATAATTTTTTTTTTACATAATTAAGGTTATTAGTCCCTATTTTGCACTGCTTCTACATACAACCATATACAACATTCTTATGCTCAAATCACTCAGATTTTTAGTCTCAAGCATATTCAAAACACTCAATAATAATACTAGATTCACTTGAACTTGAACCAACAGTTAGGTGGGGAAAATTACATTGGGCTTGATCCCTCTTCAGAGTATTGTTATGTAGGCCACTCATCACATTGGGGTGTTAAGGTTGTCTAGCCTACCCCACTAACAACACATTTTATTTCTTGTATCAACTAAATGCCCTATAAACATGGAGGATTAGGTTTTAAACATAAAATAAGTCAAATTAGGTCATATACATAGATCCAAAATTCATGTGCACGTGAATAGGATTAACAAACCCATACACATGTGCACCTATAAGCTCAAAATAGTTCTACACAGATGACACTATTACCAAAATAGGGACACTAATTAGGGTGATACTATCTAAGAAGGGTTTTAACACCTAGAATTGTTTTTGACACTCAGATCAACCTATGTCTTAGTTTTTAGCCCTCATAACTCTTATTTCAATAATTTTCTATCTAAGTTCTTACTTGCGTTATTTATTGCTATTTTTAGAAAAGTCAAATTAAATCAATTTTTTTACAAATCAATGGTTGTATTTATTGCATATTTTTAATCTACTTTACTATACTCAAGTTTAAAAAATATATGATTTATGTTCATTAAGTCCTAAAAGGTTAAAACATTTGGTGAAACCAATTTACTTCAAGCTCATTATTGTAGAACCCTAGTGCTCCATTAGAGTTTCCCTTCTTATTTTTAGAATGTATTTAGTTTTTAGTTTCTAGCCTATCATCATGATTATCATTATAGATGCCATCTTTTGCTTTTTGGCACAAAGTCTTGTGTTTTTTCTAAAATGTTTATTACCTATCATTTGTAGAAAAATGCATATGTATGCCATTATTCTCATGAATCATGTCATAAATTAGCTTATTTTACACATTGGTCCTCCCTCTTTTGAGTCCCATTCTTATGAGGATTGATTTAACCTTTTAGGGTTTAACAAGTGTAAATCCTATGTTTAAATTAAAGGGATAAGATGTCTAAATTAGTTAAATACTATGCAATAATTAATTAATAATTTATTATGTATTTTGACCTTATTTGAATTTTTGAAAATAGTAATAAATATGCATAAATACTGTCACAACCTGATTTCTCTCTAAGCTAAATAACATATTTGATCTATCGATTGTTATGGTTGTTAGTTGATTAAATATTATTTGACAAAGCTTTATGTCATATGTTGATTCTAGGACATTTATGTGATTGCTTAATTTACATGTTTTATTTGCTATGAGTTAGCAATAATTTTACATTATGTAAATTATGATCATGTTTGTTAATCATACAAAATTATTTAATAGATATAATGATGTTTCAAGATAACTAACTTCATTATTTTGAGGTGGATGTAGGACAAATTCATCCCTCAGAGTATGATGGAGGTATAACATCATCAGAGAAAGTGGTTTAGATGGAGATGCTGGGGGATAATAGAGAACGAATCTAGAAACCCATGCACACACCACATACTATATCATGTTTTGTAATTAATTGTATGAATATATAGTTTTAGTATGATTTATTTTCTATTTGAATGTCTGGTGTGATATTTTATGTTCTTAAATCATTTTATATGATTACATGATTCCACTAATATAGTTGATTTTGATGATCATGTTGATTTATTTGAGTGAATTTGCTAATTTTGTGGTCATACGTAGCTTATCTTGTATGATGTAATTGGTTGGTTGAATGAGTAAATCTATATATGTTTTTACTTACCTCACTACTGTATTGGGTATGGCTATGTAGTATAACGATTTGATGTTATGTATGCATTTTTATAATAAATATAGATGGATTCCATTATTGTTATTTTATCAATAGGATTAACGTAATAATAATAATTAGAAGATTATTATTATAGTATATGTTTACCCTAATGTCAAAATATATCACTAACATTATTTGAAAATGTCTTTGTATTTGATTTAATGTTGACCAAAGGTTTAATATTCATAATATATTATCTAATTATATTTTTAAATGCGTTAGGAAATTCATTGTGTTAGCATTATTTTTGTTTTTGGATGACTTGGTAATACTAAACAATAGTATTTTATTACATATTTATATTGCCCATGATATATAGTTGATAAGTTAAATGAGTAGTCGATAGTCAACTTCACATAGAAATATAGTAATTATTGACTAGTTAATATTCAACCTTGCATGAAATAAACATTGGTTATTATGGCTTGTTATTAAGTTACTTTGTGAAGTCAATGATTGGAATTGTGTTAAGTCAATGGCATGCATATTTTATAAAGGATATAAAATAAATATTTTATTGATTCTTTTGGATGTCTCAAGATGATTAGGGTTTATAAACACTAGTTGACTCTAGGTTAACCATCATTCTATGAAAATCATGACAGAGTTAGGTTGTTGGTTGCATAGTGGTAGACTATAGAATAGTAGAGTTATATTGAGCTATTTTTGCATGAATATTAGTAGTCAGTTTGGTCTAATAGGAATGGGGGAGAAAGTGGAGGAGACTAAGGTGATGGAAATAAATTAAAAAATGGAAGAAGGCTATGAGGCACAACACACACACATGGAGAATAGTAGACAAAAAGAGAATGATGATAATTTGAGTTAAGGAAGAAAAGTATATACAAATTCTTGGCATAATATATGGTTGGTTTTGTATTTAAATTTCCTATGTGTAATGATTGAAGGATATAAATTTTAATGGTTATTGGGTTTTTCATTTGATTGAATGTTGTGGAAAATTAGAAGGGTTGTATGTAGGGCCCTATGGAAGGCTCGACCTCCAAAAAACCCTACATCCAACCTAGGGTAACCTGAGGGAATTGGGTAGAGCTATATAATTTCCATGGATATTTAGAATATAATGAAGCTCTATCTTAAACTCCTTTCTAATTCAAAATTTTTGTGTTCAATCATAGAATGATGAAATTTTTGAAGGGTTTATTTAAACCACTTGACATAGTGTTGTTGTTGAACTAGTATACTATATATCCATTAAGATATTAAATAAACTAAATAAGAATCTAGGTTGTATGAGGGCTTAATTATGTTTAAACCTATTTGGATTTTTGGGTTTATATGTGTTGTTCCCAAAATATGTCACTCCTTTTTGGGACAACATATGAACTATTTTGGTCCTGCAGGCCAAAATTATCTCTTCCCTTCTCAAAAAATTGTTTTGAGCATTCAAATTCTTCATTTTTCAAGATTTTTTAGTTAAGCAACTAGCAGGTTCAATGGCTTCAATAGGAAAGTTCTTTCAGAGGAACAAGTTCTCAACACTTAGGTGATTTCAAAATGGGTTCAATGGTTTAACGAGTTCAAAGGTTCAATAACATCAGCGAGCTTAATGAGTTAAGCACTTCAACAAGAGTTCAAAGTTCAATAGCTTTAAAACACTTAACAAAAAGAAGAAGGCTTAAACCATTGAACCATTGAACCTTGAACCATTTTGGTTCAAAGGTTCAATGGGTTCAATGGTTCAAGAGGTTCAACATGTTTGTTTCAATGCAGTTGGTTCAAGTGGTCAAATGAATGAGCAGAACAAAAGAATGAACCGTTAAACCAAATTTGGTTCAATTAGTCAATTTAATAAAATTGTTAAAAAGAGTGCCCTTGTGAAGGGAAGCAAACCAAGGCCAAGTGCCCTTGTGGAGGGTAGTGAACCAAAGCTGAGTGCCCTTGTGGAGGGTAGTGAGAAAAAGTAGACTAGGAGATTTTTTTCAAAAAAATGAACAAGAAAAGAAAAGTTGGAATTCCTTCAGATTTGTTCAAGGTAAAAGATGAGGTTAATTCTTTTAGACAAATTGTTCGAAGGAAATCCTTCAGAATTTTGTCTGAAGGAATTCGCCTGAAGACCCTCCGAAGGAATAAAAGCCTGAAGGCTACCCGAAGGACCCCGAAGGGTAGGTACCCTTGTAGGGGCATCTTAGCGACCAAAAAATGGACCTTCTCAAGGCCCAAAGGGACACCTTCCCTTTGGGAAGTTCCAAAGACATTAAGGCCTATGACTAATTTCTATAGACTCTGTAGGCCTAATTTTTATGGACTCTGCAAGATGATTTCTACAGACTTTATAGGCCCAATTTCTATGAACTCTATAGGATGATTTCTATGGAATCATTTCTATGGACTCAATTTTATGGACTCTATAGGCTTAATTCTATGGAATCCATAGGATGATTTCTATGGACTTGATTCTATAGACTCTATAGGCTGGGTTCTACAGACTCATCTCTACAGACTCTATAGGCTTAATTCTATGGACTCCGTAGGCTTGATTCTACTGACTTGTTTCTACGAACTCTGTAGATATATTTTTATAGACTCTTCTAAAACTTAGGAGACTTAGAGAAAACAAAGGATTTTAAGGAAGAAGATGAAACATTGAACCTTGAACCAAAACCGCTTCAAGGTTCAATAGGTTTAATAGTTCAAGGGAAGCTCTGAGCAAATATAAAAAGCATAAATTTCTAGAGACTAGTTCAAGGAGAAGATTCAAGTGGATGAACCAAAGAGGCCACCTGAACTATTGAAATAGTGAACCTTTGGCATCCCCATGGATGTCAAATTCAAGCTAATGAAATATCTATTAATTTTCAAAAGTGGTGCAAAACTTGAAATCAAACTCAATACCCAGCTGAAGAAGGAGATGAAAAGGCCAACAAAAGGGGAAAAGATATCCCAAGGGATCAAAATACAATAGGAAAGAGGGGAAGACTAGAAATATATGTGCTAGAGTTATTCTAGTAGGTAGAATAGTCCACCAAGTAGATATTTGAACTTATAAACATTGAAGGCGTGGCCTATTTGTCTCCCTTGGAGTAAAGGTGAGGTGGATAGCTACATAGACATCAGGTGACAGACCAAATGACTCAAGCCTAGGAGAAGACATTTGAGATGAAACTACATGCCACAGTTAAGGTGGCCACCCTATTCTAGCATGGGCTCTTTGACAAAACTGAAAATGCATTCAAGGCATTGAATGCAACATGGGCTGTTCCATGGAATAAAGTGCCAAGCCTTTCTTGGCTGCTATATATTATATTCTCTTACTTTATTCAAGAAAGACTTTTTCATTATAGGAGTGAAACTCTGCCCAAATTGAGAGGTGATTACTGAGACTTTGAGCTTAGATTGTTCTTCATATTTCTTTATTTGAATGAGAAAGCAAGTTACTTTCATACTTTGTGCTATTATAGCTTGTGTTATTTTAGGAGATTGTTCTTATGTTTGTTTCCTAAATGTATTCTTGTTTATTTAATTTAACGAGTAGAACTAGTGGAAGTAATTAGAAAGGTGTCTTGAAGCCAACTGTGGAGAGACTTTACACTATCTACAATTGCCTTTAGTGTGTTTGTCTATTTTTTGTTTCTATGTAAAGGACCTTGGGATGAATTTGTGCCCTCATTGTCCTTTGTATTTCACTCTTGGGTGGTTGAGGTGGAGAATTTGTGCTACATCTCAGTCTGCTAGTTACTACACCCTTTATTACCAGTTACATGTCACTACCTGAAAGAACTCCTACTATTTATTATAAGTGCACTTATGAAAGAAGAGAAGTGCCTTCAGTGTTTTCACTAGTATTTTCTCTTTTGTTTGTGAAGATCATCTCTAAAAAAAGAGAGATGGATGGTGTTATCCTACCCCTGAGTGTTATTTTTTGCTTATATATATAGTATATAGCTCCTCATATTTATAGGGAACCTCCCCTTGATGAGAGGAGAGATTTGTCCCCTTTTGATGTGGTAAAATTGCACATCTAGCTAACCAATCTCCCTTGATGTGGTTGATATGACCTATTTTTCTCATCAGTTAGCTAATTGATAAAATATTTACCCTACAATTTTTGGTGACTCCATTGGGGAGTGATGAGCAGTCCCTACCCTTATCCATTATAGACTATGGTGACTCTAGTTTGTGTCTTACCAATTATCATTATAGCCTTACCACTTTCCTCTAGCTCCATGCCAAAAAAATTTGGTGACTCTGTTGGGGACATTACGTGTAGTCTAAAGCCTCAAGTTTCAAATTGAAGTAGTCCTTATCCTTATCCATTTTTATCCTACAATCTAGTAACTCCACATTATACCAAACACTAGAGAGCCCAAGGTATTGTTGACCCTATTTTTGAGTTGGTGCAACAGGGCAATTTTGATTTATTCCCTCCCTAACTTCAAGTTCAATGATCCAGAAGTGTTCCTCCTACCTGTACTAGGCCACCAACATAAGGTAGAGCTTCTTTTTTTACTATTACCAGAGCTTTACCTATACATACTCCACCCAAATTTTTTATCCCCCTTTTCCATAATCAAATCATGGTAGCTCAAGGCCCCTAAAGTAACTCTTTTGGTCCACTCAATCTTACTCCACCTCTTCATGAGCTACCATGTAGTTTAAGAAAGAACTTCCCCAAGTTTTTTGGTGATGGGAAAGTTCATCCTGATAAATATATTGCTGCCTTCAACATAGCTTGTGGTGTGATAGGCATGGAATATGAGGACATAAAAGTTAGGTTGTTTGTGGAAACACTACAAAGTGGTACTGCAGACTAGTTCTACCATCTATAGGCTTAGTCAGTGACTAACTGGGACACTCTCAAAGCTAAATTTGAAGCCAGGTTCAAGCCTACAGAAGATGTGCATGCCTTATTGGCCCAACTCACACAGATGAAGAAGGAACCTCATGAACCTATGAGGGATTTCATTGCCAAGTTTAACAAGCTGAAGAACCAGATCCTACAATTGTGCAGGCAACACCTAAGAATTTTAAATGCTTCTTCATCAACTCATAGTTGCCTAAAGTGAGTTTTCTACTGAGACAAGCTAGCCACATAGACCTTGCTGTTGCTCAAGATTTGTCCACTGAGGTAGAAGATGACCTTATCTTGGTAGGAAAGATAAGGAGAGATCTTAACAAAGGTAAATCCTCTTCATCTTTTGAATACTCACCTACAACCACCACTGATCTAATAGTGCAGAAGCTAGCAAATGAATTGCTAGCTCTTAGAAAGCAAATGACTCAAGGGATGTCATCTACTCCATATAGAGATGTACCAAGGAGGACATTCCCTAATCATTCATACCAAGGCCATGTTACCATAAATCAAGGGCAACCAAATCATCTTCCTCCCCCATGGGGGAACCTTGCCATTGAAGTACCTCTAACCAATTCAGCAGTTGAATCTCTTGAAGCAGAATCAAATTTCTCCTTCCAACCTAAATCAAACCTTGAAGATGATTCTAATCTCTTCATAGAAGGAGAAGAAGAATTAGTTGGTGACTCCAACATTGGTTTCTTGAATTACCAGGATGAACCCAAAAGTGAAGATAAAGTAGTTGAGGGATCATACACTATTTTCACCTGGTCTAAGAACTAGTCAGCCTAGCAAGCTGATAAAGAAAGAATAGAAGAGTGAGCTCAGCCTGTAATTTTAATTGCTAAGTGGGGAACCACTCTACCCTTCCAGCCAAAGGACTTGGTGACTGTTAAAAAGGTGAGTACCTCAAACATGCCTTCACCTCCAACTTAAAATTTGTAGACCAGTCCTCCCCCTTCCAAAAACCAAAAGGATGAACTCCCATCCTCTATTCCTAGTCCATTTCAGACATTTGACATAATTGACCATATAAAGAAAACTAAGATTCAAATGTCTAAATTTTAATTCTTGCAATCCAACCCTTAGTAGTTGGATAAGTTAGTGGAATGTGTGAGAAAAAAAACTATCCCTATAGGACTAGTTGTTCCAAAGGTGACTCCCACATCCACCCAAAATAACCTTGTCATTACTCCTCCTACTGCTCTTGAAGGAACCAAACCATTTTATGTCTCCTTGTGATAAATAGACACCAACTGAACAATTACATCATAGATTTAGGTGCATCTAAAAATGTCATGCCTACAAAAGTGGTAGAATCTCTTGGTCTCACACTGAAAAAGACATTTGGGAGATGTTTCTCCATGGAGAATAAATAAGTGCCACTACTGGGACAAATCAAAGATACCTAATTTGCATTTGCATCATTCCTAGAAAAGAGAATCAAGATGACTGTCCTAGTGGCCGACATCCCAGCATCATACAACATCCTTCTTGGCTAAAATTTCTACAAGGATGTTGGTGGCGAGTTGAGCATGAACGTATTTGAAGCAAAGATCCTAGTCAAAGGTGTTATGCAGAGATTGCTCCCTAAAAAGGAAGTAAAATATGTGGTTACTAAAACATCAGTGCCTAAAGCTCAAATTCTATTTAAGTCTTCAAGTATGGGTAATTACTTCCTAACTACAGAGGGTGTTCCCATCTTAGCTGATGAAACCTCTGAAAATGATAGTCTAAAAATTGGTTTAGACAGACTAGCAGAAGATAGGATAGAGCACAGTACAAGTGTAGAAAAGTCCTCCCCTCCACATAAAGAGAAATTTGAGAAAGGATCAGTTTCAAATGAAGTATGGATATTATAATTTGATGGCAACTATTCCTCTACCGATTCAAGATCTAGGATTTTTCTAATATCTCCTTAAGGAGACATTTTTCCCTATTCATATAAATTATAGTTTAGCAATACTAACAATACTGCTGAATATGAATCGCTACTACTTGGATTGAAGGCTACTCAAAACAAGGGTGCCAAGATCCTTCATGCCAAAGGAGATGCTGAGCTAGTGGTTTGTTAAGTGAGAAACCTATACCAAACCAAAAATGAGAGATTGCGTCATTATCGTAATCTAATTTGGGAACAAATTGAAAGCTTTGATGCTTTTAGTATCTCTATAGTTCCCAAGGAATTAAATGATAGAACTGATGCATTAGCTATTTCAACAACTCTTCTGGTCCCTCACCTTGATTTTAAAGGAGATAGGTACACTATTAAACTAGTCTTTTGACCAAGTGTGCTTGATAATGCTAATCATTAGCAAGTATTCAATGGCAACTACCAAATCATTGCCTTCCTAGAATAAAACAATAGCTTTGAATAGCTGCATTTCAAAGGCAGTGAACCTCAGAAACTTGAACCAGCCTCTGAATCAAGTTTAGATGCAAGTGATGAATTCTTACAACTAAAAGGGAATAAAATTCCCAAAGTCTTGGTTTCCCTTGAGAAACTATTTGACAAGCATGATAGATTCATCAAATAGTAAGAAACAAATTGAAGCTCCTCCCAGGAGTTTGATCGGATAAATTTGGGTACCAAAGAAAATCCCAAGATGGTGAACATTGGGAAGTACTACACTCTAGAAGAGAAGTTCAAATTTTATTTTCTACTATGTTAGTACATGGATGTCTTATCATACTCCTATGATGATCTAAAGTCACTCAGGCCTAATGAAATTCACCATGAAATTCCTCTCAAGGATGATTTAATGCCTTACAAGAAAAAATCTAGGTAGTACAATCCAAATATATCAGGTACTATTCTATCAAAAATACAAAAAATGTTGAATGTTAGGATATTTTTCCCAATCCATCATTTTACATGGATTGCCAACATAGTACCTATGAGGAAGAAGAATGGTGAAATTTGCCTCTGCATGGACTTTAGAAATCTAAATCAGTCATCCTTAAAGGATAACTATTTTCTCCTAATCATGGATCAAGTCCTTCAAATAATGATTGGTTTGGAGATGTTATCAATGCTATATGGCTTCTTAGGATACAATCAAGTTGAAGTGGGTGAAGCAAACCAGCATAAGACTACCTTCACCACACCTTGGGGCACCTTTGCCTATCAAAGAATGCCATTTGGCCTGATAAATGCTGGCACCAATTTTTAGAGAGCAATGGACCTTACTTTCAAAGATGAAATGGGTAAGTTTATTGTGGTATACCTTGATGACTTGACCATCTTTTCCAAGCATCACCTTGACCATGTGCACCATTTTCAACAAGTGCTAAAATGTTGTTGCCAGAATGACATTTCTCTTAATCCTAAGAAGTTTATCTTTAGAGTGATAGAGGGGAAACTTCTTGGACACCTTGAATCCAAAGAAGGCATAAAGATTGACTCAGACAGAGTCAAATCCATCTAGGAGCTGACCCTACCTACAAGTAAGACTACAGTTTACTCTTTCTTTGCAAAAGTGAAATTTTTATGAAGGTTCATTCCCAAATTCATAGAGAAGACTCGCCATATCATAAATATGATGAAAGGGAAGGCCACCTTCAGCTAGACTGAGGAAGGCAAATTAGCATTTCAAGATATTAAGATAGCTATTGCCCATGCCCCAATTTTGGTTTATCTAGATTATACCATGGATTTTACCATATATAATTATACTTTTGAGCACACACTTTTAGCCATTCTAGTTCAATAGAACCAATAAGGTGTGGAATCTCCCATATCCTTCATGAGCTATCCTCTCAAAGCTCATGAATTGAAGTATTCAAACATGGAGAAGCATGCTTATGCAATGGTGAAGGTAGTGAATCATTTTCACTTTTACATCCTAAATTCACATGTTACTACCCTGGTTCTTAATGCCATAGTTAAATCCATATTAAATCAACAGGAGTTTGGAACCAAAAAGGCCAATTGGATTGCTAAAATCTAGGAGTTTGATATTGTTATCAAACCAACAAAGGTGGTAGGGAAGGGGCCTCTGCCAATTAATTTTTGACAACAGACTCAAAGAAGTATAACATGGAGAAATAGAAGTGGAAGACATGCCAATAGTCCTCTTTGTCTCTACCATGAATGTGTGGTATTCGAGTATTTCTCATTTCCTTACTTATGGTGAGTGTCCTACTCACTTGTATTGTAAAGAAAGGAGGACTGTTAAATTGAAAGCTACCAATTTTGTCCTCTGGGACAATGGCCTGTATAAGAGGATCCTTGATGGAGTGTTCCTTCACTACATAGATAAAGAGTAGCAGAATCAACTTTTAAAGTCCTATAATTTGGCCTATGGATGATATTTTTATGCTCTTGTAACTACCCATAAGATTATATGAGCTAGGTATTATTGGCCTACTTTTTTTCAAGATGCATACAAATGGGTTCGAAGGTGTGAACTATGCCAACAGTTCATTGGAAGACCCAAGTTAGCTGCTCCACCTCTCAAGCCAGTAGCAATAGAAGAACCATTTCAGCAATGGGGAATTGATTTTATTGGTGCTATAAACCCATCTTCAATTATTGGACATGATTATGTCCTCATAGCCATAGATTACTTCACCAAGTTGGTGGAAGCTATTCCAACCAAGCAGGCTACTTCAGAAGTAGTGTGCAATTTTCTCAAAGAGAAAATCATTTCTAGGTTTGGGGTCCTAACCAAAATTATGATAGATAATGCAACCTATTTCACTTCTCATGAGGTCACTCAATTCTATTTTTACTGAGATTACCCTCTCCCACTCTTCTAATTATTTTCCATAAGGGAATGACCAAGCAGAATCGAACAACAAGAACCTGGTGACCATCATTAAAAAGCTGGTGGATGACAACCAATGAACCTAACATAAATCATTGGTTGATGCTATATGGGTAGATAGACTTACACCCAAAAGGGCGATTGGTATGTCAACTTTCCAACTTCTTTATGGTCTTAATGCTGAGATACCAATAACCTTAGATTTGCTAGCATTGAAATTGGCTAAGGCAGTTAAAGATCAAACATATAAAAGCTCCATCGATAAGAGGATCATGTGCTTGACTGAACTGAATGAGTAGCGAACCATGGTGGTGGACCAAATTACTACACATCAAAGTCTGGTGAAGAAGCTCTTCAACCAAAAAGCCAAAAACCATGATTTCCAAATTAGAGATCAAGTCTTGTTATGGGACAAGAGAAGATAACCAAAGGGAATGCATGGGAAATTCGATTCCCTCTAGAGAGGCCCATTTACTATCCATCAGCTCAATGGTGAAAATAGTTTCTTGTTGAAGTATCAAGATGGCACACCCTTTTCTTTGCCTCACAATGGGTAGCATTTGAAGCACTTTAATTCTTGAAGTATTAGATAAGTTCACCTGTACATATGTATATTTGTATAGTCTTTAGTTCTATTTTGTGTTGTTCATTTTCATTTTTGGCACCTTTCTTTTTTGGGTAGCATGACTCCATAGCCCAATGGAATACTTCAAGGCACTAGAGATTCTGGTTTCTACTCCCCTCAACTTTTCCAAGATTTCAAATTGAAGGAAGTTCCCCAACTAGAGCCAACTATTGTTCTCAAAATTTGTCACTCCTTTTTGGGACAACATATGAACTATTTTGGTCCTGTAGGCCAAAATTATCTCTTCCCTTCTCAAAAAATTGTTTTGAGCATTCAAATTCTTCATTTTTCAAGCTTTTTCAGTTAAGGGACTAACAAGTTCAAGGACTTCAACAGGCGAGTTATTTCAAAGGAACAAGTTCTCAACACTTAGGCAATTTTAAAATGGGTTCAATGGTTCAATGGGTTCAAAGGTTCAATGGCATCAATGAGCTTAATGAGCTAAGCACTTCAGTAAGAGTTCAAAGTTTAACTACTTTAGCAAATTCAACAGCTTCAAAACACTTAACAAAAAGAAGAAGGCTTGAACCATTGAACCTTGAACCATTTTGGTTCAAAGGCTCAATAGGTTCAATGGTTCAATAGGATCAACGTGTTTAGTTCAACGCGATTGGGTATGTAGATAACAAGTGGTGGTAAAGGGACAATAATCTTGAGAAGAACCAATGGTTTACTCACCCCTTTCCTGGTGCACCCCTTAAGGCATGCACTTAGAGAGATTAAGACTCGATGGGTTCTTATAAGAGAGAAATCATTAGTAATTGATAAAGTTTTAAAATATTATGTGTATACATATGCCCTATGTAAAGCTCATCACATATCACATAGATGTAATATGGGATAGTGCTTTGGGAAAAGAACATAACAAAACATAATGCTAAAGCTAAATAAATTACAACAAGGAGAAAATAAAATAAATGAAAGGATAAAATTGAAAAACACATACCTTTACTTAGCTTAGTGTTGTAGATAAAGAAGGAGATGCAAGAAATGTGAAGGTGTCCAATGTAGGGAACATTACCCAAACATGTATAAAGTAGCAAAAAAGAGTGAAAAATTGGATTTTTTGCAATACAGAAATATAATAGGTGAAAATATTCTCTACCATGTTTAAGGATTCTAAAACATTTTATGATTTAGAAAAAGTGACAAAGATATGATCAAAATATGAAATATAATGATAAATATTTAAAAGGTAAATAATTTTTAATAGTAAAATAGGGTGAAAATAATTCATTTTTTATTTTTACTATTATGAAAAAGTAGATATCTAAGAGACCTATTTGGAGACTAGAGATCCATCATGGTGAGGAGATGAGAGCTAATACAGGGAGGATGCATAGCTACCATAACAAGTGTAGCATAGGGAAGTAACTAGAAAATTCAAATGTTTGAATATTTTGATTTGAAATTGAGCTAAATATAGAAAAGTGCTTGGTATGTATAATCTAAATATCTAAATGAACCCTAGGAAATTTTGAGGTAAATTAGGGGTAAAACAAGGTATTGGGTAGGAGAAAGTTGGACCAATAAATTCCTAAGGCATTTATGGTAAATGGGAAAAAAAAGTTGCCACTATGAATGAATAGAGTCAACCTAGTCATCTTAGTCCATAAGACAAGGGAGAAGGATAAGGTTGAATATGTAGAAATGGACCTATTTAGTATGCTAATAGGGGGCCAACTATGTAGCAGTGGGCCAACTTAGTTGGTTTGATAGGGCTGATGTAGTATCACTAAAATAGGTCGACTATGTATAATAGGGATGATATAGTATCACAAGGTGAGAAGGTGGATGATCTAGTATTGATGTGGTTAATATAATATTATAAAGAAAGTATATATCTGATTTAGTATTGAAAGGTCCAATCTAGTAGAAAATTGAGAGACTAAATCAAACCCATTGATGATTTTGAAATTTTAAGAATGTTGTTTGATTATTTCTAACATGGAGGTCTGGTACACCTTTTTTTTTGATATTTTGAAAATATATCAGAGGTATTAGTGATTAATAGATGCATCATGGTGTCTAGATCTATTAGAGTGATTGAATGACATAGATAGAGTGTGACAAGCTTCACTGGGCTTTGGAGGCATCATGGAAATGAGGCACATCCCACTTAGTGTTGATGATCTCATTTTCATGTTCCTTGGATCATGGGAATAGTTGACCAACACTTTTTTATGGGTGGTGGATTGGGATACCATAGAGGTAGGAGTCATGCTATAGGATGTCCACACTTTTATAGGACTATTTATAGGAGGGACACTAATTATCATAGGGACATCAAATGATATAGAGGAGAGACAAGCATTAGCTAGGTGGGAAACATGATTGAATATGATATACCTAAGATTAAGGGTTGGTTTTTTTTATGTATATATCATGTACATTGTATAATTTATAAGGATATGATCAAACTTGTGACAACATGAGTGCTGTGTCATAATTTAGATGGCAAGGTACCACTATACATGATAGCCTTATGTCAGTCTATTTTGGATCAAGGAACACTATATGACTTTAGGGATATCATCTAGGTCTAGTTCATGTATGATATATATGGGATGTTTTTTTATAGGGAAAAAGATAATGGGGACCATTTTTGTATTGAGTGCATGTATATATGAGAGGTTTCCTATGTATTGACCAATTGGGTTGCCCCACATGGAGGATGATAGGTCACTTTGGGTGACTAGATTGTGGCAATATTATGTAGTGTGAAACATGCCCCATGTGACATAATTATAGACTATCACATAAGGGGAGATTGTGTGGTATCCCTACAAACACATTTCTACTATTTGGCCTAGTTACTCAACCAGGTGATAGGGTTAGCATACTTATAGATCATGGGCCACTATACCTAGTGGGTAGAGCCACAACTAATGGCACACTTTCTAGGGTAGTTTTTAATCCCATACCTAATGTCCCCTCTAGTAGTGATTGCTTATTAGACATGACATGATAGATATCTAAGGGGGAGATTAAGAGGAGTACTAGTCAAAAGACCCAAGATTAGGCCACAAAGTGTTAGACTATGGATTCATCGAGCATGGTAGTAGGTAGTAAAGGGAGGGGATGACATGGATGTGGATATAGGGATATAATAAGAACCATAATAGGAACCATAATATGAGTAAAAATTACTACCTCATCCACACCATAGATGGAGGCACCATTGACAAGAGCAGGCACAGGTGAGGAAGACATCACATGATGACCCATTAGCCATTCAAGAAAAGAGATGGTCAATAAAGACACCTATCAAAAGAGGGTCATGACGTATATGAGTGGTGACTCTTATATTTGACCTAGAGGGGAGTAAATCCAAAGAAGAGGTGCTTAAGGGATGAGTAGATAGAGAGATGATGGTTGGTGACATTGATATTGGTGAGAAATGTTGTAATTTTGATTTAAGCTTTGATATAGGATACTAGTTGCATGTGATTATAGTAGATATATATATATATATATATATGTTATATAATATCTATTTTGTTTTGGTTTTATAGATATAATGATAGAGGAGGTTAGATGGGAATCCTTGGTTATGGTTATGAAGCATGACATTTTAGATGGGGTAATGGATCCATATGACCCCACCATGCTAGACGATCTTATGGTACTACCTACCCTAGCCCATGCAGGCTAGTTTATACTAGTGAGGGAGGTCATGATGTAGTTGCAGATATGTGGGGATGGATTTTAGCCACCAATAGGGGTGGAAGAGGGAGAGGTACATGGCTGACATGCCTTGGATTAGGAGAGAGCAACACATATGGTTACTATGGTTTAGATTGGACAAGTGTAGGCATAGGTGGCCAACTTATAAGGATAGGTAACAAGATTGAGATCCAAGATTGCCTCATTCTACCATACCATTTAGAGGGAATAGTCCTAGGCATATATGGGTAGTGTGTCTAGGTCATAAGATAGGCATGAATGGAGCCGAATCGTATATATGGAGCTATATATTTTGTATTTTGTACCTTATATTATATAAAACACATAATATATATAGATATTGATTATAATAGTTGGATTTGATCTCATGAGTTTTATTCGATTGAGGATGCTGAGGCATGGATATATTTATTTCTAGCACATGTATTTAGATTTTTTGGTATATGCTATGGGAAATATGTGGAGTGTTTTCTTTTCTAACATTATGTGATACACATGCATGGTTAAAAATAAAAAGACAAAGAAGAATTAGAAAAGTATAAGTAATCAACACAATTTTTCTACACACTATATCATGATGGGAAATGTGTAATAATAAAATATGACTAAATATAATAAACCAAATATGGTAAAATGGATAACAAAATCTTTTTAAACCATGAAAAATATTTACACCAAATTAAAACAAGTAAAATCACACTATATCATGTTAGGAAGTATGAAAGTAATGTAATAAAATAGAAGGCATAAGAAAACCAAATGGTATACAAATAAAATAATTAAGTCAATCAATCATACTAAATCATGTTGGGAAGTATAAAAGAAACAAAATTGGAAAAATAAACTTAAATTGATCACACTAATTCAAGATAAGTATGAAAAACTAAAGAAAAATGGTTGTATTCTTACATGCAATCAAAAAATAAGAAGATAATAACGAAAATATAAATTAATTAAGCATAAAACATACTATATAAATATGGGAAGCATGCCAATGCTATGTAACTCATGGTAAATCACTAGTTATCTCAAATTTGACACGTAATTTCATTGTGACTTGGATATTGGAATTTTTTTAAAGGAAGGCCTAGTCTTATCCATGGTATTACACTACAAATCACAAAGGGAACACCAATGATGTGGATAAAAGTGGGAAAAATATGTTAAAATTAAATGTTTGGAATTGTAATTTGCTAATTTGTGAGGAAGACTTGGTCCTATCCATGGTTTTACACTGCAACTCATAAAGGGAATCCCTAAGGGGAGTGATTAGTGAAAAAAATAGTATTTATCAAAGATAAATATTAGGATTGTGGGAAATTAAAGAGATAATGTAAAAATCATAATGTAGGCATCTATGAGAAGACCTTAGGAAATATTAAGCACACTACAGACATAAAGAAGACATTAAGTTACTAGTGACCATCAATATACAAATGATACCCATTAACAATAAGTAAAAAGTTATATAGGAAAATAAGTGAGATACTAAGATTGACTCATGTTGGTTGGATGGAAAAAAAATCAAAATGGACCTACCTTCCCACAATGTGTTTCCCATTCTTCAGGACCTCTTATAGAGTCATCAATTTACTACAAATATTGGGTACTTGTGTGAGAAAGTAGGTAACACTAGCAGAATTTTTATTCTCCTATTCCAATATACGAGCCTACTATACCCCAATGAACCTTTAATATATTATGAATCCATCTATGGAGTTTGAGTTTCAATTAGAAAAATGAGATGTGCTTTGAATCACATCTTTTAGTGTGATTTGACTTTTGAAAATTTGAATGTTGCCTTTTGTTAAAAATGATTTGGATTTTAAAATTTTATGGATTTTAAGATTATTGATCCACATGGATTTGGAATGACCAATCATGAGTGACAAAGTTATACACATAAATGAGATTTAAAATTTGGCTAAAGGAAGATAAATATCAAAATACATGACTGACTAAAACACTCTTGCTTACCTATGAACCAATATGTTATCTCAAGTTTTAACCATGTGTATGCTTAGTCTGTGAAAGGAAATATGAGAAATAAAGGGAGATCTAATATGGACCAATAAAATGAGATTATAATGAGATGATTTTTTTTTATGGATCACATGATAAATTAGGAGTACTAAGGGGAGCAAGGTTGATATAACCAAGTCATAATAATTATTATCCATGCTATGGAGATATGGTAGCAAACAGTCATGAGAAAATAATAAGACAACCATGGAAACAAATGAATTCATAGAAATAAAAGCATGTAGTCATGAAAATAATCTAAAAGAGATCATAAGTAAATTAAATGACACCATAGATAACATATAATGCAAAATATAAATAGCTAGATAAGATATATAAGTAAATGAAAATTTGACATAGTATCAAATGATATAAAGTAGATAAATATAAACTTGGAGCACAAATCCAATCCAAAATGAAAAATAAAATGAAGGAACACCATGCCATGTTCATAATTAATGGTAATTATTTCCACAAACATTGTATATAACATCTGATAGATCTCTACAAAGCTGGACTCTAACTACAATGATGGTCTCATCAATCTTCAATGAAAGCTATGAAAAACACTTCTCATCAAATCTGATCGATAGAAAATGTAGGCATACTTGAAGGATCATTCTCATGAGGACCATCATGTATAAGATACTCAAGAGAAGGAACAAGAGTGGAATTTGTAGGACATGGAGTCATTGATGGAGAAAGAACCATACATAAAGGAAGATCCACAAGTGGAGGAACCATGGGGGAAGAAGGGACCACAAGTGGAGGAACCATAGGGGAAGAAGGGGGAGCCTTCTTATGTGGGTGACTTATAGATAGAGGGATAATAGGGATAGGAATGTTCATAAGGTGATCTTGGAGATGTTGTTAGAGGATGTGATAATGATCAATGTGATGGGTATAATATTGGTGCCATAGATAATATACATTTCCATATTTAGGAATATACTCAGGTAATAACTTGGTGGGAGGTATAGCCTTATCTATAGGCTGAGAAAGAGAAGGACATAAGGTGACTTATATTATTTAAGCTTTTGATAATGAGTGGAGGAATGATTATCTATGCTATGGAAGTAATAGATATGCTTATTAATAGACTTTATGGGTGTAATAATAAAGGATGTGGAAATAAAATCCAAGAAAGGCTAGTATAATTTAAAATCTCTAGTCCAATGACCAAAAACTCTATGAATGCCACAATATGATTGATTTACCCATTGGTTAAGCATAAGAGCAAGCTATGATAAAGGAAGTAGGGCATTGGTGTGTTGTATGAATACACCATATCTACTTTAAGAACAAGAGGAATAATGCTAAATTTATGAGCTATATAAGATAAAATATGATAAGATAAATAAAAAGAATAAAACAAAGAAGAATGATAATAAAGGATTGTAATATCTCGATCATGAATAAGATCCCCTAGAAATAGATCATCTAAAGTATAACCATCATCATAGTTAGGTGTATGATGATAAATTGTGTAGGTAGGATGACCTTTTCATTAGAGGTGGCATGATTAATAGAGTGTTGAGTCTTAGTTAAGACTATGGGTATATCATCACCAGGTGTTTGACAGGAACATGGATTTAAAGAGGGTGGATGTTGGAAAATGAGATAAGGAGAGAGATAATAAGTTTTTATCTTGAGGTTTATCTCATTAGGATAATTATAATTAGAATATAAGTAGTTAGCCAGTATATTCTTGATGATTTTAGGGTGACCATGGTGACCTCCTCTAGAGTTTATAAGGAGTTAAAATATTGAGATTCTATAAATAGAACACTCAACAAGGGTTCAAGAGTTGGAATTTTGAATACACCACATTCTTGGAATTGTTCAAATTTTCAAGGGTGAGTATCACCTTGAATTTTATAATTTGTGCCATTATGAGGGAACCTGACACATTGGTAGGTGGAAGAGGTGACAACCCTCATGTGATGAGTCCATAGCCCACCAAGCAAGATATTATAAGAGATTAAAATTGAAGATCATAACCTTCAATTGAAAAATGATATGTGAGATGGTGATAGGGAGCCACACACAACCTAATATTACATAGCCTTGGAACATGCTATGTGTGGACTTAATATTACATTAAAAGTATCCAAGGGTTTAAATGAAGTCAAGAGAGGTAACACAAGTACCTAAACCCTTGTCAATTAGGGCATGCTTGATTGGATGTCACCAATTTAGATGATTATAAATATAGAAGGATCATCCACAATAATTAGAATCTCATCTGGAGTCATATAATCAATAGGAAATTTGAGAGTGAGAGAAGTATCCATTGTTTCACCAACTTATATAGACATATCTTTACACTATTATGGTAGCTTCACATCCTAATAGGAGAGGGTAGGGGATGTTAATTTCAAATATTAGCTATATAAGGTGGTTGTGATGATGTAGATAAGTCTAAATGAGTTTAAGAAATAGAATTTGAGATGGGATATTAGTAATCTCCATGATGGGATCACATTCATCATAAACCATGAGTGGACTACTGGATAGAGGTGCATAATGTTAGAGGAGTTCCTTAGAAGGATGATTAAAAGTACATGTAAATTTATGTTGATAAGATGTGGGAGTTATAATTGGGGGAAAAATTGGTTTACTATCATGAGAGGATGAGGTAGTTGATGTAGGTTTATATTGTGATAGATTTGAAGTTGTATTAGAAGGTTGAATATCATTGGCGATGAGTAAAGAGGTTGGAAAATTGTAGAAATGGCATGAAAGGTGTTATACAATGGAGGTGTTATAATTTGTTCTTTGAAAGAGATAAGGTCCTCTTACCCCAACTCTATTAGGTGAGTTGGGGAAGAATCTTATATAACATAAAAAGTGTGAGATGATTGGTGTATGTAGGTAGGATGAAAAATAAAGAAGGAAACTACCCTTCACATATTAGTCATGTTGACCACATTATCTTCAAGAGTTGGGTCTATAAGATTGTCAAAGTTATTTTTGGAAAGAGTAGGCTTATCATTATTGTCTTTATGGTTAGGAAGAGGGTTTTTTTAAATGGCCAAATGAGTATTATCTTAGTTTAAATCTTAATTTTTAATTTGTGTTTCATGAGATTTGAAGGTAATGTCATAAGATTGTTGACATTTACAAATGAGGGAATAATAATCAAAATTGGGACCAAGGAGGAAATACATAGCTAAGTTACGTAATTGCCTACAAGTCTCATGAGAGTGAACCCAACTATCATGAGACCAACATAATTTATTTGGATCATACCATGATTTCATAGGGTAAGTGGGATCAATCTCTCATGGAAGAGCCCTTGGTAGATGATTTTGGAGTTATAATAAGGATAATGGTTTATGAATATTGATGTTGTTTATTAGAGGAAATTTAGGATTAGGGGTTTCGTTTAAAGGGGAAACTTAGTCTAGAGCATGATCAAGAGCAATATATTAAATATTATGAATGATATCATAAGAATCTATGACACCATTGGTAGTAACATGATGATTTTTATTTTTAATGAGCATAAGAGTGACCACAGGAGGGTAGGATGGCTCAAACTGATGCATGATAAAATATTTATGCTTGGCTTGGTTAAGAACTTATTCCAAATTTTTTGGAGAGAGAGTCCGGACATAATAATACAACTTAAGATAAAGAGAATTGGTGAATTGATGAAAGAGGTTATCATCCACCATGTTTTTTTCACACTTATTAGAAAAGGTATTCCACTATTTGATGAAATCTTGTGCAATTTCTATCTCGAGTTTCTTGCAATTAATAAAATGATTCAATGTATTTTTAGGGAGGTCACTAGTTTAAAACTCTTGTATTAGAGTGTTAACTAGATCATCTAAAATAGTGATGAAATGAGAATTGAGTTGGTTATACCAATATAAAGTGTCTTTGGAGAGGGTTTTACTAAGAGCTTGGTAGTGTAAAAAGTGTTTAACTTGACCCAATATTTTATAGATTTTTGAATATTTTATTGATTTGTTTAGCTAATGGTATAGGTGTTACCTCATATATCTATGTTGTAAATTTGAGGTGTAAGAGGTTCATTTTGAAGATGTTTAATTATTTTATTAATAAGAGGTGGCTTAGGAATAAGGTTTCCATGGGAATTTTGGTTATGTACTCCCAATGGAACTTATTGAGGTTGATTCTAGAGATGAATAAGGTGATTTTGTATTTGCATCATTTGGTTGGCATTATTATCTTTAAAAGAATTAATTTGGTTAAGAGTTTACAATAAAAGTTGATGGGTTTGAGTGGTGTTTTGCACAAAATGTGAAGCATTAGAATTGGTATTAGTGGCTTGGGTACCACCATGAGTAGTTGCATGCAAAATATTAGTGATTGAGAGGCATTTTTAGAAAAGGAGGAACTAGTGTCATGATTAACATGTGCTATGAAAGATACACTAGTAGACAGGTTAGAAGAAGAAGAACTAGTGGCAAGATTACTATTGGTGGAAAATAATACACTAGTAGAGGAATTAAGAAGAGTGGGTCTTGGAAAAGTCCCACTAGATGTTGAAGCTACCATATTATTATAAACACTTGGCATGGAAGTGGAAGAAATGAAGGAAGAAGAGGTCATAGTATGATAAGGGTTCAAAATAGAGGGAAGAGGTTGAGAGGAAAAAAATTTACTATCCCCAAATCCATATGATAATGTGGGGGAAGGTAAATGGGGTTATTCTTCTTGACCACTTATCATACTATTGTAAATAGAGGAAGGGTATTTTCCTTGATGTTAAGGAAATTCATTAATGAAGAAAATCATTTCTAGAGCATTCTCTAATTAAATTTGATCTTATAAGGAGAGAAAAGGGTTACGAATAGAGGATGCATGAGGAAGAGTCCCATAATTTGTGGTGTGAGTGGTCATATGCACATTAATTTCATCTAGATTAAGAACCACAAGTTGTTTATGGGGAAGCCTATTGGGATTAGTAAAGCTCATCATATCTATTGAGTTCAACTCTATGTTTTACTAAAATAAGAAGTTAATGATGAGATAAAAAGGCTAAGAAGGATAATGATGATATAAAGACAAAGTCAAAAAATAGGATACATAGTCAAATCAATCGATTATGTTCTATAACCCAACATGTAGATGCAAATACATAGTCATTCAGGTTGAATATTTATTGAAAATAGGAAGGTAAAGTAGGCTGATAAGGATACACATTTATTCATGTTGACTATGTAGTGTTGAACAAAGAATTGAATATGATTATTAGAAGATACAATCATGCATATCGACTGTGTACTACTGACAAGAAGGTAAAACATAGTTTATAGGAGACTATATCAATTAGGATGATAATGTTATAAAATATTGGAACATTTTTTCAAGATAATTAGAAGCAATAATGAAAACAAATGCACAAACAATTGGATCAATGTGATTGATCTAGTCATGGCACACAACATAAAACCATAAACCAATGTTGGCTAATACAAATTATTTCAATACAAAACATAATGATAAAAGATTAAGAAATAAATTAAAAATTAAATTATAACTAATTGGTCACCCTAAGTGTTATTAGATTATTATAAAGTTTTGATTTTAATGTGATAGGAGAGTTAGCTGAAATAGGGAACTAGAAAGTAGTCTAAAGTTGGTTTCAAGATGTTTGGGATAAAAGGGATCTATATATTGGTAATGGTACCAGCTTGGTATTTGGGACTACCCCCTTACTTCAAAATATCACAATGATAAAGGTGTCAAGTTATTTTCCAATATAAACCATTAATCATGTATTTATACTTGGCCAAGAAATCAAGTTGGCTTCCCCCTTGGTGATGAACTCCAAGTAGGTAGGCCTTGGGAAGATAAGTCTTTAAATGCATTTTGACTATTGAGTGATTCGGTAGTGTGTAAAAAGATTAAAATAGTGTGACTAAAATAATAATTTAAAAAATAACTTAATTAGACTATGTGAGTTACTTTAAACATGCAAATAGCTGAAAAAGAAATGTGAATTGATTATTAATCAATAGATGTTAATTCTGTGATTAATAATAGTACAAAGTTATTTTAGGTGACACTATATGAGAATAGCATATAATAGATTCAACTAGGTCACTACTATTCTATAGAAGCAAGGTCTTTAAGAATAGAGTTAAACAGGTTGATTATGTCTCTCAGATAGAAGATAAACTACACAACTAAGTCAATGAAGTTGACCTAGTTAGTTATAGGTTTAAAGTTTTAAAGATTGATAACTTGTGAAAAATAGAACTAAAGGAAGTATTGAAATGATAGAGAGAGGAAATAAATGAACCTTGGTGGGATTGATGATGATTTAAATTACAAATTTTATGATGTGGTGCTTTAGTTTTTGCTTTGAAATTCTACAAACTGAGTTAATTAGTTTGATCAAGTTTTGAAAAACCCTATATGTTGAAGAAGAAATAAGGAATAGGGTCGACCTATTCGATAGTATTTGTTGATTTGTATATTGGTAGAAATAATTAACAGACATAGTTGACCCATTTGACAATGTATACTAATCTAGAATTGGAGAAAAATACTATGTCAAAATATTCAATCTAGTAACCTATAGTCTATAAAGACCTGTATAGACAAAACAAAGCTGTTTTGAAGTGACTATGTGTTAAAATTATGCACAAAGAGTTAGAAATTTATCAAATGGTTTGACATAATATTAAAAATATAGATTAATAAAATAAGATAATAAAAATGATGGCATGAAAGAAAACTTGCACAATTTAGATTCATGTCAGGTTCACTAGAATGTATGCAAAGGGAAATGCATTTGATCTAGAAATCAATCCTAGCTTGAAGAAGATAAATCCTACTTACACTTTTGATTGTTGATACATTATATATTAAGGGTCATGACCAAGATGGAACCACTAGACCTAGCCAAGGGATATATTACCATAATAATATCACTAGGGAGGGTTCCAAATTTTCCAATAAAGAAAAACTATGTAATAAACCTAACTAGGTCCTATGTTTTTATATTCACTAAACTAATAACAAGTAAATTAAAGTCTAATCTATTTCTCACCAAAACATAGGGCATAAAGTAGGGGTAATAAACATTAAAATTAAATATGCATATAAGACATATACTCACATCAATGTACACAAAATCCTAATGCATGGGAGGTAAGTATAAATGCATATATATCTACTCTTACAAAGGAGGAGCAAAGTTAGGAATACTTACCTTTGAAGATGAACCTACTGAGCCTCAATATCTCCCTTGGCCAAGTTGCTTCACATGAGGTTGTTATGGTATGTAAAGATGACAAGAATAAATCATCTCTAAGCTAAACAACCTATCAATGCATCTAAAAGACTTATCCACAAGATAAGATCTGTATCTCCAAAGAAATTATGAAACCCTAAGATATGCTCCTCAAGTAGAATGGTGGATAAGTAGATTCATAATTTATATCTCTTCTTATCTTCTTAGGAATGATGAAATGGATGTGTTTATATATATGGATCTAACCTTAGTCCTTTCTAAAAGTTTAGTTGATAGGGTTGACCTAGTTGACATTATATCATTATTGACAAAAACAAACTAGGTCTCGATCTATGTCGGCTAGGGGCTGATCTAAACCCTAAATGAGTTTTGTCAAGTATAGTAGAATGTCGATGGGGCTGACAGTGTATCATAAACCATAAAAAAATATTTTAGGTTAGGTAAGGGTTAATGAAGGTAGAAAATGACTAAAGGAGGGTGAAAAATAGGAGGCAAAGCTTAGGGAAATGTTTTTAGGAAATGGGTGTGTAGATAACAAGTAGTGGTAAAGGGATAAAAATCTTATGAAACACCAATGGTCTATCCACCCCTTTCTTGGTTAACCCCTTAAGACATGCACTCAAAGAGATTGAGATTCAATGGGTTCCTACAAGAGAGAAAGCATCATTAATTGATAAAGTATGAAAATATTATGTGTGTATAGATGTCTTCTTAGAGTATAATATATATAATAAACTATTTATACTACATTAAATTTATACTTGTGAATACTAAAAATATATCTATAAATGATATAAGTTAAATGTTGATTGATTATGTAATCAATCTAAAAATGTGTATATATATACACATATATACATACATACATATACACACACATACACACACACACACATAGAAGTACCCTGTTCACACTTATTAACATAACACAACTATATATATATATATATATATATATATATATATAGTTGTGTTATGTTAATAAGTGTGAATAGGGTAATTGTATAGGCATGAGGAAGTGTCATGGGATGCAAGAGATCAAGTAGCTATACAGTTGGAATGGGATATGAAAAATGTAAATCCACCCAAGTTTAATACAAATATTTTGAGAGATGGAGTTGAAGCATGGATGATAGAAATAGTTAAATATTTTGAGATTCATAATTATCTTGATGTCATGAAAGTAGTCTAGGAAGCTTATCAGATTTTGGGTGAAGCAACAATTTGGTGGGAAAAAAAGAAGTTTGAGATGAACCTTGACTCAATCACACCACTTGGGAACAATTTGTGACACTATTTAGGTCACGATGGCTTCCAAAATTGTAGTTAGATAAAAATATTATTGATTTTTAGAATATTAATAAAGGAGATTTATTGATGAATGAATAATGAGATCAATTCACCAAGATCCTTAAATATGTACCTTAGTATCAAGTAGATGAGAGGTTCAAAATCAATAATCTCATCATAGGATTAAAACCCCACATTAGCTATGAAGTATATGTGCATGGTCCATCTACTATGGATTAGGTGTTTGAGAAAGCAGTCAAGAAAGAAAATAAACTAAAATATCTTACCCCAAGTCAAAGATAAGTTCAAAAAGAAGTTTAGAAGTTCCAAACCAGCTTTCAATAAAAATAATATGAAGCAAATGAGTGGAGACTCCAAGGATAAATTTAAAAATTAGAATACTAAGTTTAATAGTGGTTCATGGAACAAGAAACTTGGTAATGGTTTCAAATGTGGTTTCAATGGAAACCAATAGTCTTAGAAGAAAGGACTAGTTTGAGGTTGCTTCATATGTGGAGGTGACCATTTTGCTCAAGAATATCCTCAAGACAAATTGAAGAATAAGGGTTCAGATTCTTAGCAATTTACATTCCAATAGATAATTCATGTAGTTGTTGACAATCATAAGGCTAAGTATCAAACTTCACCCATAGAATTGTTAGGTGTTTTGTTCGATCATGTAATTTCTATTTTGATTGACATGGGTGCTACATAATATTTCAATACTCCTAAAATGCTTATTAAATTATCTATAAAAGCTAAACTTATGGTAAATTCATGGTTTATATATTATGGGAATGAGTCTAAGGTCAAGGTTAACAAGTGCTTAGTTGAAGTGGAGATTAGGTTTTTTGAATTTACTATAGTAGTATATATTTTTACATCACTATTAGGATCATATGATGTGATCCTCGGAGTCAATTGACTTACAAAGCATAAAGCCAAGGTTGACTATTATAGGTGATTTTAGAAATTAGACACAACTTCATGGTGAAAAAAGGAGTTAAAGCTAAGGTAGATTTATATAGTTCAACTCAAAAAATCTCAAAGGAAAGGATGCTAGGCATTCATCATTGAGGTAAGTGAGATGAAGGAATCTAAGTAACAATCTATCAAAGATTATCCTTTTCTAAGAAAATTTCATGACATGTTTCCAGAAGAATTACCACATAAGCATGAATTTGATATATACATTGATAACATACTTGGATGAGAACCGAAGTCTAAGGAATCATACAAAATGACAACCACTAAATTGGTTGAGTTAAAGGCATAAATTTAGGATTTGTTATCAAAAGGGATGATTTAACCAAGTGTGTCACCATGGGGTGCACTAGTTATCTTCATAAAAAATAAATATGACACTCTTTGATTGTGTATAGATTACATGATGTTAAATAAATCAATGATCAAGAATAAATATCCATTGACATGAATTGATGATATCTTTGATCAAATGTGAGGAGAAACAATCTTTTCTAATCTTTAACTTAGATCAGGGTATCATCAGTTGAGAATTTAGGAATAAGACATTCTAAGAAAATGTTTAGAACTCGATATGGGCACTATGAGTTCACATTGTTATCATTTGGATTTAAAAATGCTCTAGCAAAATTTATGAATCTTATGAACAATGTGTTTATAGATTACCTGGATCATTTTGTTTTAATCTTTCTTAATGACATCCTCATTTATTCAAAGGATGAGGAAGATCACTTGAAACATCTAGAACTACTTTTACAACTTTTATAGAAGCATAAGTTGTATGGAAAGTTGTCTGTGCATTTTCCAAAATAAAATGTAGTATTTGGGACATATTATCTCTATGGATGGTATTTTAGTGGATCAAACAAAGATAAGAGACATAATAGATTTTCCAACACCAAAGAATGTGCATGAGGTAAGAAGTTTCATGGAATTAATGGGCTATTTCAAAAAATCCATTCTAAATTTATCTAAGATAGCTAATCTAATTACATATATTTAGGGGAAGAATAAAAGTTTCATTTGGTTATACAAGTGTGAGATAGCTTTTGAGGATTTGAAAAAGAGGCTTACTTTAGCGCCAGTGCTGAGAGTTCTAGATCCTCATAGTCAATTATTAGTGATCATCAATGTATCGAGAGCTAGACATGGAGGAGTTCTTATGTAGTATGGCTCATTAGTAGCCTATGAGTGTAGGAAATTGAAGCCATACAAGGTGAATTATGCCCCTCATAGATTAGAACTTAGGGCAATTGTGCATTTTTTGAAAGTTTAGAGGCATTATCTATTGGGAAAATTATTTGAGCTCAAAACTAATAACTTGGGACTCAAGTGCATCTTATCCCAACCAAACCTAAATGCTCATCAAAGATGATGGTTAGATTTCTTATTTGATTATGATTTTGATATTAATTATATCAAAGGCAAGGAAAATAGAGTATCTAATGCTCTATGTCATAAGATGTAAATAGAAGTTATGCCTATTATTAGGAGTAATTTTTGAGATCAAGTAATCAAATTATCATCAAGATATGAATTATATGATTAGGTCATAAAAACATTGTCTAAATTTTTTGAGAATCTTTGGTATAAAGAATTCAAAATAGAGGGTGATGGTACTTTATGGTATAATGGTATGATGTATGTACCTAATAGAGAGAACTTGAGGAGCATAATGCTAAAGGAACTATACAATTCCCCATATTAAGGAAATCCAAGAATAACCAAGCTCATGGCTAAGATCATACCACTCTATTTATGGAAAGGAATGAAGAGAGACATAGTGGATTTTGTCTCATTTTCTAGAATGTTAGTATGTGAAATATGAACATGTGCATCTAGCTGGATTGCTATATCCACATGACATACTAGAATGGAAGTGGTAGGTGATTAGTATGGACTTTGTCCAAGGGTTACAATTATCATAAAATTAAAATGATATGGTCTTGGTTGTATTTGATAGACTAACCAAGGTAGCCCACTTCATATCGAGGAACTTGACAGATGATGCACCCATGTTTGTAAAGAGACTGATGAAAGAAGTGTATTAATTTCATGGTTTTCTAGAGAAGATCATTTTAGGTTGAGATCTAAGGATGATATCTAGGTTTTGGTTAAATATAAATTCAGCTTTGAGTATGTAATTGAACTTTATCACTGCTTATCACCCATAAACTAATGGATAGACAGAGTGAGTTAACTATGTTTTAGAAGATCTCCTTTGTATGTATTGCAAGGATCAATAATACAAGTGGGAGGATTATGTTCCATTGGTTGAGTTTGATTTTTAAAAAAAAAAATACCAATCAACATTGAATATGGCTCCATTTGAGGTATTATAAAAAAGGAGGGTAGAACACCAATCAATTGGGATAGGTTAGAAGATAGGCTAGTCTTTGAACCTAAGATGCTTTCAGAAACAGAAAAGTAAGTTAGGATAATTAGGTAGGGGTTGGCTAAGGCCAATGATAGATAGAAAATTTATGTTGATCTAAAGAGAATAACTAGGTAATTTTCTTTAGGTGATAAAGTGTTTCTACATGTTAAGCTTCAGAAAAGCTTGATTAAATTTGGGAAGTTAGTGAAACTTTCACTAAAATATGTGGGACCATTTGAAGTTTTAGAAGTGGTCAATCCTATATCATATAGGTTTAAATTTCCACAAACTTTAGATCTTTTACATAATGTATCCCATGTGTCTTATATTAAAAAGTATGGTGTTGATCCTTCACATATGTTGGATTGGAGTGATTTGGAGGTTCTGAATCTTAGAGTGGTCATGGTTGAACCAATCAAAATAATTGATACTCATAAACTCAATTTTCATAATAGAGAGGTGTCATAGAGTAAGGTCTAGTGAGAATAATATTATAAAGATAGTGCCACTTGGGAGGACTATCATGAGTTTTATAAGCTATTTCCACATTTTTTTTTCTTAATTTACTACTACATATTATATTATTTTCTTCTAGATGACGACTAGCTTTAGGGGGGAAGGATGCCATTTCTCAATTTCTATCTAAGATGAATAACATGTTTAATCAATGGATTATCATGGTTGTTATATGATTAAATATTATTTGATTAAGATTTATGTCATATGCTAATCATGGGATAGTTATGGATTGCTTAATTTACATGATTTATTTACTATGAGTTAGCAGTACTTTTACATTATATACATTATGATCATGTTTGTTTATTATACAACATTATTTTATAGATATAATGATGTTTCAGGCTAACTACCTTCATTTTTATGAGGTGGATGTAGGATAGATTTATCCCTTAGAGTATAGTATGATGGAGGGAGAACATCATCAGAGAGGGTGGTTTAGATGGAGATGTTGGGGGATGATAGAGAATGAATCTAGAAACCCATGCACATACCACATAGTATATCATGTTTCATAATTAATTATATGAGTAGATAGTGTTAGTATGATTTGTTTTTTGTTTGAATGTCTATTGTGATTTTTTAGTTCCTAGATCATTTTATATGATTATGTGATTTCACTAATCTAGTTGCTTTTGATGATCACGTTGATTTGTTTGAGTGATTTTGCTAATTTTGTGGTCATATGTATCTTATCTTGTATGCTATAAATTCTTGGTTGAATGAGTGAATCCGTATATGTTTTTACTTACCTCACTACCTTATTGGTTATGGCTATGTAGTATAACGATTTCATATTATGTATGCATTGTTATAATAGGTATACATAGATTTTATTGTTGTTTTTTTATCTATAAGATTAAGGCAATAATAATTAGAAGTTTATTATTATTATATATGTTTATCCTAATGTCAAAAGATATTGCTAAAATTGTTTGAAAATATATTTGTATATGATTTAATGTTGACCAAATGTTTAATATTCATAATATATTAGACATTGATTATCTTGTTAAATGATTTAGGGAAATCATTGTGTTATTATAATTTTTGTTTTTGGATGAATTGGTAACATTAAATAATAGTCTTTTAATACATATTTGTATTTCTCATGCTATATAGTTGATAAGTTAAATAAGGAGTTGATAGTTGACTTTGCATAGAAATATTATAATTATTGACTAGTCGATATTCGACTGTGCAAGGAATAAACATTGGTTATTATGGTTTATTCCTTAGTTGGTTTTTGACGTTGATGATTGGAATTATGTTAAGTCAATGGCATGTATATTTTTTAAAGGATATAAAATGATTATTTTCTTGAGTCTTTGTGAAGTTTTGAGATGATTAGGGGTTTTAATCACTCATTGACTCTATGTTAACCATCATTTTGAAAAAATCATGATGTAGTTAGGTTGTTGGCTATATGGTGGTAGACTATATCATAGTGGATTTATTTTGAGATATTTTTGCATGCATATTATCATTCAATTTGTTCTATTAATAATAGAGGATAAAGTGGAGGAGAGTAAGGTGATGGAAGGAAATAAAAGAAAAGGGAAGAAGGTTATGCAGCATGAAACATGCACATGAGGAGTAGCAAATAAAAAGAGGAGGCTAATTTGAGTTAATAAAAGTATATATGAGTTCCTTGGCATAATTATCAGGTTGGTTTTATATTTAAATTTCTTATGTGTAATGATTGATGGATATGAATTGTAATATTTATTGGGTTTTTCATTTTCTTGAATGTTATGGAAAATTAGAAGGGTTGTATGTAGGGCCATGTGGAAGGCTTGGCCTCCACAAAACCCTAGATCCAACCCAAGGTAACCTAAGGGAATTGGCTAGAGATGTAGAATTGCCATGGTTATTTAGGCTATAATGAAGCTCCATCTTAAACTCCTTTTCAATTCAAAAAATCTATGTTCAATCATAAAATGATGAAATTATTAAAGGGTTTATTTTATTGGCTTGACATAGTGTTATTGTCAAACTAGTATAATATATATCCATTAAGATATTAAATAAACTACATTGGAATTTAGGTTGTATGAGAGATAGAATATGTTTTAAGATATTTGGATTTTTTGGTTTAGATGTATGGGTTATTTATACAAAATAGATTGTGTAGATATATACACAAATATATGTGTATATATACTTGGATTAAACCAATAATATACATACATACATACATATACATATACATATACATATACATACATACATACACACACATACATACATACATACATATACATACATACATACATATATATATATATATATATATATATGTACTGGTATTTTGGAAACCTATGTCTTTCAAAGGAAATTGTATGAGTTAAATATGACCAAATTAGGATATTGTATAAATGAATTCAATGTTTGGTTTCAAATGGATTTCTATTTCTTCAGTTTTCAAAACAAATTTTGTTCATTTTAAACCTAGCTCATATTATTCGTTATAAAATATATTGTGAATCCTATAACTTACATATTTACTTATATCTAGGTTTGGAAACAAAATGGATAAATCCATAAACCTGGGTATGGGTAAGTGTATGAATGAACCATTGTTTATGAACTTGGATCTATACATAGATATGCATACAAGAAGTAAATTTTGTATGGCTAAGTTAATATTTCATTGTATTTACTTTATGTAAATTAATCAATTATTTATATTTAATTTGTGTATTATTATTACATACTCTAGTTAGACTATAATTTGTGTAATAATTTTTCATAGTCGATAGAAATATTGGGTACCTAACCTTTTGACTTGATGCTCACTATCAGATCTGGCTTGTATGATTGAACATGCAACATTGATATGCCTATACCCACTAACATTTATCAAATCACTACTCACTATTAGATTCTATATAGGTACTTCAGATCTTGACACTTATCATCGATGCATTTATACTGACCTTTTGACTTGATGCTCATTTTTAGATCTACCTTGTATAATTGCATGCACACTATTGATTTGCATATACCCACTAACATCTATCAAATCATCACTTGCCATTAGATTTGATATTAGCTCCTAATATTTAGAGACTTGTCAGCTTCACATTCAACCTAGGAACATTTGAAATTAAATGGATATTTCATGAGGCCTAAATTTGATGTATGTGCACACATTTCACTCTGCAAGTCTAACTTTGAAGCTTTATATGTTGAGATAACAAGCTCATCAAGACATCATATTTACAAAGGGTGATCTTAGCATGAAGAAATTGATGTCCATGTAATATTTTGGGCTTGAAAGGCTTCCTAATCAAACTTATTAAATGCACAATCAAGATGACCCATTCATTTTTACATGATGTGGAATGATGGTTTGGTTCTTTTAGACTTGTCCTTGAACTAATGTTTGATCTTTCAAAACTCTGATGAGTCTCTAGGACCTATGTGAACTCATTCCATGATCTTGGATGCATTGATCACCATGAGAACCTGGTTCCTCAAAATTTGGCAAACTACACTTTAAGTTTTCTTAAAGTGTTTCAAAATATTTGCAAGATACATGTGATATTTTAACCACTCATTCCATCCAAAACTTTGTCTAGCTCATTCATTGAGGTAGAAGCTTGGCATGTGGGCCAAATTAGCCAATAGGTAGTTGTGAAACCTATGTAATAACTATCTTCAAAAGAAATATCTCTATAAAATGTGTTAGATGGAGAATATGCATGATATTCTAATACAATATACAAACTTAACATTGAAATGTAAATGATTATGAGCATAAGTAGGTAGTGTAAGATGTAAGTTATAATATAACATTACACAAGGGTGTCAAGTTAGATGCAATCAATGCATATAGTATAAAATATGAGTAACTACCTAGGGGGATGGGGCATGATGTCTATCATAACACCCAATTAGGAAGGGAAGATGCATGAGGTCCCTCATATAATCAAAAACTAGTTTGTGTGTAACAAGAAAATACAAGTGTCATAGTGAACAAGCATACATACAAACACATGAGGAATGAAAAATTGGGATAAGGGGCCAAAATACAAGGGACATGGGCACATGCCACTAAATTTGAGATTAAAGACATACAAGGACATGTTCAAATTTCCATATACAAAAGAAATAAGTAATTTAACTTAGAGCCACATAGGAGGACATGTTAAAATGTCTACATATACAAGTAATAAAGTATACACAAGGAATATGGGCACATGTCTAAGACATATAAATAGAGAAATGGCATAGAGTTAAAGAGCAATGGCATATTAAGATGCCCTCAAAGATGGAAGAAGCATAGGAAACACAATCAAATCTATTCTAAGAAAAATATAAATGAAATCATGTATAAATGTGTAATACAAATCTATGTAAATGCTAAGATGTACATGTGCTGACTCTAACTAGTGATAGTTGACAAAAAATCTAAGCAATGTGTAACAATGATCAATATCAAGATGTATCAATGCATAAAATGGAATGTATAGTATGTAAATATAGAACCTAGTACTAGCAACTATGTATGAGATGCCCTTGAGTGGGAATATGTATCAAATGTATAAACTTGGATTGATGTATATGTCCCAAGTGGGTAGATGATAACAAGTCTAGATTAATGTATTAGACTAGAGTCATGTATGCAATCTACAAGCACTTGACAAGAACAAGTGAAGCATATGTGTATAATAAAAATTACTATACTAAGATAACTATCAATATGAAATATCTATAAAGTAATAGAAGTGTAAACATAACAATGCATACAATCTATAAATTTAGTGTTCTGATTAATATTTGATTTTTTATTTTGACATGTTATATTGTTTTTGTGTTTTTTGGGTATAACCTATGTACTAGTAAATGAAATAAAACTATATAAAAAGAGTGAGAGAGAGAAAGAATTAAGTACAAGGGTAGGAACCATACTAACTAATGAGTCTCATGAGAGACTCACTATCACCGTGACTTGTGCTGAATAAGGGAACAATGATCATGCATGTGGTGTGAAAGGGAAACTGAGCCCATGATCTATTATGCTATATAATCTATGTCTAAAACTACCTATGTAGTGATGTTATGGAATTAACTATGATGCACTATGAATTATAATGGTATTAAGAACCCATTTTTTAGAAGAGGAATTTCTAGGTGATGTAGGTGCACTATGCTGAGAACCCCTAGAACCCAATAAAATTGATCTCAACATAAACTAAGTAGAGGGAGGTCCTTTAGAATATATGACATATCTCTAACATAGGGGTCTATTTAGTAATGGTCTTTATAGGAGAGTATGTGTATATATCATATAGTAAACTTGGCCTACACCGATGACTCTACTAAACACTATGATGTATGCATAGGAGTTATACTCTCTTCTATAACTAATAGTCATGCAATATTTGGTAATGGTGCTAGAATTTTAATTAGTGTATGTATTGGAATTATAGATGGAACTACCTATGGGATAGGTAGGGGATATTCATATGGGATACCCTCAACCTTAACCACATGATTAACATGTATATACTTCAAGCGTTAGTGTACTATAGATGGGATGGTTCAGAACTACTGTAACTATGGCATGACTAATAATATATCAAATACACTTACACTAGGTACTACTAAGAATCAAGTATCTATGTGTGCTAGTCCCACTTATAATATAAACATATTACACCTAATGGATCTCTAAACATGGCCAATGAAACCACTAGTGAATGTATCTAAGGGGAATATATCCTACTTTTTGTAGCCCAAGTGCTGTAAGAGTGTCATGGTGTGCATGCTTATGCTTAACCCATTGTCAACCATAACATTGTGAAAAAGATGGTGGTTTATGTCTACTCGTATGAAGAGTGCATGTAAATATGTGTCATTATCCATAATCTCCTACTTTAAAAATGTGAAAAGTGGTCTAAGTAACACTATAATGTGATTGATTTAAGATTTTAGGGTTTTCCAATGAAAATCCTATGTTTAGATTAAAGGGGCTGAGATGCCTAAATTAGTTAAATAAATATTCAATAATTAAGTAATAATTTTTTTATGACTTTTGAATTTGTTTGAATTTCTAATTATGGAAATAAACAGGGATAAATAGAGACTTATCTAAAAATTGACTATCACATATGATATGGGTTTTCAAATTTGAGATTTGGGTAGTAGTCAATGTCATTAATAGGATTATATTATTCATTTTCTCATTGAATAGTAGTGCCCATTTATGATAGTATCACCATATATATTTAGTATCCTTAATGTGGCACTAATTTTCCTTTGTAGGACTATTCCTATTTTCATAGAGCACCTACACCTATGTACTTAGAAAACTTGATTTGATGTGTAAACCCTAATCTCCTTGAAAGTATAACATCAACAATAATTTTTTGTGTTAGTAAGATGGAATAGATATCCTCAAAACCCTTCTATGTGGAGAGTTGCCTATGCACCAATGCTCTAAAGAGGGATCAAGCCTAATGTAATTTTCCCACCTAGTGCTTGATGCATGTGTAAGTGAATGTTATAATGAGAGTGGCCTTGGATGCCTTAAATGTGCTTGAGCTTTGAAATGCTTAAAAACTAGGATTAAGGCTATTGTAGATGGTAGTATGTAGAAGGTAGACTAGAATAGGTATCAAATACCTTGATTTTTTACAACTTTGTCTTTGGTTTGAATAGTTTTTGCATCAATTTTCCATCTAGGTAATAGAGGTGAATTAGACTTGTATGTATAGGGTTTTATTGCTTTTGTGGATAATAATATGAGCTTAGGCCAACCTTAGGGTAAAAATTTGAAAAACTTCTTATTAGGAAGAGCTTGGGTTAAGGAAAATAACACCCAATTGGGGAAAATAACACCATATGGATGTAGTGTTTCAAATGTGGCACTAATGTCATCTTTGTAGACTTTTAAGTAAGTTAGATTAGGGTCTATGATGATATTTCTAGGACTGTGTCTTTATTGGCTATAAGTGACTTGGTCTATTGAATGATTGTAAAATTAAGTCTAATTTTCAAGGATAGGTTAACTCAAGTGACACTCTTAGCATCTAATTACCACTTTTAGGTGATTACATCCCCCCTTTATGCTAGTAATGTAGTAAAGCAAAATGACTATTATAAAGGAAAAATAAGCATACCTAGACTTACCTTGGAAGTGAATCCTATGAAATTGAGTTTGAATATGTGAATATAGGTTTTAATTTGTGAAACATGATCCAAAATAATGTCCTAAAATAAAATATGCAAAAATTAGTCCTTACTTAAGAGATGGTCAAAAGAAAAAGACTATGCTGAAATGAAATAACTAAGTAAAGTTGAGTAAAGTTAAGTAAAGAGAGAGGAAAGGAATGAGTACACCTTATTGGGTACATGAATCAATGCATGAACTTGGTGAAAACCTATGTGTGTGAGTGTGCATAGTGATCATATCATTGAATAACTTGAACTAAGTTGATGGATCATTAAATCCTCATATGGGTGGCTCAAGAACTTAATCCATTTTTTAATACATTATTGTCCACCCCTACTTGATGGATCCTGATATCTATGAATAGATTGGGTAAGATTGTAAGTGTGTGTAACCCTCTCATGTAGGTGGATCAAGAAATAAAATATTCCATGAATCCATAATTTTCCCTTGTTTGAAGTAGATGTATTTGTAACCATATTGCATAAAGTGCTGAAATTATCTTAGTAAATCTAACTATGTATTCTGCTCTATATCCACTCATGTATATTAGGTGGATCTAGGCCACTCAAGAATGCTAATGACATGGAGTTTTCCATTCCATCTGATCAAGTTATCTAAAGCTGAGTATATGAAAACTATGTGCTGCACACATGCCTCCAATCTAGTATTTGAGTATATTGAATCTATATTAAGAATGTAATAGATTAACATATGTAACTAATCTAAATTTATGAGTGATTATACCATGCATGATGCCCCAAAATTTGAGCAATTAGTATGAGTCTAAACTAAAATGAATGAATCTAAGCTAAGTCTTAACATAATTTCCAAACCTATGATTGTATCTATGTAAATTTGTATTGTACCTAGTTTACTAGTCTAAATGATATAGATCATCCTAAATTTAAGGATACTATACAATATCACCCTATAGTGGATAATAACACCCTATGGTGCTAGTGTCCCAGTCTAGGCACTAATGACTGCCTAGTCCGATTTTTGAGTGATCTAGAATGAATTCTAAATCTTTGATCTTTTCTATATCTACCCTGAGTTTGATGTCTAAAATTGAGCTTTTGTATTGAAATGTATTTGTGAAAAGTAATTTAGAAGCCTAATCTCTATGAAAAATCCCTATAAATGCCCCCTCTTTTGAGGGTAGTTATGGAACTTGTGTAAGAATTGCCCTCTAAAGAAATATCTCTAAAAAATGTGTTAGATAGAGCATGTGCATGATATCTAATATAATATATAAACACAAAATTAGAATATAAATGTATTTAAGCATAAGTAAGAAATGTAAGATGTATATTGTAATCTATCATTACAAAAGGGTGTCAAGGTAGATATAATCAATATCTAATAACAAAATGTGAGTAACTACCTTCAGGGATGGGTTATGATGTCCATAAAGGCTGCCAAGTAGGAAGGGTAGATGCATGAGATATCTCATGGCATCAAAAATATGTCTATGTGTGTGTGTGTTTAAGAGGCAAATACAAGTGTCATGGTGTATAAGCATATAAATAATCAAACATATAAGCACATGAGGCATGTAAAAAGTAGGATGAGGGGACACAATACAAGGGACATGGGCACATGTCACTAAATCTGAGAATGAATATATATAAGGACATGTTCAAATGTCCACATATGCAAAAGAGAAGAAATTTGGTATAGATCCACATAGAAGGACATGTTCAAATGGATGCATATAAAATCATGAAAATACACATAAGGGACATGGAGGGATGTTCAAGGCAAACAAATAGAGAAGTAACATAGAATCAAAAGAAGAATGAAATATTAAAATGCAGTTGAAGATGGAAGAAACATAGGAAACACAATTAAGTCTAATATAGGAACTAGAAATGAAAGCATGTATAGCTATGTAGTACAAATATATGTAAATTCTAGGATGCATATATACTGAGTTTAACTAGTGATAGTCAACAAAATCTAAGTGATGAATAATAATGATCAATATCAAGATAAATCAATGCATAAATTAGAATGTATAGTATGCAAATATATAACTTAGTAGTAGTAACTATGTATGATATGCCCCCAAGTAGCCAAATGTATCAAATGTATAAACCTAGATTGGTTTAAATGCCCCCAATGGCTAGATGATAGCTAGTTTAGATTAGTTTAGTGGACCAAATTTATATCTAAAATCTTCAAACACTCAATAAGAATAAGTGAAGCATATGTGTATGATAAAACTTACTATACTATGATAGCTAGAAATATACAATATATGTAAAGTAGTATAAATATAAACATAACAATGCATACAATCTATAACTTTTTTGTGTTTTTGAAATATTTGAATGTTTTTGTATTTTGAGAGGTTACATTGTTTATGTATTTTTTGAGTATAAATTATGTACAAAAAAATGAAAAGTTTAGGGAGTAGAGTTAAGTACGTATAATTTAATTTAAAATTAAAAATTCATCTTTTATATGTATAATTTCCTTAGATGCATGATGTTCAGTGGATTTTTGACTGCCTTTTTGTCTAGTGAATCTAGACAATATACTTTCAGGCTAATATTTTTGGTTATGATGTATGGTTCACACTAATTGGGTTTATTTAAAATTTCCTTTATTTTCTTATTTGTTGTTGACATTTATGATATTTTATTTTAATAGTAGATCATTGATTTTGAATTCCTAGTTATGGACTCTATTATTTTAGGTGTACTAGATTCCCTTCTAATAAACTCTGAGATGTTTTGTAACTTGGATATATGTATGATGTAATTGTTCTAGTTCATGGAGACATCACTCTCTATACTAGTCATCTTTGATGAGTTATTTTAAAGAGACCCATAAATATGGGATTTATAATTCCAAGGGAATAACATATTTTGTGCCTTATACAAGTGAATAAGGAGTAGATCCTGTTGGTATACGTATACCAGTGTGGTAATCCCAAAGTGCACATACAAGTTGATTATGCCAGTCATTACCAAAATTGGTGATAGTTTTTATAAAAATGTTGTTTATCATATTTTCTGTTGCCTCTAATTGACCATTACCATATGGGTAGTATGGTGTGGATAATGTGTGTCAAATTTTATATTTAGCATAAAAAAATTTCACTATTTTATTCTTGAAAAAAGTTCCATTATCTATAATGATGGTTATTGGGAGATTGAATCAAGAAATTATATTGGTCATGAGAAACCATAAAATGTTCTCCCCTTTTGTTGATTGTAGTGGGATTGCTTCTACCCACTTTGTAAAACATTTCATTCTTGTGATAATGAATTTTTGATCACCTATTAATTCTAGGTTGATTTTATTGATTAGATCAAAGCCCCATAATATGAATGGCCACAATAATATGATAGGTTGAATCTAATGTGAAGTTACATGGTGTAAGTTACCATGGTGTTCACATTTGTCACATAATTTTCCATACTCTTGACATTCTTGTTCCATAGTTGGCTAGTAGTAATCCTATTTGGGTAATTTGTGTGGCATTTCCTTCTTGTTAAAATGACCACCACATTCACTATCATGTATCTATCGAATATCAAATTTAGCTTCTTCCAATGTTAAACATATGAAAAAGTATCTTTTGAAATATCTAATGAATAAACCACTACTAATGATGACATATCACATAGTTTCATTATAATTTTGATGCATGAATGATTTAACTTTATTTTGTGAATAATAGAGTTTTATTCCTATTTTAGTTAAGGGTATGGATTAATAAATCATTAAATAATATTGAAATAATTATAATCTTGATTTTTTTTAATTTATCTATATTTTTTACCTTTCTAAAATAGAAATAAATAAGGATAAAATATAACCTATCTCAAAATAGGTTGAGATGGCTGATACAGGGTTTGAAACTGGCTGTGCAGGACTGGGATAGTGTCACATATTAGAATCTAGATTTTATTCAATGAAAGTATAGGACCACTGAAAATATGAAAATTTAGGGTTTGGCACTATTGTCTAATTCTACCATTATTGTCCAAACTAATAATAAAGACCTAAAACTTTTTAGGTTTTTGTGTTGTGTCGATATGATCTTGCCTATGAAATCTGGAGTGTTGAATGTTAATGAAGCTCACTATAAATATGATTTAATATTCAAACCCTAACCATCCATCATGATTGATAAAATGGGATTTGAATCACTTAAATAAATGGGGGTAGTGTGTGATATGCACTAAACATGTAATCCAAACCCTTTGTGTGGGCACATTGCCTACATACTAATACTCTAAAGAGGAATAAAGTCATATGTAGTTCTCCCACCTAATGTGCCTTGTGAAATAGTGTGATGTGGATGTAAAAATGCCAAATCAAGAGTGCTTAAAGTGGCTAGGGATTGGTATGATAGTTTGAGTATGTTTGTAACTATGTTAGGTTACTGTATATAGAGAATAGGTAAATTTGCCTTAGTGATTTATTTGTATTCTTGCTTGCTTTGTAAGATTTATCACCTCCCCTTGTAAGTGAGATTTGAATGGGATTTTATAGGGAAAAATTGGTCATGGGTCAGATGTATTCATGCTAAGCTGACATAATGAAGGATAAGGATAAAATGAAAATGACCATTGGGTTTAAAATGCAAATGGATAGGAGTTCTAAAAATGGGACACCCTAGGGTCTGGTGTTATAGTCCAAGTATGGCACTCCTATCTTATAGGCTCAAGAGTTAGGGGAATAGGATTGGATTGGGAAATATATTTTGGATAAGGTGAAATGATCATTCAAAAGGTTTTAGATTGATAATGAGTAAAAAAATGTTTAGAAGGGTCATAAGAGCATGTCAAATGGACCTATGGATAGGGTGTCACAAGCCACACTCAAACTACCAATTTGGACATTTTATATGATTACATTTGCCCCCCTTTATTCTAGTGATGCAATAAAGAAAAAAATACTAGGATAAAGGAAAATTAGAAAGTGTACTTGAACTTACCTTCAAGGGTGAATCCCATGAAGATGTGTGATTTTGAGTGTGTGTAGAGAGAACACATCCTGAAGTGTAAATATATAAAGGAGAAAAAGGAATAGATCAGTTCTTACTAGACATGCTATGTTTAAAATAAGAATGTATAAAAGATAGGTAAAATGGAGAGGAAGAGAAAGGAATGAATACACTTCAGTAGGTATGCAAACCAATACAAAACCTATTGTGATGTTGAGTGATGTTGGGTATGTATTGTACCAAAAGTAATATCATGAATGGAACTGAGTACTCAATTCCCTGAGGATGGCTCAAGAATATAAAGGCTAGCCCTTTGGCTCCATTATTTCCCACTAAGTGAAGCTATGTTATCATGCATGTGTTAATTGATATTTGGACTATGTGTCTAATCCCTTTGAGTAGGTGGTTCAAGAATATAAAGGATAGCTAGTTCTTTAGCTTCATCATTTCCCACTATGCAATAAACTATGAACTAATACTAGTATGAATGTGTGTCATATGATATGGCTCTTGAAGTTCATGCATTATCTACAATCCAACAATGTAGAATAGATATATGAATGTGTATTAAGAGCAAGGCCAATTTTGGCCACTTTAAAAGGTGGAGATTAGGCTTGTATGAAATTCACTTTGAAATTGAGAACTAGGATTATATGAAAGCCATCTAAAATGATGCCAACCACTAAAAAATGGAATAAAGCATGCAACTACTAATAATACCTAGGTAATGTACTAAACTTAGAAAGAAAATAAGGCAAATGTGACATGCACATTTCCCCCAATCACTGGTGTCTATAACATAGATTATAATCTAAAAGTTTTACTAACTTCCCAATCTAAAACTAGAAGTGAGAGCCATCACACCATGCATGATACCCCCTATATCTGGATACTCTAAGTAAAACTATGCTAAAACTACTTAATCAAAATTGTATTATAGCTAAAAAACTATAACTGACCTTACCTTTCTATCTATTTTTGGAAATTTTGGGTTTTTAGTTGTTTGGATAAGAGTGATGAAAATATGACTTTATTATCTGATGCTATTGTCCACTTCTAACACTCTTGTCCTTTGCTATTTTTATGACTATTCTTTATTCATCACTATTTTTCATATTATATTCTACTTATTTTGGGTTTTTATTGTTGTTTGGAGTTTTCTAAAAACTAATTTTTAACTAATAGAAAGCTTTGATCTTTATGACAAAACCCTTATTTGTTACCCCCTCTTATGAGGGTAGGAATGAAGACCCTACAATTATTTCCCTCAAAATAAAGATCCCTATAAATATGTTATGCTACAAAATACATTATATAATAGTGATAATTGAAATGATATCTCAAGATATAACATAGTTTTTATTGGAGATGGTTAGATCAACAGGAGTATGCCTAGATAGATCTAACAATGTAATAACATGTGTAATATACTAAACTAGAAGTGGAAATTTGGTCAATTATTATTTGTTAATGCGGGATGGAGAATGATGTCTATCATGAATCCAATAAATTAAGATAATACATGATGTGGATCATGACATTGCAAACAACTGAGAAGCAAACAAAAATGCAAGGCAAGAAGCATACAAAAGTGGCCAAAGGGCCAAAGAAACAAGGGACATGGGCACATATAAGTCAAACTAGGAAAGTAAGCATACAAGGCATGTTCAAATTCCCACATACACATACAATTTTAAACAAGCAAAGAACATTAGCAAATGTCCCAAGGCACACACAAGAGTACAACAAAGGACATTGGTAGATGTACTAAGACACACACAAGAGTACAAGAAAAGGACATTAGTAGATGTCCTAAGACACACACGAGTAATAAAACATAAACTTAGAAATGAAATCACATCTAGATACTTAAAGAAAGAAAGGAAGGCATGTAAATACTAGAAACACTATCACATCTAACTTATCAAAGCAAGAAGTAAAAGTATGCAAAATATGTAGTACAAGACTAGTTAGATGCTAAGAAATATATAAGTGCTATATATGAGTGAGTGACAATATAATAATCTATATAATCTAGTAAGTAATGTACATCAACATGATAACTAGATTGTGTGGTGTAGGAATGACATAACCTAGATGGTGTAGTCATGTAGAAGATGCCCCCAATGGGTAGATATGTCAATGTATGTCTCAAATGTAAAAGTAGGATGCCCCCTTAATGGGTAGAGTGAAGTAATCAAGGATATAAATGTTATTTCACACACTTAAATAAGATCAAGTGAAGCATGGTAATCTAGATAAATCAATAAACAATAAAATAAAACATCAAAATGTAAGTCTATCATGGTAGTATGAATGTAAAGCATGGATAATGCATACAGTTAAATTTTTTTTTGGTGTTTTGAGTTATTTGAATGTTTTTGTATTTTTGCCTGTTATATTATTTTTGGTATTTTGAAATAAGCTATGTAAAAGCAATCATAAGGAAAATATATACAAAAAATTGAAAAGAAGATATGTACAAGAAAGACTAAGAAAAAATGGTACTAACTGATGAGTCTCATGAGTGACTCTTTATCGTGGTTTACTATATTAGGGAGAGGGATTATGTGTGATCATGAAACATAATGGAAGGGCTGAGACTATGGCTCTAAAAGTTGTGTATGTTGTAATTTCTCTAAAATGTCTATAGTGGAAACTAATTATGGGGTCCCCTTGTAACTCTAAAAAGTGGATGCAATTATGGGGCTCTTAGGGACCCATATGGTAGTAGAAGATATTTAAAAGTTTTCTCTAAGTGTAGAGGAGTGACATCTCAAAGATACTACCTTGGGTGTGAATACTATGGATAAAAACTATCTAGAGTCCTAAAACTATAGCTGATGTAGTGGTTACTCTAAAAGAGGCATCCATGAAAGTGTATGAACTCTTTGTACTAACAAGGGAGGCCTTGATTATGTCTAAATATCAATTAGAGGAAGAACTATAACTATTGGAGAGGCTAAAAATAGTGACTATGGAGTAGGAGATGGCTCTACAGTGGGGAGTGGTAACTCATACAAAACTCCACCAATTGTAACAACCTAATTAACAAAAATTAATTTCAAGCATCTATGAACTGTATAAGGTACTACATGAAGTTTTTAGATGCATGTTAAATGAAGAAACATATCTAAGACTCTTATGCTGGGAAAAATAGTAAATGGTGTGGCCACATGTGTTGGACCAACCTATAGAGGAAGTACAATCTCACCTAATGAACTTTGTATGTATCCACTAAATCCATTGATAATTATGTCTGTCAGAGTAATATCTTGCTCTGAATGTCCCAAATAATAAAGTAATGTCATAATGCACATGTTAATTCTATATCTATTGTATATGAAAACATTATGAATGGGATGCTGATTAATATAGGATTTGATAAAGAGTACATAGTAATCAGAATCATCCTCAACTATCTCCTCCTTTGAGAAGGAGATCAAAGGTCTATCTAGAACTCTATAATTATACACATCAATCATGTTAATTAAAGGGTGTGACTCAACTAAAGGTGTCTGGTATGTAGCTAGTGGAAGCTGTGCATGATATGCATGGTGAAAACTTGATGTGTCCCCTATCTTCTATGTAGAATATTGTGGGAAAGGATCTAATTTTTTTTAGAGCCTTGTCTTATGTTTTCTTTGCCTAAGGAGATTCAACTAGAGTGATAATATAAATAAGGTTTACATCTATCGAGTCATGTATCTAATATTATAAAATGATACATCTATCTATTATGTGGCTTGGTGCCGTATGAAAATTGTAGAATACATTCTAATCATATCCATATGGAAGAGGATTTATCATATCAACTTCTCAAATATGAGGGAGAAATATGATATTGCATTCCAATAGCTATTATAAGACTCTAGATGGAGATGCTGGTATATTGGTAAAGGCTTATTGAGGAGGTGCTGATAAAACCAATCATTAAGGGGGCTCTAAAGCTGTATTAACTATATGTTGATTTTGAATTTTTCTATCATTAACCTTTACTATATATGGGACTTTATTGTTACTCATGTTTTTTGTTTCTAATATGATTTTGTACTTGAGTTTTCCCATTGAAATTAATTTGAATTCCCTTTCATTTAGTGTATGACATAACTCAGTGAAGGTAGAGAAATTTTTGAACATTATTGACTCATGCAAAGCTGGAAGAAGACTCTACTTGAAGAGATCCTATAATTCTTGATCAACCATGGGGTTAGTCATTTTATCCAAGATAGTCTTATATCTAAGAACATAATCTATGAGATGCTCATTTGAACTTTATTTCTATTGTACAACTTAGGTATAAAAAACCTTGTCACCTATGTTAATGTTGAAATGAGATAGGAAAATATTAGCTAAAGGATTGAATGCATTAATTAACTGATTTAATAGATTATAAAACCACTGTAGAGCATAATTCTTTAAACTTTATGGAAATAACTTGATTGGTAACCAATCATTTGACACATAGTCCAATCATGATACATGTAAAGCTCTTAAGTGTGTCTCTAGATCACCCTTACCATCATATATAGTGAGCTTAGGTTGAACAAAAATTGGTGGTAAGGGTGTAGAATAAACATGGCATGCCAATAGTATATGAAGTAGAGCAAAATAATCCAAAGCCTATGTTGGTCTAAAGGAATTTTGCTAAAGATGTAGCACCTTAGATTGAAGATATTTTATCTCTTGCACAAGGTGTTGTGTAGACTAATTACCCAGTGAATACCATATTCTTAAGTCTGATTAACATTAATTATCAACCCAAGTTATTTACACTTTTCAAGGATGTCAGCACTATATATGCATTATTGATTCACAAATCAACATATTTTACTAGTTATAATATAATTAACTTATATTGAATTCATCATATATTTATAATTTAAAAGCTTATGAAAATATAAATATAGAAATACTTCACACAAATGAATCACATATGCATCATACTTACATAATAAAACTAATAATAAAATCAACTCACACAATACACTAAAGCTAATGAGGGTCAAGATCTTCACTATAACTCCTTCTGAAGGGGCCCTTCCTCATTCAAAATTGAGTTCCAGTCCTTCACTTAAAGAATTCACAAACTTCTTACAAAATCAACCTTCTCATTACTTAATTCTATGGTAACTAAATATTGTTACAAGAAGTTACAATATTCAAAGTGTAATGTTGTAATTAAAATACATTTGATATTATCTATTCAAATTAACTAACTCCTAATCTGATTTAGGTTATAGGATTGAATATAGAAGGTAGTCTATTAACTCTTAATCAAAGACACCAAACTAGGAAAAAATACAAATATTTTAGAAACTACCCCAGTCAACCTTCAAGTGGTTAGTAACAAAGTTACTTGTTTTAGGCTCGATTGGGTTATAGACAAGGCATACTATTTTGCTATTTTATTTATTTTTGTCTCTTCTCATTATCTTTATCTTTCTCATCTTTGGTATCACATCCAATATTTCCTTGCATGTAGGGAATCCATATAATAACTATGATTCTTTTCAATCATCCATTCAATTCCCAAGACAACTAGATGTATCTTTAATATTTGATCAACAATAGCTCTATTTTGCATAGTGGATATGGGAAACCTATAGGTGAAGCCTATAGTTGCTACAGGCGCTTTGTAGTGGCTACAAGCAACTTATAGGTGAAGCCTATATATTTTAAGTACTTTGTAGTGGTTGTAGGTAACTTGTAAGTGAAGCCTATAGTTGCTACAGGCACTTTATAGTGGTTACAAGCACCCTATAGGTGAAGCCTATAGTTATTATGGGCACTTTGTAGTGGCTATATACAACCTATAGGTGAAGCCTATAGTTATTGAGGATAGTCTATAATGGCTACAACCTAGCAAGATTTTGTGGCCTTACATGACCCTTCAAAATCTACTTAAATAAAGTCACATAAATATAATTCAATCAAAGAAAAAGCATCAATAATTCATAACATTATATATATAGACATATATATATATATATATATATATATATATATATATATATATATATATATAAATATATATATATATATATATATATACATACATATATATATATATATATATATCAATGTACTTACAAAATCATAACTTCATTTATTTATTTTCATAAGTCACAGATAGTTATGGGATTTACATGGAAAAAGACATAATAAGTATGGATGAGGCTATAAAATGAAGCAATTGGTGGCCTCATCATACCCACCTACTTAACCTCTTGGTCAACCTCGAGTAATCCTTGTTTGCATTCTGAAACCATAAATTTTTTTAAAGTCTAGGGCCTCAGTGTAGCTTGACCCTTCAAAGATGTAGAAACCCTTAGGATTCTCAATGTCACCCCATCTTTTCTTCTCTTTCTCTCTATCAGCTAAAACATTTCCCTCCCAGTCAAAAATTGGGAATCAAAATATAGGTGGTTGAAACATCAAATTGAACCATTGTATCCTCCACTTTCTAACAAGCTGAATATATAAGCATACTCTATGGATAACCCCCCTAAAGTTTTGAGGGGAGTAAGGTTCCTTTCTTTTCAAAGAATCTAAGAGTTCTACCCATCTGTGAGAACATAAAATAAAAAAATTCTTGCCATCTCTTTCCATAAGACTCAAATAATGATTTTGAAATTCTACGTATTTTCTGATAACCCATTCCTGTGGAGTGTCTGTGTTCATGACAGAGATCCATTCATATATTACAACATCTAAATTTATTGATTCACTCCTGATCATCAGGGTAGCTTCCTTTTTTTTTGATATTATTCCATTTTTTCCCTTCTTCCTATTTCATTCAAAACATATGAATAAAATTCATTAATAGGACATCTCCCAAATAGATGTTTGGATTTCATTTTATGTCACTAGGTACATCATATTGGTGGATGTAAAACTCACTTAACTGAGCTTTGCTGGTGGATATCACTACCCAGGATACTGTTTTGAAAGAAAAAGAAACCAAGAAAATGATATTGGAACTGGATGAATAATCTGGTTTCTCTTGTTGGTTTAGAATCTGGTCCTATTCTTTGTTTTTTGTTGTTGTCATCCTTTGTCTTAGATGATGCCTGAACTCTATTTTTTTGGGTTGTGACTGGAAGTCTTTCCAGTGGTTTCAGATCCATTTAAAACCTGTTTTTGCTACCTCCTTGTAGTAGTTTTTATACTTTGTCTGTGTTTATGGATGATCTATCATTTTTCCTTGTATTAGGGTTTCGAGGCCCCTTCAAAACCTGCTTTTACCATAATCTAAAACTGAGCTTGGAGGTCAGGATCAGTTTATCTATATTATTCAAATAAATATTTGGGGTCATAAATCATGTAATATTGATCATTATAGATCCTGTCATACATGAATTTAAGCCATCTCTCTTCCGAGTACACAACATACACCCTAGAAGGTGGTCTACACTCCATTAATAGTTTAGTGGTTTCATGCATTTTACCAATCTTTTCCTTTAGATACTTGATCTTGGATTTAGTTATTTTTAGTTTTTATTCCAAGTCCACTTATTTTTCTCTAGTTTCAACATATACTTTAAATATTTGGACTAACTCCTTATAGTGAGTTTCGTCACCACCAAATTGTTCCTTAAGAAAATGTAGGAGGTCATTAGTTTTTACAGGTGTAGTAGCTAAAAGATCCACATCAATAACTTATTTTTCTATAGATATTTTTGTAGTGGGTAATGTAGAAGGAAATATATGTCATAAGGGTACCAAAGCCAAAGAATAATTTACTACAGGTACTTATGTGGCTAAGGTAGATAAATTTGTTGCAGGTTCCTCCAATACTTTTTCTCTATCCATAGAAGGTTCTAGAAACTCTACCACCCCTAGAAGTGTTTCAATGCCTCTTTTTCATGTAAAATATGTTATCTCATTCTTTAATATATATATTTCCTTCAAATCTTATTCCAATGTTTGGAACTCCTGGGTATGAGGAGGTATTTCTTGTTTGGCTTCTTTTTCCATAGTCTCTTCTTCAACCAATTCTTATTTTACTACATAATGATCTACCATTCTTAATTCCTCTTATGTATACCCAATGTATCTATGGATATGAATGTCCTCCTCAATGAATATAGATGGTTGAGGTGATTGTTCTTCTTTTACCTTGGTAGATTCCTCATTAGTAGACCATACTTCAGTTTCAAACCCATCAGTGGTCTTTCAAACCCTAGGCTCTTTCTTTGGTTTTTTATCATCATTGATAGCTATGGTTAAGGAGGATATAGTGGTATTTTATTTCTTAATTATTTTAGATATCATATCCTTCTTTTTGATACCATGGGTTTCTTCCCTTTGGTTTTCATTTTCCTTTCAAGAGGGGTGACTAATGGAATATGTTTTCCTTGTGCAATAGTTGATAGGAGAACTTCTTCTTATCCAAAAAGAAATAATGTGGAGGAATAAATATGTGGTGAGGAAAAAGTGGGAGAAGGAATATGATATTGTGGGCTTTCCTCCTCTATGTCAGAAGGAGGTAGGATAATTTGCTTCTCTTTTTCTTGCTTATTACAATCTTAGATGGACCCTCAGTAGCTACAGACTGAATAGTAGAAATAGTGACCAAAACATCTTTTATAACTTATTGGGCCTACTCCTCAAGGGATTCCTTATCATTAATTCCCTCTTCTTGTTGAGGTTCATTATTTTTTAGGGCTAAAAATTTCTCCCAACTTAGATCAGGTCTGACAAAGTTTACTCCTTGTTTAGTTAATAGCCATATTAGGTAGTGATGGGATAGGGATATTTCAATACCCTTATGATATTATTTGTAAAAAATTTTAAAATATCATATAATAAATTTGGAACATTAATGGCTCTGTTATGCCTTAAGTGATTTAGAAACTTAAACAAAAGAGTATAAGTTAAGGAATACCTTCCTTCACAAGTCATGTACTTGATGATGTATGATATTATCTCCCTCCATGCTATGGGTAAGCTAAGTCTCTCCACACCTTTTTTTAATATGAGTCTTTCATTTTCTTTGTAAAACTACTATTTGGCTTCTTGGCTAGTGGGTTTGTCTTGTTAGTTTTCTCCCATACTTGGTAACCTAGTTGCTTGGCTCACCAAGTCTTTAATGACTGGGAATGTGATTCCATGTATAGTGGCCTAGTTTCCATCAAAGGGACCTAAAAATTCCCTAGGAATAGGCTCTAAAAAATGTTGCAACTTCTCAAAATAAATGGCCCAACTAGCTCTATTGAAGACATCCCAACTAGCTTGGTCTCCTTGAAGTTGCCTATGATCCGTGGGTTCTGTCCTCACAACTGACCCTCCCATCTTGCTATGTTAAACTTCTTTATCAATAAATTCAACAAATAAATTAAAACACACTCTATTTGGCCTATGGACATCTACCTTTAGCAAAGCAGGGTTTTGTTCAATAATGATGAATGTGAGGTTGCAAGTTATAGGGTTACAAATTATGGAATGCTATAGTTTTATGGGAATGGTTATACTTGCAAGATAAAAGTGATGAAATGATTACTTTCCCTATAGGATATTATGGAATCATTATGACATTTAATACTACAAACGTAGGGTTCCCATAGTGTATGGGATTCTAACTCATAACATCCTCCCCACTCTTGAGCTATCACATATTCTCAGGTGATGTGGAGTGAATAAGAAGGAAGGGATAAAATGGGGTCATATTGAGGAGTATAAGTGTAGGCTAGGGTGGTACCATGTATGTTTATAGGTGATGTGATGGATATTAAATGAATTATGTAATTCATGATTTGAAATAATTATTGATATCATACATATTATATTAAAACAATGAATACTTTTCAATGATTAAAATATACATCATTCCTTTTTGTAAACAATGTATCAGGGTTGATGCTGAGGACTCACATATGTGTTGGCATGCAAGTGTTTACTGAGCAATGTATCTAGATTCTCTTGAGCTTCCTTTGATTTGATTAAGAAAGCCTTGATGAAATTTTATACTTGTTTTGGTAATGATTGATGAGATATAATGATTTGGATAGAAATTATAATTAAACTAAAGTGGGCCCCTTGTGGAGTGATTATGAGATCAGTAGTGGTTAGGTTTTGATGATTCCCATAACTCACTTGCATGTGATATATGATAGTCTACATGGAACTAGAATAGGGTTCTCAAAATTGGATGAGAGATGATTGATCTCCTACCACAAGGTGATTATTTAAGAGTTGGGTGATCCAAGTGATGGGTTTGATGAACCTAAAAGTAGATACCTGAGGGTGTTGTTGCTTGGTGACCTTCCTCTACATGAACTTAATAATAATTGTCTTTGGTGTCTTATACCCTATAGGTGATGTGACTAGTGGACTTGGCATTAATATTCAATAGGGTATTCAAACATGGGACCTATATGCCAAATAAATTTGAGATCTCACTATCCAACACAATGAAATCATCTCCATAAAATGACTAGAAATTGAAAATGAATCATGGGTGTCCATGTAGGTATAAATTCTAGTTTGAAACACTTCCAAATAGAGAGGGAAAGTGTATGCTTTATTGTGGCTCTGTAGCTTCATATTTGTAGATATTTTTGAGAAATAGATGTGATATTTTTTGCTCTAATCCTCCTTCATTCTTTCACAAGGTTATCTAATGACTTTCATGCAATGCCCAAAAGGCAATAGTCAAGCCATAGGTGAGAGTTTTAAGAGGATCTAACCTACATGCACTTTAGAAAGGTGATAATGGGCATGAGGAAGTACCTTTAACATATATAGGTGAAGCCCATAACAAGCTACAAAGTGATACCCAACTATGTAAAAGGTGCCTATAACAACTATAGAATTGTCCATAACAACTAGAGTAAAACCTTCAGTGGAAAAGGTACCTGTAGCAATTATAGAAAACCCTTGGTAACTTGAATAGTTTTGCTCTAAATTATTTCCATTTCTCTCTTTTCTCTCTCTCTCTTTACCCCTAAATAGATAGCAAGGTGGTTTTATATTTAGGCCCATTTTATATTTTTGGGTAGCCAACACGCTAGTTTCTACCCAAAATATACCAACAATGCTAAAAAAATGGAATTTCATTATTGGGTTCTCTTTGTTTTTTTGACTCTATCTACTATTTGTATTAGAATATTTATCTAGGGTCCTTGCTAAGTCACCTAGAAGGGTGACTGGTCAAATACTAGGTGAAGGTCTCATTCATCATATTAGAGGAGGGATAGGATATCCTCCTCTCCTTTTTCATCTGAGTGTGGGCTAATGCTCCCTGTATCTATTGAGACAACATACCTATCTAGTACATCATTATATCCATCTTGTAATTACTTTCATATGTGTCTAGAAAAATCCTCCTGAGTGAGTGGATTTTTATACAACTTGAGTCTGTGGCCATTGACTAGTAGATAGAATCTTATTGGATCAATGGTTTGGAGTTATATTGCTCCATTGTCATAAACATGCTCAATATTAAAAGGACCAAGCCATCTAGTCTAGAGTTTGTCCTTGTGATCCTTGTGTTTTGAATAAAAAATAAGAGACCAATCTCTTGTATGGAATTGATTGGTCTTGATGTACCTATCATGCCATCCAATCCACTACTACTGTACAAGCTCTAGGTTATGTAATTATTATTATCTATATTCATCTAAGGCATTCAAATACAAAAGCCTTTCCTTATATGCTTTAGATATATCCATCCTAAGTTCTAGTGTTATCCATAAGGTCTTATGATCAAATTAAATTGGCAAGATAGGTTTTTTTCCATAGACCAACTCATATAGAGTGAAGCTTATAGTGGTCTTCCATGTGATTCTATAAGCCCACACAACTTTAGGAAGCCTAACCTCCCAATCCTTACAAGACATACTAATAGTCTTTTTCAAAATATTCTCTAACTCCCTATTAGTGACTTCTACCTATCCATTGGACTATGTATGATATGGAGTTGATTTCCTATGCCTAATCTCATATTGTTGGACTAAGGTAGTAATTAAGTTAGTAATGAATTTGGGTCCTTGATCAGTGACTATTTATCATGGCACACCATATCTTGTGAATATTTATTCATAGAGGAAAGCTATGACCTTCTCATCCCTAGCATATATAAGAGCCTTTAGTTCCACCCATTTAGTGACATAGTCAGTACATACAAAGATGTACTCTTTGTTATTGGATTTTAGATCAAAAGGTCCTATAAAGTCTAGGCCCCATTTTTCAAATCATTTAAGCACTATTTTAGGCCACAAAGGCATTTCATCTGAATGTTTGGGTCTCTCCATATATTGAAATCTATCATAATGAGTAGTATACCTTATTACATCTTTATGGAGCGAGGGCTAATAGTATCCTCTATTCAAAATTTTGACTATTGTATGCTTGTATATAAAGTGTCCTCCATAGGATTCATCATGTCAAACTTTAAGGATATTTGGAAATTTAACTTCTCTATGACATCTTCTAATGATGGAGTCAAGCCCAATATAAAAAATAAATATAGATAGCCATAAATATTTGACAGTTTTTTGAATCAAATCTCTCCATTTAGGGAGGAATTGATGTGGAAGTAGACCTATTACAAGGTAGCTAGAAATATCAACATACCAAGGTGTGGTAAGGGTGAGAGAGAACAAGTTCTCATTTGTAAATGAGTCATCCACTATGGTATCTTATTTAGGGGATTTTAGGTATGATAAGAAGTCATCTACCACATTGTCCATACTAGGCTTGTATATAATAGTGATATCAAATTCTTGTAATAAGATCAACCATATTATCACTCTAGTTGGAATAGCTAGTTTATTCATAAGGTATCAAATGACTGCATGGCCTGTATGAATATATACTTGATACCCTATGATGTAGTGATGAAACTTGTTGATAGCATAGACTACTGCCAAGAACTCTTTTTTAGTAACTGTGTAATTTGATTCTACTACCTGCAAGTTTTTGCTTATAAAATATATGGTATAATTGAGTGCTTTCTATTTTTAGTTGAGAATATCTCCTAGGATAGTATCTAAAGCTTCTATGTGAATATATAAGGGAAGATTATAATCAATACCATGAAGAATAAGGGTGGTGGTTAATAATTCTTTTAATTATTTGAAATATGTATCACTTGTAGGAGTCTAGAGAAATTCAACATCTTTAGTCAGAAGGGTGAATAATGGTGCTGCTACTTTGCTAAAATTGTTGATGAATCTTATATAGTAACCAACATGTCCTAAAAAAATCCTAACATATTTCTATTTTTGAGGAACAAGTAGGTTTTTGATGATGCTAATTTTTGTAGGGTCAACATTAATTCCTTCAATAGATACGTGGTGGCCTAAGACAATACCTTCTATCATAGGCATGTAGCATTTCTTGTGACTAAGAGATAGATGGTGCTCTTGATAGTGTTTTAGCAATTTTTCTATGTTTTTGAGGTACTCATGAAATGTTTCTCCATAGATAGTGAAGTCATCCATATAGATTTCCACACATTCATTGGTTCATATATACAAAGATACTCATGACATCCCTTTGAATGTTGTAATAGTGTTATAAAGCCCAAAGGGTAATATAACATAAGAATAAGTATCCTAGGGACAAGTAAAGGTGGTATTTTCCTAGTTCTTGGGAGTAATTCTAATCTTATTGTAACCATTGAAGCCATCTAGAAAGGCAAAATATTTCTTCCCTGCTAGTGTGTCCAACACTTGATCAATGAAGGGTAGAGGAAAGTTATCCTTCTTGGTTACTATGTTGAGTTCCCTATAATCTATGCATACACACTATTATCCATTTTTATTTGATATAATTACCAATGGTGAAACCCATTCACTGTCTGAGATGGGATATATAAATCCAACAATCAAGAGTTTTTGTAATTCCACTTTGACTATTTCTCAAAGAGTTGGATTCATCTTACGTTGAGGTTGTTTGATTAGTTGACACTCTTATTTGATGTAGATAGAATGTGTGCATGTTTATAGGTTGACTTCTTACATATATTCATAATCCCATGCAAAAGTACATTTATTTGCCTCCAACATGTTGACTAAGCATTTTTCCTCATTTAACTCCAACTTGATATTAATAAGCAATTTTTTTCCTAGAGAGATTTCAATTTGGTATGAGAGATATTTCATCATTTATATATTGATAATGGATCTAGTTTGGCTATATATATGAGGTAGTAGATGGTGGAATATTTCTTATACAGATGTATTAGAATTATTTGATTCTTAGAGGCTAGAAAATGGGTACTCAACACATTATAAGTGGTTGAGATATATAAAAGGAGTTTGATAATTATGCTAAAAAATATTAGAGAGAATTGTATCTTCCTCCTGATCAACCAATGTGCATGCATGGTCTATGGTAAATATAGGAATCAAGGGAACCTCATGTTCTTGAGCCCATAATGTATGCTCTGGTATAAAAACTAGTTGTGCTGGGGGATAAAGGACCAATTTATTAGTGTTATTGCCATTGGATATCATCATGTTACTTGATATATAGATGATGAAGGTGTCAGCTATGGTAGTCCATGGTCATCCTAAGATAAGAGGGTATCCACCCAAATTATACTTAGGTTTCAACATAATGAAATCTATAAGATACTCCCAAGAATCTATAGTAATGACAAGGTCTTCAATGATTCTTTCTAGTCTAACTGTAGACTTGTCAGCCATTTACATCATTGTAGATATGGGATGAATATTATTTAGATATAGTTTGTGCATGGTTTTGATTGTCATTACATTTATTATAATCCCCAAGTTTATCAATGTATTAGATAATTACTAGTCACGAATCTGGACTATTACTATTGGCCATCCTGGATCTAAATATTTCTTTTGTAGGGTATTTTCTAGCATGATGTTTACTAACTAGATAATCATATGCATAGTATTGGGATATTTTTTATTCCTTCCAAGTTTTCATAGCTAGAGTCTTTAACAGCTTTGGAATATATGGGTACATCCTTGATGGCCTAGAATAGAGAGATTTTGACAAAGATTCTTGAGCTGTCCCATAAAATCAAACTCAAGTTTAATTGTATGGCATTAAAGGTTGAGATGTTTTGGAAATTATGGGACTATTTCATCCATAGCTTTATTTTCTAATTAAAAGATTTTTGATGGTGATAGAAGCGGTTTAACATGATCTTCTATGGTTTCATAATCTAAATCCATTATTATGGGTGGTGATGGAGGTGGTAGAACTTTCCCTGAATGGAGGTGAACTTCATTAATGTTCATTGTGTATGTTGGGTACTAAATAGGTTCAATATTGAATGTGGGTTGCACTAGCTTATTTGCAAGATTCTATATGTGTTGGGTAGGTAGCTAGTTAGGCTTGGGTGTAGCTTATGTATTAGGCATAAGAGTAGGAATTTATTGTTGCTATTGTGGATGGAATCCTCCTAGAGTGTTTATCCATGGTTGATTAGGTCTTTAGGGCTATTACACTGGTTTGTGAAGGGTGGGACTTGGTGTGGTTGTTAACATTGTATACAAGGTGGGGATACATTTTATGGAGGCTACCAAGAGGTAGTGGGGTATATTGATTGAGGTGGCTTCTAGCTAGACTTATGAGGTGGAATGTTTATCCAAGGACTAGTCCAATTAAGAGTAGTATTAATAAATTGTGAATTAAAGGAGGTAGAATTTTTGAAAGGTGGATTTTGTCCCATACCTTGATAAGATGGTCATTGAATCCATGACCTTCCTTGTAGAATATAGAAAACCTAGTCACCATCTCCTCGTATAAAATGTTGCTTTACTATTTTTCGTTCTTCAGGTGTGGTGTGAGCTACTTTATCCCAAACCTCATAACATCTACAATCTACCTTTTTCTTCTTACAGTCTGGATAGTAAATGGCCAAATATTGATACAAAGATGCTTGCTTTTGTCTTGAGTGCAAGTTGTCTAATTAGGTGGCCATATGGCAAATGATATCCTATTTTATGTCTTGTAATAGATTATTAACTTTATTTTTTGATAGGCCATTTGTAACTACCAATGGGAGCTTGCTCCCCTAACTTTGTTTATGGTAGATCTAAAATAATTCTTGCTCAACTCTTTGATATCTATGAATGGTAAGTGGAAAATATACCCTCCACTCATTAGTTCCAAGGCTTCTAGACAATCTTCTTTGACTCCTTTTGGGAAGATGAGTTTTAAAGGTTCTACTCCAAGTGCACTCTGCTTGAATTTTTGTACATTGAACATGAACCATTCAACATATTCTTCTAAATATTCATCCTATTCTTGAGTCATCCTAAAGATTTCATTTCTTCTATAACTTTTACCTCTTCCATATTCTTGATACTTGGCCAAAAATTGTTTTTCATGTCCTCTCAAGTGTGGACTAAATTACTACCCAGTCTCATGAACCAATGAAGTACTGAGTCTTTGAGAGTAGATAGAAAAAGTTTCAATATTTGTGCATCCTACCTATAGTCATAGCTTCTATAAAGGATATAAAATTTGAATAATAATGTGTTTGGGTCTTTTGATAAAGTACATCTAAAATTAGGCAAGGCTGAGGGTGGGACATTTTTCATTTGTGTTACACCTATTGCATCTGGAATAGGAAATTCAAAATTCATTATGTTTAGAGTCCCATTGTCATCCACAAAGTCTCCTCTACTAATGATGGCTTTTATTTTGATATGGATACCAAAGGTACTCAAGATCTCATCCTCAAATTTTTTATCAATCCCTTGGTCAGCATGATAGTAAATGTTTATCTACTGATCCTGAATCTTTTTACTAGATGAAAGGTCTAGATTCTCTTGAGCTTCCTTTGATTTTATTAATAAAACCTTGATGATATTTTTTAAATATATTACTCTCTAAAGTGTCTAGTTTATGTAGTTCCTCTCCTTCATTTCTTATTACTATCTTAGCTAATGCTTCCTCTACTTCTATTTCCTTTTTTAGAGTCAATAGTGATTATTTTGCAAGTTACGTCCTTCAATTTGTAGCGTTCTCTTCTTCAAGATCCTTTTGGCTTATGGTATATTCTTCAATAGGATTCTTAGTTTCTACAAGTATTTATGGTTCTTTCCTGATAGAAACTTGTGTCCTGTTTGGTAGAAATATCCCTTGAAAATCTCTTTCTCTTTGCATAAATGTTATGTGACTCCTTCAACTATCCTATCCCTTCCTGCATAGGGTTAGTTTTTTTTTCCTCATGTGTTCCACGGGGTTATTTTAGAATAAGGAAAATCAATGTAGAAAATAAAGGAGTGTAGATTTAAAAACAACAGGAATTGAAATTTTACTTCTAGAAAGCATTAAAATTATCTACTAAAAAAGAGAAAATTATCCTAGAAAGCAAGAAATAAAAATAGGAAAATTATCCTAGAAAGTAGGAAATGAAAATACAAAAATTATCTTAGAGAATAGGAAATTAAAGAAGGATAATTAAAATCACACTTTATAAAAAATAAATCACTCTTGTAGGAAATAAATTTTATAAATATGAACTAACTTATGCATTATTTACTTCCAAAAACTTAGACATCTAGCATAAGACACCATATTGCCCTCATTTAACTTGGCTAACTGGAACTATATGTCCAAGTTATTAGACATCTAGCATAAGACATTATAGTGTCCTTACTCAACTTGCTTAGCTGGGTAGAATAGTGCATTAACCAATCTTAAAAAACCAATGATAGATTTTAGAAACAAAAATTGAAACCCTCCTTGGTAACAGTGCCAAAATGCTATATAGACTAACTACCTAATGATTATCCTATGGGACGTTATTGTTATATCCTTCTTCCTTTATTTTAGGGTTTCAGGGTTCCTTTAAAACCCGTTTTTACCTTAATCTAAAATAGTGCCAAAATTTTATATAGACTAACTACCTAATGAATATCAAATTCTTAAGTCTGATTAACATTAATTATCAACCTAGGGTGTGTACACTTTTCAAGGATGTCAACACTATATATGCATTATTGATTCACAAATCAACTTGTTTTACTAGTTGCAATACAATGAAATTATATTGAATTTATAGATAGTTATACTTTAAAGGCTTATGAAAATAGAAATAGAAAAATAATTCACATGGATGAATCACATATGCATCACACTTACATAATCAAACTAATAATAAAATCAACTTACACAATACACTAAAGCTAAGGAGGGTCAATATTTTCACTACAACTCCTTATGAGGGGCCCTTCCTTGTTCAAAACTAAGTTCTAATCCTTCTCCAAGAGAATTCACAAACTTATTACAAAATAAACCTTCTCATTACTAAATTCTATAGCAACTAAATATTTCTACAAGAAGATATAATATTCAGAGTGTAATGTTGTATTTATAATACTTTTGCTATTATCTATTCAAACTAACTAACTCCTAATCTGATATAGGTCCTACCATTAAGTACATAAGGTAGTTTATTAACTCTTAACCAAAGACACCCAACTAGGTAAAAATAAAAATATTGTAGAAACTACCCTAGTTAACCTTCAAGTGGTTAGTAACAAAAGTTACTTGTTTTAGGGCTTGACTAAGTTAAAGACAAGGCATACTATTTTTCTATTTTATTTCTTTTTGTCTCTTTTCATTATCCTTGTCTTTCTCATCTTTGGCATCACATCCAATATTTCCTTGCATGTAGGAAACATGTACAATAACTATGATTATTTCCAATCATCCATTTGGTTCCCAAGATAGCTGGATGTGTCTTTAAAATCTGATCAACAATAGCTCTATTTTGCATAGTGGCTATGGTTAACCTGTAGGTGAAGCCTAAAGTTTCTAAAAACACTCTACAATGGCTATGGAAACCTATAGGTGAAGCCTATAGTTTTTATGATTACTTTGCAGTGGCTAAAAGAAACATGTAAGTGAAGCCTACAATTTCTATAAACACTCTGTAGTGGGTATGAGAAACTTATAAGTGAAGCCTACCATTGCTACAAGCACTCTGCATTGACTACAAGCAACCTGTAAGTGAAGCTTATAGTTTTTGAGGTTAGCTTGTAGTGGCTATAGTCTACAAATATTTTGCAACCTTACATGACCCTTCAATTTTTTTAAAAATAAAGTCACATAAATATAATTTAATTAAGGAAAAAACATTAATAATTCATAACGTACACACACACACACACACACACACCCACACACACACAAAATCATAACTTCATTCATTCATTTGCATAAGTCATGGATGGTTATGGGATTTACACAACCCATGCATACCTATAAAACCTAAAATAACCACTCTCAAGACACCATACATTAAAATAGGGGCACTCCAAGCACAACATCATACCTAAAAAATACTTAGAGTAGACCAACACACTCATATAGAACCAGAAAATCCATCTTTATTTTGTAAAATTTCTTCAACAATCTTCATTTTCTTCACTAAGCCTATTTAGATCCCTTATAACCCTATTTGGGCACTATAGACCTCATAAATTTATACCCTAATCACTTAAAGTCATGAAACCTCATATTTTAAGACCACTAACATGACCCCTCGTGCATGCCAATAATGAGACTCTAACTCATCCTCCTTAGCATATTTCCTTCTTTAGCCTACTAACCAATTATGCCTCCTAGTGAGCTAAAACATGAATAAAATGAAATATACTCACCTTCAAAAGACTATAAAAGTTTATTCAGATAACCATTTATCCCATTCAAATAATTTTTAAGCTTCCAACCCTCCAATATAAGGTTTTGATTACTTTTCCAAACATGCCCAAATCACTAGGCCTTCAAAGCAACAATTGGTCAAAAGTTAACCTCCAATAAACACAAAAACCTAAGTTGGATACCATCAAAAATCACTTTCATGCCAAATTTTAATCTTGCACAGATTTGGGAACCATGACTTCATTTATGCCACCAAACACATGTTCTTGAGAAGAGAAGCCACTAACCACTCAAAATACTCTACCTGGCACACAATCATTCTTACACCTATGAAACCACTTGGAACATGTCTTAAACACATGTAAATACATTCCTAATCAAAAATTACTTCATGACACATATTCATTCTTCAAGTGACCCTTGAAACTAAGCATTCTAGGTAAATAGATTTATCATCTACAATAGGCACCTTGACTAAATGGTCAAAATCATACTTGGGCATCTTAAGAGCATCTCCAATCTATATTCCCTTCTTTGACATCAAAAAACCAAACTGAATCATCTATTATATACCTTATATCCACCTTGGAAGACTTTAAGTGCTATATTGGCACCTTCTAAGTAGTCATCAGTGCCAAAAATGGTCAACTCAAACTTTTGAACATAAAGCACACATATGAGCTCATCAAGTATTAAAAACACTTGGGAATGTCTCATGAAAATCTTCATCATGACCTCATATAAATATCTTCATCCTTATTATTCAAAACACCATTTAACCAATGCATCAAAAATTGATTAAAAAGGCACTTTAGGACTAAAAGTCCTAAACATACATTTTAGATAAATAATCTTGCTTCTTCATCTATAGGAGTCTCTTGTGAAGCACAGGTAGAGAGATCCAATCCCTTAAGACTACTTTAGAATAGTTTGAAGCTATTGATGTTTCTAATTTTACCATAGGTTCTCTTAGTGTGAATAACACTTCTCATTTTAGGATTTTGAGAATCCATGGCATGAGTTATAGTTTGTGACTATTCAATGATTGTCTATGGTGGAATAGAAGTAAAGTATGAAAACTATCCACAATATTTATTTGATTTATTGATTGGGATCCACCAAGATCTATACTATTTGAATAGTTAATAATTTTAAGGATATGGTAATTAAACTAAATGATTATTAATAATTACCTCTAAGCTAGAGTGAATCTTGATAAAAATAAGAAAAAGGAAGGGTAAGGAAGAAAGAAACATGATTGTAGTTTTTCATCTCAAATATTATGACAAAATTCCAATTAATTTGAGCATATTTGAACCAATTTATGTTATAACATAGCATAATCTCAAATCATATCACAAATCATTCTAAATTCAAAGGAAAAATATGAATCATAAGTAAGAACCAAATTTACTTTAAAGGTTTGCTATTATGATCTGAATAACCTAAGTACATCCAAATACAGAACAAATAAAATGAAGTATATTTGAGATATTTATAGTCAATTTAGCATTTATCACAAATTAACAGCCCTATGATAAAGAATGTAACTTAAACAATAAAAATCATTCAAATTTAAGATACCTCCCTATAATTGAGAGATAACATAGACATTTAATGAAAACTATCTAGATAATCTTTTCAAAATTCCTTAGTTTTATTAAATGCTCCTAGTATCAATTTCTCAAAAACTCTCCCTTTAAAAATGGTAACCATCTACGTATTTATAGGAAACATAGGTAGTTAACTGGTTAACTTTAAAAAATATCTAGATGTGGATAAGGACAACTATCTTTGATATAAGGCTACAATGCAAAAAAAAAAATTCATGCCAACTTGACAAGAAAGAGTATATGCTAATAGACTAGCATATACTTTACAAAAAGAATATTCTTTTAGGAATTTCATTAGTGGGTCCTTCTAATTAGCCCTATCTAAGGAAGTCTTTCACCTTGGTGTATTTTTCCTTGATTAGCTCAGAATCCACTACATGTTTCATTAGAAAATCCTGTTCTTTATCTTCTAACTTGTCAAATTCACTATTTGTCTAAGATATAAGTTCCTTGACACATTGTGCTTCTGAAATTTGCTTCCCTACAAAAGTAATGGTATCAAGGGTCTTTTGGTTATCCTTAGTTGAATGACCTTGGCTATCTTTGATACCTTAGATGTGGGTATCAACCCTCTGCTTGAATTCTACATCATCAATCAAGCCTAAAGTAGTGGTTTGAGAAGGGTTATTTAATATATTCCCTAGAAGTTTGTCAATTTGGTTTACCAAGTCTATGTCTCTCTTGATGAAGTCCTTAACATCACTACTCTAGGTGATAAAATCTTCTTGTTTATCTACCAAAACTACCATGAGGATGTCTAGATGTTTGGGTTTGATAATCTTGAAGTTCAAGGCATGCTTTATCTTATGCACCTTGATGAGCTCCTCCATCTGAGCTTGAGAATTCTACCACTGGGTGATTAAGGTTTATGTCATCTCAACTTGATGGTATAAAGCATTCAATCTAGACTTAATGATTTTCAAATTCTCAAATGCATCCATTAAGGATTTATTCATTATTTATAATATATTTTCAAGAATTGTCAAGAAGACTCGAGCTTCCAAAACTAGATTTTATATTTCCAAGTTTAGAATCTTTTGTTTCAATCCTTGAATGCCAGCCAAGGTCATTGTTTATTGGCTAGTGCCATACTAGCTACATCCTCTTAAAAAATAGGATGATCCCCTACTACCTACCCTAAAATAGGAGTTAATCTTGTAAATGGCTCCACCTTCTAAAAGGTGAACTCCTCACTACCAATAGTAATTTTCTTGGTCACTACTCTTTCAAGAGTTGATGTCTCTAGATTAAATTAGACTTGAATATCAAACTCTTTCACCTATGGGTTTATAGGAATCTCTACATTTGAACTCCCAAAGGCTCCTAGGGTACCAACCCATTGGCTTTACTTATTGTGAAGAATCTAGATGTTTCTCTCTACTTGTTTATTCAACATATCCTAAATCCATGGCTTGACATTATCTTGAACACCTATGTCTACTCGAGTCAGAGCTAGTGAAGGAGAAAGAGATGGGATTTTTTGCAACTTCCCATAAATAAACTAATCAAGAATGGTTGGTCCATAAATAGGATTCTCATTACTGAAGAGGTTTATTTCACTAGTAGGGTGAGTGAAAGTTAACCTAGGCCTCTTTTTTGGGGTTAGAGGAACTAAGGCTAATTTTGCCTATCTCTTTCCACTACCTACTGGAACTAATTCCTTGCCTACTTCCTTACATGGGTATTCTTCCTTATCCAAACCATAAGTAGTCACAATGTTAGGAAGGGAACTCTTTATTGTTTCTTTGTTTTCCAAAGCAATTATGATGATAAATTCTATTGGGGAAGAAGGCCTTGGTGGGGATGCCTAAATTTGGAGGCTTTCAACAAGTCTTTGCTCAATCTTGGATTCTTCACTTATATCTTTACCTTTACCTTTTGCATCATTAATTTTCTCAATCTGAGATGACTTTGTTAATTCTTCCTGTTGAGGCCTAGAATATTGTCCCTCAATATGTGGTTCTTGATGTGTAGTCCTAGATGGTCCTAGTAACAAGTGATACTATAAAGGATGTAACTACCATATTTCTCTTGAAGGCTTATTATCCTTGACCAACCTACATTTTAAAGTTATGTTGTAGCTTTTAAGCCTAGATATAAATTCGTCAAAGTTCTTTGCCTTTGTGTAAATACCATTTCCCACACCTAGTTGATGCTTGTACTCAGTATTTGGGACCTTCTTATCATGAATATGGTTATCCACTCTATTATTGGGGTCCCACATCTTAAGATCATCTAATTAGAAATCAAAAGAGTTCCTATGTACTACCATGATATCTAGTTATTTCCAATCCTTTATTATAATTATACCAATGTCCAATGGGAAGGGATGAACTTGAGCCTTTTAATTCTTCTTGTAGTGCCAATATATGCCTTGGATGATTTGATATGCAATTTCTTGCTCTACAAGCTTACTGGGAACATATATGGGTAGTCTATATGGTTGGGCCATGATTCTTTCTATCCTTATTATAGTGAAATCTAGATAAACCCACATATACCCCATGGTCTCCACTTGTTTTTTGATTAGAGGATGAAGTCTAGGCATAGGAATACTAGTGATTATCTAAAAAATGACTAGGAAGACACCATCACATATGAATTGCATATGATTCTTGTATTTTAAAATATGTAGTTTAGAGTAATGATGGAAAATGGTAGTCTTACCATTAGGGGACCAATTTTGGATGCCAAGGAAATTAATAGAGTCCAAGAGTGAGTCTAAGAGGTAAGACATCATAAATAAATGTCTGGAGGTCTTTCTCTTGATGGCTATAATTTTTTTGGCTAAGAAGAAACTTATTAAGTCTCCAATGGGAGGGGTTAGGTTCCACTCCAACATGCAATGGACATAAGACACCCAGACCTTACTCACATAAGTTGTAGAAGAGGCACCAAAGAATATGTATAATAAGGTCATAGCTACCCTAACACCCTCTCTGAATTGGGTAATAAGAATCTCACCATTAGGGGTCCTAAAAACATGGGAACCTTGGATTAATCAAGGTGAAAGAACTGAATCCAAGTTTTGGGAATTTGTCCATTCTCTCAAAGATGGAAGATCAACATGAGGTAAATGGAAATTATAATAAGTCTCAAAGGCCATGGGAGATATGAATGCAACTTTATTGACATTTCCTTCTTGAATAATCCATTCTCCATCTACTCTATAGTCAATGAAAATAAGAACAAGAAGGTCAATGCAATGCATTAGCTCTGGTTTAGTAGCTACATGATGAAGGCATACCATTTGAATTGATACTAAATCCTTGTATCTTTAGTACATTAAATCTTTCCTCTTTTATTCTTGAGAAATTAGTTACAACTCTTTGACAAAGAAGAATAGTTTAGACCAATTCTTGATTCCATGTACATTCAATGCTATTTAATCCATCTCTATGTCTCTAAAGACCCTTCCTTTACCATCTAAAGTTAGATAAAGCTCTACTTCAATCTTCATATATTCCTACCCAATACCATTGATAAAATCATATTTTAATTACAAAGCTATCAAAGTTATTACTAAGGTAGCTACTTTGAATTCAGCTCAAAATTATCTCAAGTGTCACATAATCAATTTGAACCGACTCTAGCCTTCTTTGTAAAGGATTTAGGATTTTTTGCTTTAATGAATAAAACATCCAACTTTGATCTCATACATGCCTTATATATTATGGAACCTTACTTAACATATCTCTTGTGTTTCCAATCATGATATATCTTTCATTTAGATCCTCCATACTTACATAAAACTTATGTGGCAGAGTTAAATGCCATTTGAAGAGTGACCATTATTTTTCAAAAGTCCCTTTTATTTTACTTTGAAAAGCCAAATATAGGTCCTTGCATTTCATTGGTTCTTGATCTTTGAGCTTATTGATTGTGCCATGTGTTAAGCTTTTGAGGAATTTGAAAAGTCTTCAATTTTTTCACACTATTGGATCAAATCTAGTGAGCAAGCGATTGCCATTAGATCTTGCAAGATGCTTGCCCTTTTAATCAATAAAAATGACTTAGGCCAAGACTTTCTATCTCAATCTTGTCTTTGTAAGAAAACTAAGAATTTATTAAAAGGCTTTAGAAATGCCCCCTTTGATTAGGCTTAAAAATTTATCTAAGTTAAATTTGACAAGTTTGGTCCCATCAAATACATCCTCATAGACATAAAATGATGATGGCAAACTTGTCAAATTTGAGACAATCAAATCCTTCTATTTCAATTTAAATTTGACAGGTTTGGTCCCATCAAATATGTCCTCATAGACATCAAATGATGGGAGAAAACCTATCAAATTTAAAATAATGACATTTATTGAAATAGTAATTGAATGCCACATGTAAAACCATCAGGAGATCTCAAAGCTTCAGGGATTGTCTAAGTTAAATTTGATGGGTTTGGTCCCATCAAATACATCCTTGTATATGTCAAATGATGGGAGCAAAACTATCAAATTTAAGATTATGAAATCCTTATATTTCAATGAATGAGTGCCATGTGTAAAAGCCTTTAGGAGATCTTGAGGCTTTTGAGTTGATGTGCACCATTAGATTGAGAACCTCTGAGGCAATGTGAACCATTGGATCAAGTCCTGAGTGATTAATAGTTGTTAATGTCATTTTGGGTGTTAGATTTAATTTTCACCATTGGATTGAAATATTCAGGCAAAAGATCACCATTGGATCAAATCCTAAGTGGTTAATAGTTGTTAACTTCCTTTTGGGTGTCATATTTAATTTGCACCATTGGATTGAAACCGCTGAGTAAATGATCACCATTAGATCTACAAAAGGGAATTTAAGTTTTAAATTCATACCCAATCATGTTTTAAGTTTAGTCTATGTTTTATATTAATATTTGGTCATGTTTTAAAGAAAAAACATATTTGAGGCTTAATATAAAGTTAGACTTATGATCATTTAATCCAAAAGGAAATAAAATTTCCCACTAGTATTTTATCGTAAATGTTTAAATTTAAACCCTTTAAGGGTTTTTTCCTTAGAAACCTTAGATTCTTCCATGGAACCTACAACTAATCACCCTATTGATAATTATTATCAATTTTGAGCCATGAAATGTAAATATGATCAAATATATCAAAGCACATGTTCCTCTTTCATAATTAATTTGCCTTTAAAAATACAAGATAAGATAACTCTTCACATTTAGTCTAGAATATAGAGTTTCTAGAAACAAATACATGGGCCCTCCTTTCAAAAAAAGATAGGGGGTGTTTGTCTCAATAGAAGCCTAGAGTGGCCCACATCTTCTCATATTCTTCTTCCTCTTTGGTCAACATGGTCTTATCCTTTTTTAGCTTTCCTGTGACTACCTCTTCTATTTTTGAAAAATTCTCCTCCTCTTTTACACTTGAATGGGAAACAAATGAGGATGCCACCATGTCTTGGTCTATATTATCAACTAAATTAAACTTTTCAAGGTCTATCAATATTTGATCTGTATAGGAAATATCATCATCTATAGTTGTAAAATGATCCATACTTATAATAAGGCTATCTTTGTCTTCCTTTTTCAACTTCTCATTGTTTTTGATCTCTTCATTGAAAATATGAGTAGATAATGAAAATTATTTAATGAAAGAATCAATCTCCACCTTTGAAAACACATAATCTCAATCTACAAACATATAAAATATTAATTTCTTCTCTTCCTTTGCCGGTACAAGCCTTTGTCTTTCTTAAAAAACTTAGAGCCTGATTGGTCTTGACTTGATTAAGGTCCCCCTTTTTCTTAAAAAAATTATCAATATGATCAAATCCCTTGCACTCAAAACATGCAATCCTTATTTGATACTAAATTTTTTTGGCTAAGTGTCTAGTCCTTTGATAATTGAAACATGTTATATTATTAAGATCAGACTCACCTTGGTTTATCTTCTTTGGACATTGATTAGCTAAATGTCCCATCTCCAACACTTGAAGCATTTTATCTAATTCATAGGATTAGGCAGATTGATTTTCTTATCCTTCATTTTGAAATCATTGGCCTTATGACCAAACTCATGAAAAATGATAGTATCCATTAAAGTTCAAATGCTTTATGGCATTAGGCTATCTTACCTTGTTGGAGCTAACACCCTCAGCTTGGGTATTGATTTTTGTAGGTTTGTCTTTCTCCTCTTTAATACTTTTCTCCTTTGTTTGAGATACTACTAATGGCTTCTCAATGAAACACATACATGTTATATCACTTGAATAATTTTGATTTATCAACATACTATCAAGATCATTTGTGTTTTTTTCAAGCTTGGTAAAAGACTTATCCTTACTCAAAGATTTCTCTAATTCATCATTTAAAAACTTGTTTTCTATAATCAACTTAGAACACTCTTCTTCCTTACCTTTTAGGCTTAAAGATATAAACTCTAATTTGTAATTTAAGAACATGATTTTTCCTTCATTATCCTTATTATCTCCAGTTATCATAGCCTCAAAAATACTAAATTAAAATTTATAGTCTTTCAAATTGGCCTTCAAACCTTTACGTACCTTTATTTCAATTTTCAAATCTTCAAGAGCAATTTTTAGTTCACTCTCATAGTTGGGAATGTCTTCCTCATCTTCTTCATCTAATCCACACTAGTTTCCTTCAATTTGATATGAATAATCACGTTCATCATCTGATTTGAGTTCCATGAAAAGGACTTCATCATCCTTAGATTCAATTTCATTATGACTGTTATCAAATTCTCTGTCATCCCCTACTTTTTAGTCACTATCATCCATCTTTATGTATATACTCTTTTTGTTCTTATAGAAATTAATTTTGTTATGAAACTTTTTGAATGATCTCTTGTTTCTATCAGACCTAAAACCTTTCTTACCTTCTATTTGATCCTCATCCTCATCTTTTTTATGCTTGTGAGGACATTTGTTTTCAAAATGACTTACTTCACCACAGTTAAAGCTGTTGGAAATATTGTCATTGATGTCAAAGGTCTAGCATTATTGGTGATATAGCATTTAATTTTATTTATCTTGGCTAATTTGAGTTAATATTTATTTAATATTAATGAATATATTTTTGGTTGCATATGAGACAAAATAAGGGCCCATGAAGAAGCCGAAGAGCCACAAGGTAAAGACAAAAGAAGGATGGGATGCATTTTCCCATGAAGAGTCATCTTGGGGAATACCAAGAGTCACCAAGTGAAGACAAAAGAGTAAGGGTGCAATTTCTCATGAAGGGACACTTTAAGGAATACGAAAAGTCACCAAAGATAAGGACAAAAGTGGGAAGGACGTTTTTGGTCATGAAGGGTCACCACATGACTTTTCAAAGGCTTGAATATGAAGGGTCATACAAGATTGGTGCCATTTTCCAAGAGGATTGAAGGGTCACAAAGGGGGAAGGCCAAAGGTCATTTGTAAAGCTATAAATAAAGGCTTGAGAAGCCATTTGTAATATGGAAGAGAGAGGTTGATTTGATATTGTAATATCTAGCTTAGAAGAGAAATTGTGAGAGATGAGTATGATTTGTATTTGTTATATCTAGCTTAGAAGAGCAAAGGTGAGAGAGAGGAAAGAGATGTTGTATTGAACTATCATTTGTTGAGATAGCAACATTGAGAGATAGGTGTGTGGTATATAGAAAGGGGTTAGTGCTCTCGTGGGTTGGTGCTCATGAATTATTGCTAGGTTGGTGCTCAATAAAGGGGTTGGTGCTCCTGTGGGTTGTTGCTCATGAATAGTTGTTGGGTTGGTGCTCAGCAAAGGGGTTTGAAGCTCCTATGGATTGGTGCTCATGAATTGTATCTGGGTTGGTACTTGGAAAAGGGGTATGGTGCTCCTATGGGTTGGTTCTCATGAATATACTTGAGATTGTTCTACATGGTTTTTCCCACATTGGGTTTCCATGTTATATTTGGTGTCTCTCTCTATCTTGTGTGATGTTTATTGTTTGAGTTTTATTGTATATATTGAATGTTTGATTAAATGGAATTTGATAAAGGGAAAGTTTTATAAGATATATGATATACTGATTCACCCCCCCTCTTAGTATATCCCATGCTTAACAATTAGTATCAGAGCAGGTTCCTTTAGAAAGGGTTTAACAGCTTGAAGGTAGATCAAGGAAAAGCACAAGATGGCCAAGCAGCTAAAGAAGGAGAATCAAGAATTGAAATCTATGGTTAAAGATCTTAAAGAATAAGTGTGTATCTTGGATTCTAAGTTGGATATATAAGTAAAAGAAAATAAGATATTTATTCAGGATCTTAAGAATCAGTTAGAGGTTACAACTTCAATTTTAACATCAAAAGAAGAAGAGTGTAATCAGTTAAAGGTTGAGTTAGGTTATTTAAAGGATAATCATGAGAAGCTTATACTCAAGGTTGAAAAATATCATGAAATATTAATCCAAGGAAAGAAGGATGCAAGTTTTGCAGGAAAATCAAAGAAGCCAATCAGGCAGCCCAATGCTTTCAAGTTTTCAAATTATTTTCATGGCCGTTGTTTTGTTTGTCATCATGTTGGTCATAGGGCAAGAGATTGTATGAGGAGAAGAAATGAGTCAAAGGGAGATCTCAGTCACATTCAAGAAAAAGGTATGAGAAATATTGTTTGCTTTTGTTGTCATGAGGTTGGCCATATTGCTAGATTATGTCAAAATAAAGTAAAGAGATATTCAAGGTATGTCAAAGGATATAGAGACCCTAGAAAATATGAGAAAAGATAAATTTAGGTTTGGAGACCTAAAATAGTAAAGGTTGATTAGGTTAAGTTTAAGAGTGAAAATAAATTACTTTTTATAGTAGATAAAGAATCAGAAAGGAAGGATTGTGCAAAATCTCTTATTACATTTGAGCATGAGCTTTGTCAAGATAAGATAGTTGCTTGAGAAGATGAATAACATCATAAGTGATAAGGTTAGTAAGTTAAAAATGTTAGACAAGATTAAATAGATTATAAAAGAAAAACACAAGAAAATCAAGGAAAAAATAGAGATGTGGGAATCTCCTAAGATTTGTTTTTAGGACCCTTTTGTGTGGGGGTGTCTCCTCTAGGCTTCAAGGAGAAATTTTTAAGAAAATTGAAGCATGGTGGATGCTATTGGGTCTTGGCTATGTTGCATGACAAGAAGGTGAGTTGGTAGATTAATTTGTATATATTTTGAGGGAATATATTTTTTAAATAAAATTTTGCATCAGTATTTTGATTCTTGCATATGCAATGTTTTAAAGTGTTTCAAATGATTATGGTCACAAGAAATTAGATTTTTGAAAAAGAGATAATAGTTTTAGAAAGAAAGAAAAAGATACTCATGTAGATTAAATCAAGGAGGATCAAGTTTTCAAAGCTCCATTCATCAGGAAGAAGATTCAAACATGTTCATGGCAGAAGAAATAGCCTAAAGATTATATGTTGATACAAACAACTTTGCATGTAAGAAATGAAGATCAGCCATGGTTCATTGATAGTGGATGTTTTGTAAGCATAATCTAATATCTTCTCAAAGGCATGATCAAAGGATACATTCAAAGATCGGTGAGAGGAGTTGGGAGTAATTTTTATTACTTCTTGCCATTGATGTTCAACATCAGTTGAGGGGGAGCTAAGTGTTAGCTCTAGGTGGGCCCTTTGCCATTGATGTCAAAGGGGGAGAATAATAGGTATAGGTATAGGTATAGGTGTAGAAAATAGGTACAGGTTGTTATAGTAAGGGGGAGTTCCTATATGTTTTTTTGATGACAGGATGTGCAGGTGACAGGATGTGGCAATTTTAGGATTGAGGTTTCCATCAATGCCAAAGGGGGAGATTGTTGGAAATATTGTCATTAATGTCCAAGGTCTAGCATTATTGGTGATATAGGCCCCATTGCATTTAATGTTGTTTATCTTGGCTAATGTGAGTTAATATTTATTTAATATTAATGAATATATTTTTGGTTGCATATGAGACAAAATATGGGCCCATGAAGAAGTCAAAGAGCCACGGGGTAAAGACAAAAGAAGGATGGGATGCATTTTCCCATGAAGAGTCATCTTGGGGAATACCAAGAGTCACCAAGTGAAGTCAAAAGAGTAAGGGTGAAATTTCTCATGAAGGGACACTTTAAGGAATACGAAAAGTCACCAAAGATAAGGACAAAAGTGGGAAGGACGTTTTTGGTCATGAAGGGTCACCACATGACTTTTCAAAGGCTTGAATATGAAGGGTCATACAAGATTGGCACCATTTTCCAAGAGGATTGAAGGGTCACAAAGGGGGAAGGCCAAAGGTCATTTGGAAAGCTATAAATAAAGGCTTGAGAAGCCATTTGTAATATGGAAGAGAGAGGTTGATTTGATATTGTAATATCTAGCTTAAAAGAGTAATTGTGAGAGATGAATATGATTTGTATTTGTTATATCTAGCTTAGAAGAGCAAAGGTGAGAGAGAGGAAAGAGATGTTGTATTGAACTATCATTTTTTGAGATAACAACATTGAGAGATAGGTGTGTGGTATACAAAAAGGGGTTGGTGCTCTTGTGGGTTGGTGCTCACAAATTGTTGGTGCTCGACAAAGGGGTTGGTGCTCCTATGGGTTGGTGCTCATGAATAGTTGTTGGGTTGGTGCTCAGCAAAGGGGTTTGAAGCTCTTGTGGGTTGGTGCTCATGAATTGTAGCTAGGTTGGTACTCGGCAAAGGGGTATGGTGCATTTTTGGGTTGGTTCTCATGAATATACTTGAGATTGTTCTCCATGGTTTTTCCCACATTGGGTTTCCATGTTATATCTAGTGTCTCTCTCTATCTTGTGTGATGGTTATTGTTTGAGTTTTATTGGATATCTTGAATGTTTGATTAAATGGAATTTGATAAAGGAAAAGTTTTATAAGATATATGATATACTGATTCACCCCCCCTCTCAGTATATCCCGTGCTTAACAAAAGCACTTAAAAGGGAGATTACCTCTATAATTTCCTAATCCAGTCTTCAACGTACTTGAAAAAAAGAAATTAAATCATCATCAGATATATCATCTTATACAACATTTTTTCCTTGAGACCCCTTACTTTGTGTCTTCATTTTTTTAGGCTTGTTCTCTACCTTGAAAGTAACATCCTTATTAGGAGGCTTGTATTCATTTATCCTCATCTCATTAGCAGTGAGAGATCCATAGATCTCATCTATAATAATTAGTGTAATATCATGACTTTCCTTAATTACAAATACCTTAGAGTCAAACCTGCAAGATAGAGATATTAAGACCTTTTGAAAAACAACATCCTCTTTGATATCTTCTCTAAGAACCCTGATAATATTGACCACATCATCCACTCTATTCAAGATGGATGCCATAGAATTATCCTCCTTCATTTTGAGACTCTTAAACTATCTTTTGAAAGTTTGTAATTTTGCTAGCTTGACCTTTGAATCTCCCTCATAGATTGTCTTCAACTTAGTCCACATCTCCTTAGCTATTTGATAGTGAATGACCTTTGAGAACTCAATCTTTTATAAACCACTATGAATAGAATTCATAGCTTTTAAATTGATTTTATATAGTTTATTATCAATAAAAATAGTAGGAGAACTAGTAGGAATAACATATCCATCAACAATAATCTACCAAACATCAAATCTTAGAGCCATGATAAAAGTTTGCATTCTTAAACTCCAAAAGGCATAGTTAGAACCATTAAATAATGGATCTTTTTTGGAAGATAAACCACCTTGCATTACTTGAATTTCCATTATACCTTATAATCACCTTTCAATATATTGATCCACTAAAAGGACCTACTCTGATACCAATTGATGGAGGTACACACCACTAAGAGGGGGGTGAATCAATGGTATAATAATATTGCAATACAATTCCCAAATATTCAATCTATTTAACCAATAATATAAATATTCAAGATAGATTCATCAAAGAACAAGCATGCATGAAAACAATACACAAATATTTATGTGGGAAACCCTCATGGGGTAGAAAACCCACTCTCAATCCTATAATAATAATGGACTAATATCTTATAAAGATAGAGCAAATAAGAGGCTTTAGTGAAGCACCCACTTCACAAGGAGCACCAACCCCTAAAGTTGAAAATAACCAACTTACCTAAGATGTTGAGCACCAAGAAAAACACCTATCTAAAGAATAATTTTTGAATTCTGATTGCTTCTCAATTTTATTAATAAACCCTACATGAACACTCTTCTTCAAGTTTGAAACTTCACACAAGCAAATCACCCCTTCACAAATATTTCACTTATATTCAAATATGCACTCATAAATCTAATAAAAATAATCAATAGAATAAGAAAATTATGTTGAGTCTAATGACATATTTCTCTTCTCAAACTCATACAAACATTGGTCGCCAAGACCCCCAACAACCTTCACATAAGGTCTTCAAATATCAACACACACACTTGCTTGTCTCACTCTACACACTCACCCAAAAGGCATAAAACACCTTGTATACATACCATTATCTATTATGGTTAACCATATCACTTTATAATATCTTAATAAGAATGATTCATTTCCCCAAAGGTTGGCCATGATCATTTGCACACTAAACCATATCATGAGCTCATATCGCAAATATCTCAAAAATGAATCATTAAACCAATTATGTGACCATATTTGACTAAATTTATATTATTAAAATATTAATAATCTATAAAAAAGTACTTCAAGGATTCTTAAACACTCTCTAACCACCAAAAACACTTGATCTGACTATCTACCTTGTAAACAAACTTAATCATCTAAAATAGGTTCATTTTGCTAGCAAAACCATGATGGTCAACTGTGAGTCAACCATTAAATCATATACAAGTGACTAAGAACAATAATAATCTCATGGGTAGAGGGAATACATCCCCTACATCACCTAAAAGAGATCAGACCCATTTTTACTCACTGATTATGCCTTTCAATTCCTCTTTTCACTTTGATCACTCTTTCTCACTTATGGCACCATTTACTTCATATCAACTAGTCAAATTTAACCTTATATAAATTTGACACAAAAATATGAATATTCATAAAAATTTTCATGTATTTTTGGTACAATTCTTGATATTTAACAATCATCCATTAGATCATCTAGTCATTCAAAAAAATCTTTCTCAGAAATAAGAATACTATTAACAACCCATTTTATATGGGACTCACATACTATCAAGTTAAAAAAAACACATAGTAAAGAACATAAAAGATTCATATACAACCTAAAATAATCATATTTTATCACCCAATCAATTATAATCCCAAACCATGAAGATCTTCTCTATCAGGTCTAAGACTAGGGTTTTTGCACATAAAAACCTGGTTAGCTTCTTAATGATCGTTCATAAAGTTTTACACCTTAAACTATGAAAAAATTATTATAAAATATTATTATGGACCCTAAAAAACATATTAAAAATTATTATATCACCGTGAATACCTTGCACATGCCAAAAAGCACAAGAAAGTCCTTCTCGGGCTTACTAGACACCTTTCTAGCACCTCTTGAAGCCATAAGATCATTTTTCTAACTTTTTAATTAAAACTTTGACCTATGACTTATTAAATTCACTTTAAAACTTCTTTCTGATAATCTCACATGTAGATATAATCTTAACCAATCTGAAATCACTCTTTAAACCTTAACAAAGTCTCACTAGCCTACCTAGGCCAATTGGCTAATAGCCAAGCTATCATGCAAAATACTTGTCACCTCTTTAAAACCATAAACCTGACCTCTTATCACCATATAAATGTATAAAATTTATATTCCAATCATACTAAGCTCATTACCATGTCACACAAGCCATAGTGCTCAAAACCCCATAGGTAACCACACATGGTCAAGCCCACAAGGCATAAAATGACTTGCACTCCACCTGAAGACCACCTGGAAGGATTAAAATTAATATATAAACCACATGGAAATACCATGTAGTCTCTTTTCATGCTCCATACCATCCACTCATGCTTCCATAAAACCAAATACTCCCACAATCTTTTACTAGCAACCAAGACTGAGCTGAGCACTAAGATCATGCATATTAGACCAAGAACACTCTCATGCCACTTTGTCATCACCAATGACACTTGAAATAAATGAAAACACATAAATACACCTAATATCAAAAAATAAGTGTTGATTTTGATTTCAAATATGAAGAAAAACAAACTAATATGCAGATTGAAAGAAATAAGGACAACGTACAACCCTCAAGGAGATCACAAGAGCATGGATATGTTTAGCCTAAATGGATCAAACAAATAGGTAATGGAATAAATAAGGTGAAAATAAATTAAGAATTCAATCAAGACAATAATATGGGTGAAATACAAGAGAAAAAATGGTGGCAAAGACGAAAGGGAAGATAACATTAAGATGACATGACAAGTTATTACTCCAAACAGCATGGTGGAGAAGAGGTAAGAAACAAATTTTAGTCTAAGCATGGAAAGGTATAAGATGGTTGAGAAAAAAATGAAATGGGTGCATATAGTCTAACAAGTACTTGTCAAGAAGGCATAGAGAAAGAGGAACATGGCAAACTCAAGAAGCAAGCAGAAGATAAGATGTAAGCATACAAAGACTAAGAGATGAAGGTGCACCAAGAATATGAATGTAAATAAGATAAGTTTTCACAAATTTTTATTTATAATGTTATATATGATGATTCATATGAATTTGATTTAAATAATGAAGACATTTTGTACATAGAAATAATAACATTATTGGCTGAGTTTGTGGAAAGGCAAGGTGAGGATGAAGCAGCTAAAAGAGTGATTAAAAATCATGGTATGCAACATAATGGAAACTATTTTAATATCATAAATTAGGTATTCCAAGGACAAGTAAAGGATAAAGGTTCCCAAGAAAATGAAGAATAATGTGGACCAAGATTTTATGAAGATTTTGAAGAAGTGGATATTTTGAAATTGAAAGAATAAATAGAGATGTTGGAAAAGATTCTCAATCCATAAAATGGGATGAAAGAAAGTGAAGTATATAAATATAAGATTATGGATGAGCTCAAATAAGGATAAATAATGAAGCAACGTATAGGAGCATAAGTAGTTGTATAAGCAATCACAATAACAAGCAAATAATGGGAGAATAAGCAAGTTGACAAGCTAATCTATACCATGGGTAAAGTGGAATAAGAGTTAATAGTTTAATTTCATGATGATTTAAATAATATAAGGTGACAAACAATGTTTTACCATGCTTAATATAACTAGGTTGAGAGAATGTTTTTTCAAGATAAGTAAGGTCATGGGAAGAGGCATCAAGAAGTGAATAAATGTGAAGAAGAGGTAGAAAAAGATAGTATAATTAATAAAATTATAGAGGTTGACATGCCTATGAGATCATTGTATTACAATCAAGAAGGATTCAAAAATGCTAAAGAGTAAAAACACATAAGAACACATGAAACAAGTGAGAACAATGTAGAAAAAGGTCATAGAATAAGCATAAGAATGAAGAGCAAAAACCATTGGTTATAAACAAAGTGTGACGAAGTAAAAATATACTTGGAAAAGGTGGAATATGTATCATATATATATTTACAATAGTTGGTACACCTCATAAAGGTATAATATGCATTGACAAGGAAACTAGACAAAGCTAAGAAGAAGAAATACAAGAACCTAGTGAAGAGAAAGGAGCAAGAAAGGAGGAAAAATCGTCAAGTGATCATGGAAAACTTTGAAATAATAATTTGGAAGTCAATAAATAATATGGCACTAAATTTTTTATCCCTCCTGGGGAGTATCATGCAGGAGCATCTAAAAATCAAAGCCAATTTGTCTTAAAAGACTCATATGCTAGTTAAAGAGTCATAATTGACCAAGTTTGGGGTATAAGTGAGTTTTAAGGATCATATAGGGTCCTTATGTTGTCTTATAAGTCATTTATATTTATGAAGGTGAGTTTTATAGGTGTTTGAAGTTTTCCCTCCAAAACTATGAATTTGAAAATTCAAATATTTGAACCAAGGCTAAAAGGACCAAAAGCATGCATAGAGTGGTTAGGAGAGTGAAAGTGGTGTAAGGCTCCAAAGAGTCATTCAGGGAGTGTTTTAAGACTAAATATGCCTAATTCATTAAGACAATTCATGTTAACTAATGTAAATCACTCTCACACATTGAAGTTAGTTATTATAAGCAAGTTAATGTAACTAACCAAAACCAACATTAAAGTCAGATGAGAGAGAATTGGTGAGTTGTATGGAATAAAGGATAGGTGAGAGAGTAGGATAGGTGTGAGAGAGAGATCCAAGAAGAATAAATAAGGAGACAAGAAAACAAGATGATGTAACCTCTTAAAAAAGTTGGTAGACTCCATAAAGTCCATTCATGGACTATAATTTGTAAAAAACATTGATGCAAGTGAGTGAAGATAAGTATGTTGTATTATTTCCCATTCAAGCTATATTTACTTATATTTTTTTAGATGATCCTTAGAGGCTATATATAGATCGTTTATGTGTATTTGTAGGTTTGAATAGATTGTAGATTATAATCAAAGAGAAAAGGATTTGAGTAATTGATCTAGATGGATGAAACAAGAATCATCATTATGTAATATTGTGTGAATTTAATAAGGATAATACATACCATTTTGTGTTTGAGTAATAATTTCAAAGTGATGAGAACTTAGAATAAGGCAACTCTTTCTTAAGGCCACTATTCATGTTGATGGTATGAAATTAAGATTGATGTTTCTTGAGATATAGGAGATGGACAGGTTTGATATGGTGGTATATAGTTGAGTATATTCTAAATGAGAAGGTATAATGGTTGATTGAATACATATTTGATAGTAATGATATTATACTTAGCAAATTTTAAGATTAAACCCTATTTTCCAAAAGACCCCTGTTTTACATAGTTAGGTCCTTAAAATGAAGTGTTCAAACTCAAATAAGTGAAAGAGTCACTATGTTAGTGATTTTTAAGATGTGAATGAATGTGGATAATATTTAAGACTATTTTTAGGTCTTATATTTTCTTGGATGTCTAAATGACTATTAAAAACCCTCTCAACACAAAAAAGCCCCTATTTTCATTCAATTAGTAACTAACGGAAGAAACATGGATGTTCAAGAAGGTGAGATATTGTGGTGTAGTTGTGTATTATTATGATTAAAGGTAAAAAAAGACTTGATAATGTTATTTGTGAATTTTTATCACCATTTAAGTGAAATAAGCTAAGCAAACCCTTATACAGTCATCTGACATTCACATAATTCTATGTTTTGATCAAGATAGATTTAATAGGATTGAGTGAGATGTCTAAACCATTTGGGATGGTTTATTAGATGTATATAAACCTATATAAGGTATTGGATTAGTTTTAAACACTTTTAAAATGAAAATATGGATTTTAGAGTGATCTTAGCTTGCATAATCTAGATGATAAGCCTAACTACGGTTTCAAAACCAAATAACCTGTAACTTTCATTATAATAGATCAAATTGATTGAAATTTAATATTATGATGTGATTTAGTTACATATATAATATTTTAAAGGTTTTAATTTTTTATCACATCCGTATGGTACATAACTAGTTTTGGGGGTATGTAATAGGGTTAAATAGGCCTAATTTAGAGAATGCTTACAAAGGAAGTACTAGATAGATGTGGAGTTAGTCCTTGAAACATTATGGAAGGTTTTAAGTAGATATATGGTGGTGGAAAGTGGTCTCCTATCCTTATGAATATTTATATATTTTGAAAACAAAGAAAAAATGTGGGAAAAAAGGCTACAAGCCTAATGGGGTCATTGTGAGCTTGAAGTATGAAATTGAGTGGTGATTTGTTATTTAGGAGTTAAAGGAGGTTATATCAGATGTAATATTATAATAAAATATCATGCATGACAATATAATACATTCATGAAACTTAAATCAAAACTTAGTGTTTTGAACCCTTTGAAGGTTGTCTAGTGAGACTAGTAAGGAAGGAAAGTAAAAACTAAAAGAAATAATGAGTATGATGCATTTAATGGAGTGAGATAATGATTTAGGAATATTATGATAGTGATATATTAATCTATGATGTTTATAAAAATAGATATAGCAATGGAGACTATACAGCCTATTATACAAGTTTAAAATCAAAAATGCAAAGTTGGTCCTTAAGGACAAGCTAGGTAAATAGGAGTTAAAATCTAGATCAAGGTCATTATAGATCAGGTCAATGATAGTTTTCAATAGGATTATTACATGTACCTCTTCATCAAATTTTCACTTTTCATTCTTTGTAAATATATCTGGTGTGATAGATTTGTTTAAAAATTTGTATATATTGGAGAACCATTCATATGGTGTTAAACTCTATGTGGTGACCAATATTATTAGAGAAATAAGGTATGTATGGGAAAATGATGAATATTTTTTTCATTTTATTATGAATATATCTTATTCTACATCCATATCAATGGGTATCAATGATTTGACACTTGCCATTGCATCAACATGATGGTTATCTTTACGTAGGATGTTCTCAATAGAGGAATTGTCAAACTGAGTGCATAGACACTAAACCATGTCCTTATAAAGAATAAATGTTATTTTAATTTGTAAACATATATGAATTTATTAAAATTAATTGGGAGTCCTATTAAATATTTATCGATTTTATCTTGAGAGCCTAAGCTGTTTAAAAGGCTTAAGATGAGAGCTTCATATTTTGCAATGTTATTGGTGCATGAGAAACCGAGTCAATATGTGAGAGGTACCATGTGTCTTAGAGGATTGATGAAAATAATTCTAGTTCCAACACCAAATGAACATCTAGAGCCATCAAATAACATTATCCATGTGTTAATAGTGGTATTGTATGTTGTGAAATCATCTCTTAAATCATCATTAAAAGGGTTTGTATTGAGTAATGGAACTTCTTCCAATTTATCTATGATGATTTATCCTTTTAAAAAAATTTGTAATATGATTTTGAGGTTAAATTTAGTAAGTAACATAACCCATTTATAAATACAACCTAAAATATGTGGTTTTAACATGAGAAATTTCAAGGCATCGACCTTGGTAATGATCTATATTTCATTATTAATCATGTAGTGATGAAGTTTATGAGTAGAAAATACTAGTGATAAGAAAATATTTTCTATTTTTGAATAATTTCTCTCATATTCAACTAGTGTGTCACTAATAGTAATCTAATATTTCTTTATGTTTGTCATCATGTTGTGTTAGGAGTGTCCTTAGTGCATGATTTATCACTAAAAGGTAAAGTAGGAGTGGTTTACTAGGTATAGGTGGAACCAAAATGGGAGGGTTGATCAATTATTTATCAAGTGTATCAAATCTCTCTTGACATGTAAGATCCACTCAAATTGTACATCCTTCTTAAGTATTCAAGTGAATGATTGGGTTTTATTGGTGAGTTGTGCCATGCATCTACAAATTTCTTGAATTTTCTCCTAAAGGGATCGAAGTTGTTTCAAATTAGTAGGAGGAGGCTATCCATGATTGATTTGACCTTCTTATAGTCAACTTGTATGCTGATTTAGGATATAATGAAGCCTATAAGTTTCCTTGAGGAAACTTGAAAGACATAGTTATTAGTATTGATTTGAATGCTATATTTTATTATTATTTCAAATATTTATCATAAATTGATGACATGATGTTATCATTCTTTTGACTTGGCCAAAAAATTATCAACATAATATTCAACTATCTTGTGAATCAAGTCATGAAAAATGTGCATCATATTGCATTGGTAAGTTATAACAACATTCTTTAATCCAAATGACATTAATATATATAAAAGGTACCCCATGTTGTCTTAAAATAATTATTTTATTTATATTTTTTGGCTATCTCGATTTGATTATCCCTAACAAAACCATCCATAAAGGGTAGCATCTCATAGTCAGCTATGGAGTCTACTATTATATTAATGTTTGGAAAAGGGAAATCATATTTAGGACATGATCTATTGAGTTATCTAGATTCACAACAATATTATATTTGTTAATTAAGTTTTACAATTAGAACTATATTTTTAACCCACTATGGATGGGAAACTAGTCAAATGAAATTGACATCTAGCAAACATTGGATTTCATCTTTACTAGGGAGAGCCACTTTAGGATGCATTTTTCAAATCTTTTACTTTATCGGTTTGACATCTAGTTATAATTAAATTATATGTATTGTGATTGATGGATTAATGCAAATAATTTAGTAAAATTAGTTAAAATTTGATGAATATCTATGTCTTATTATTTATGTAATGCAAAAACTAAGAGTATGATGTGAGGATCAATTTTGGTGCCATAATTAAATTTGAAAATTTCTTCATTGAGAAATGTAGATCGATCTAAAGTATATTATGCTATAGGAATTATATCATCTATGTTAGGTAACATATGATCCAAATCATATGAATGCTCACAAAATTATGCTTGATCACTTGTGGAATGAGGAAACATATTCTTATGATAGAAGGAAGGGAGATAATCATATGAGCCTAAGAATTCTAAGAGAGCTTCATTGTTAGAAAAATCATCAAGAACTGGTAGATATGGTAAAACTATATCATCAATGAGGTTAGGGTATAGGACTAAGAATTTGTAAACATGACTCACTATATCAATTTCTTATGGGATAGGTAGACAAAATGTGATGTGTTGAGAGGCATTATGAGAGGAGTTGGCATTAGATATATCATTTCTATAACCAAGTCCTTGTTTGACCTATTGATCATATTATTCAATGGGATTTATAGTTCCTTGTTAATTATTTCCAAGGCCCTAACCTATGTAACCCATGTTTTGAAAATATCTTACTACAAAAGGTGAAGTAAACTTATTAACCTATGTACTAGAAATAGATAGTGGAGTTGTATGCATCTTTGTAGTTATAACCTGGGGTGGTGTAGTAGCAAAATCCATGTATGGAAGATAGTTATGTGAAGGATATATATGTTGATAATAATTAAATGGTTATTTATCCATAGGTCATGTGTATATAAGGCCTTTATAGTTGAATTTTAATTATGTATGTAATATTGATGGAATTGTGTGCATAACATGGATCTATGGTCTACCAAGTAAGAGATTGTAATTAAGATCATTTGGCATGACTTGACATGTTGTAGGTAGTGTTTAGGGTCCAAGGGTAAGTTTTAATGTGATTTAACCCAAAATTTTCATGAAATACTTTCAAATCCTTGGATGCTCATATTCGAAGGATCCAAATATGTAGATTAGATGTTAAGACAATGTAGGAAATAAATGTTACAACTATTCAACCCTGATCCATTATCAACTAGAACTCATTTGAAACCTACATCATTAGTTTGTAAATCAATATAAAGAGGTAGGTCTATATCTATGATGTGTTAAGGTATTAGTTCTTGCATCTCAAAATAAATGTGTTCTTCTATCCATTTTATAGTGTTGAAATTAGAATCCACCTAGGTGGGCTCAGATGTTCATGGTACCTGAGTATCTTGAAGTACTGCATATAAAATATATTTGTATTTTTTAGAATGTATAAGAGATATTAAATGGAAATTGTAATGAAAAATTACTAATTTTATCCATAAAGCTATAATAATAGATGTGGTAAACCTATCAAGCTTCAGGACCATATGAGGACATCATAACCTAAACCACAGGGTCTACCAAGACTGCAGATCTAAAAGTAGATGTGGGATGTGAGTTACATGTTTTTTTATTGAGAAGAAGGAGGGATAAGTGAGAGAAATGATGCTTTGATATGTCTAAGAATGATGGGAAATGAGTGAACTAGAGAAAAAAAGGCATCTAAGGGTGATTGATTGATTTTAATTAATATAACTCGTGTTTGATCTACCATGTTATCTATGTGTTGAAAGAATATTATCTTAAATGTATTGCACATAGAAGAAATATAACATGATAATGAGATAATGCAACATGAAATAAATTTTATTTGATATGAAACATCATGTATGCATATGTATATTTGATTAAATAATAATGTCTTAATTATTTTACATAGAGAAGAAAGATAACATGCTATGGAAAGAATGCAACATGAAAGATATTTTAGTTGATTTGAAACATCATGTATGCATATTTCTATGTGATTAATGAATAATGTCTTAATTATTTTTCACATAGATGAAATATAACATGCTATGGAATATGTTAAATGTTGCATTTGATAGTAAGCATCATATATACATGTATTTATGTCTTTTCTTAGCACATTCCAAATTACAGGGAATAACCATGCCAATGAAGTTATGAAACTTTGATAAAAAAAGCAATTTATTTATTTTGTCAATATAATCATGATGAGATGGTATAGGTTATGCATAAAAAATTATAGAAATAAGAATTTATAACCATAATGTGTATTGTATAGGGTTATGATTTTTGGAATATAGGGTTTCTTTACAATAATTTAAATTATCTTTAAAATAAAATGAAACCCTAATGTGAATTTGATTTTAATTATCTAGGTTGTCTAAAAAAACAAAAAAATAAAAAGTATTCAACCTTAAATTTATTGCACAAAATTTGGATGAATGCAAGCTAGGGCTTGAAACAATATTCTAAGTAAGATGGGTTCACCAAATGATTTAACCTTTTAGGGTTTTATAATGAAAACCCTATGTTTAAATTATAGGGGTTGAGATGCCTAAATCCATTAAATAAATATGAAATAATTAATTACTAATTTTTTATGAACTTTAATTTTTTTTGAATTTATAATAATGACAATAAATAGGGATAAACAGAGACTTATCTAAAAATTAACTATCATAGATGATCTAGGTTCTAAAATTTGAGATCTAGGTAGTAGTCTTTGTCATTAACAGGATTCTGTAATTCATTTGCTCACTAGACAATAACACCTAGTTTGGATAATAACACCATATGTGTTTAGTGTCATTAATGTGGAATTAATATACCCTTTATGTGACTATTCCTATTTTTAGGGAGCACTTGTGCCTATGTTTGTAGGTCCTATTCATGTATGATCAAAACTTGTAGCTCTATGTTATACCTGGAAAACTTGATTTGATGTGCAAAACCTAATATCCTTAATGTATAGATTCAAAAATAATTTTATGTGCATCAGTAGGATGGAATAGACATCCTTAACACCCCACTATGTAGAGAGTTTCCTACATAACAATACTCCAAAGAGGGATCAAGCCTAATGTAGGTCTCCCACCTAGTGCTTGATGTATGTGCAAGTGAATGCTAGATTGAGAGTGGCCTTGGATACCTTTAATGTGATTGAGATTTGAAATGCTTGAAAACTAGGTTTAGGGCTGATGTACATGGTAGTATACATAAATTAGGGTAGAATGGGATCAAATGCCTTGATTTTGCATAAATTTATATTTAGTTTGAATAAATTTTGCATCTATTTTACATCTAGTGAATAGAGGTGAATTACACTTGTATTTACAAGGTTCATTTTCTTATACAAATAAGAAAATGAGCTTAGGTATACCTTAGGATGGGATTTTTTTTGGAAAACTATCTATTGGGAAGAACTAGGGTTAAGGACAATAACACCCCATTAGGGAAACTAGTGCCATGTGGTTGTAGTGTCCTAAATGTGGGATAATGATATATTTGTAGATTGCTAAGAAATTTGGATTGGTGTCTAAGATGATAGATATAGGACTATGTTTTTACTAGATGTAGGTGACTATGGTATGTTAAATGATTGTAAAAGTAAGTCTAATGCTTAAAGATAGACCTATGGCTAGCCTAGGGATATGTTTACTTAAGCAAAACTCTTAGCATCTGATTACCACTTTTAGGTGATTATAGTGATACATGCCAATAATATTATGTAATGTATGTGTCTCCTCTATAATTGTGTGATAGGAATATGGTGGTGGATGCACCTAGTATGTATAGAGAACACCTAATGTACCCCTACCTCATTCACTTTATACTTTGGGAAAAGATCTAAAAATATATTTAGTTCCTTAGCCTCTATTTGTTTTTGTTTTAGTGCCTCTATGGATGTGCCCACATCAATAATATTATCCTTAATGAGATCATGTATCTTGTGATTTAGGTTAATGCCTCTATTTGTCATGTAGCCCAGGGCTTTGTGATACTCATAGAATGCATTTGAATCATAACTCTTTAGAAGAGGCCATGTCATATAAACCTCTTTAATGGGAGGGAGAGATATGACATTGTATTCTAATATTTATTTTATAACCCATGTTTATGACTCTGGAAGATTAGTGAAGACTCTACATTGAGGAGTTGATAAAACCAATCTAGGAGATGGATTGGAAGTTGTATTAACTATGGTATTTAGATCACTTTTATTTTTTGTGGCCCTTACCTTATATGGAGGTTTTTTTAAACTTTCAATAGTTTATTCTGGTTCATTTATGTACTTGAGTTTTCCCATTGACAAGAGATTAGCCTCTCTTTCCTTGATTATATGGCACAAATCAGTGAATGTAAGAAACTTATTAAACAAGATAGATTCATGCAGTGTTGGTAATAGACTTTTTTTAAATATATCATGAAGCTCTCTATCTACCATGGGTCGATTCAATTTGGATAAAATTATCTTTTATCATAAGACATATTATATGATAGGTTCATCCAAATTTTGATTTAACAATGCCACTTGTGCATATGATATCTTATCATTGATGTTAATAGAGAAGTGTTATAGGAATAGGTTAGCTAAAGGATTGAATTGCATGATATATTGATTGGGTAAATGATGGAAATAATATATCCATGATATATTTATAGGGTAAATTATGGAAATAATATAGGGCATAATCCTTGAGACCGTGTGGAAATTACTTGGTAAGAAGTTAATCATTGAACACAGTACAATACTGTTGCATGAAAGGCTCTAAGGTAATGCTCGAGGTCACCTTTGACATCATATAATGTCATCTTAGGTGCCATGAAACTAGATGGAAAAAGAGTTGTTGTTATGTGATGTGCCAAAGATGTATGCAAGAGAATGTTAGAATCTAAGGCATGTGATGGCCTAGTTACTCCCTTCTCAAGATGTAACACCTTAGACTATAGAGTATGAATCTCATGCATAAGGTATTGTAAATCTAGAGTGGAGGTACTAGCCAAATTTGGTGTAGATTTCATTGGTTTTGAATAAAAATATTGGGTTGTGGTATTTGAGTTGGTTGATTTGACCCTATTGGAGGTGTAATAACATTATTAAATGAAGGATTTGAAGATTGGCCATTATTTGTCTTATTATTCATTTCCAATATACCTTGTAGATTTGTGCATGATCAATGGGATGTTTCTAAATTCTATATCATAAGCCTTGTAATATCTCTTATTTGTTCATGATTATGTCATTATTGTTAAGTGCAGGGAGTGTGTCCTAATTCTCAATATGTACCTCATCTTACTCTTGGTTGTATTATTTGTCTTCAGATGCATTATCATTGAATTCCACATAATTAAGGTGTGAAGGATTCATAGTTTAATTTTTGATAGGTTTTTTATCCTTGTTATAGGCTCATATAGTAGGAATATGAATATGTTCTATATGATTACCACCTAGTCTAACACTTCTTCTTAAGGGAAGAGAGATAGATTTTTAGATGGCATATAGTAAACAATTTGAAATAGAGACACTAAAATAGAATATATGATTTATAAAAAATAAATATTATATAATGAATATAGGAGAAAAAATATACAAAACCTCAGATCATCTAGGTTTAGGGTTTTTTGAATTTAGGGTTTCCTTGAAACAATTTAAATTATATGTAAAATAAATTACAACCCTAATATTAAATTGATTTAATTTAACTAGGTCATCTAAAATATTAAAATTATGTAGCCCTAATTTATTACACACAAATTTGGATTAATGAAAATTAGGGTTTGAATCAATATTTGAAGTAAGATGGGTTCACTAAATGATTTAACCTTTTAGGGTTTAACAAGTGTAAATCTTATATTTAGATTAATGTTTAGACATATCTAAATTAGTTAAATACAATGAAATAATTAATTAATTATTTTTAATGTGTTTTTACCTTATTTTAATTTCCTAAAAATAGTAATAAATATGCATAAATATAGACTTATATAAAAAGTGACTATTGAGGATGATCTTGGTTTTGAAAACTAGGTTCTAGATAGGTCTGAGTGTCATCAATAGGGTATCAAGATCTATTTTCTCACTAAATAGTAGTACCACACCTTGAAAGTACCACCATACTATTGTAGTGTCCTCAAAGTGGTGCTAGTATCCTCTTTGTAGGACTGTTCCTATTTTTTTGAAGCACCTATGCCTATGTTTTTAGGTCCCATTCTTCAATGCATGAAATATGGAACTCTATGTTGTGCAAAAAAAATTTAGTGTATAAACCCTAGTCCTCCTTAAAAGTATGGCATGAAAAACAATATTTGTATGTTAGTAGGATAGGTTGGACATATTTAATACCCTATTGTGAAGACAGTTGCCTACATACCAATACTTTGAGGAGGGATAAAGTCTGATGTAGTTCTCCCACCTAATTCTTGGTGAAAATGTAAGTGAATTATAGGATGAGAGTGGACTTGGATGCCTTGAGTGTGATTGAGATTTTAAATATTTAAAATTTGGGCTTAGGAATACTATATATGGTAATATTCAAAAGTAGGGTAGAATAGGGATCAAATACCTTAATTTTTCTCAACTTGTCTTTTGTTTGAAAAGGCTTTTGCATCTATTTTTCATCTAGTGAATAAAGGTCAAAGAAAATTATATTTATAGATATATATAACATGTGTGGATAATAAAATATGCTTAGGTTGACCTTATGAGGGGCAAATATTTGAAAAAGTATTCATTTAGGAGAGTTTGGAAAAAGGACAATAGTTCCCAGTTGGGGACACTAGCGCCATGTGGTTGTAGTGTCCCAAATGTGGCATTAATGTCCACCTAGCAGACTACCATAAAAACTAGGTTGGGATCTAAGAAAGTTATATTGGGAATATGTTTGATCTTACTATAACTATTTGTGGTCTACATAATGACTAGAAAAGTGTGTTTAAGGCTCTAGGTTTGGTCTAGGGATAAGCTAGGAATATGTTAACTCAAACAACAGTCTGAGCATCTAAAGACCACTTTTAGGTGATTAAAATAATCATTTCTACATTTCTAACTTTGATTTGCCTTTAGTTACTACTCAATGATATAAAGCTTAGAGGACCCTTTTGTTTTACCTCCACCTAGACCAATTAATCATTTTTGCTTACATCCCACATTTACTACTCACCCTTGGAAAATAGTAGATCTTACAGTTTGAGTTGTTATTAGATGGAACATGATGCCTCCTCAACCTATATATAAACAACATAATCCCACCATTCTTACTTGTCCTAAACACACTATAATGGGACCTTGATATTATCATAAAGAATTTGACATTGTGGATGGGTTAGGAAACACATTGGCTAAGATATCCATATTGAAGTTACTTCAACATGAAACTATTTTCAAAGATATTATTTTTTAAACACTCAATCATACATCTATGCCTCATGACACATAGTTGGCTTACTTTGCATCTATCATGAACACTAGCAAGGACATTGAGGATGTTATATATTTTTTCAATGAGTATTTTCCATCAAAATTAGTTACTAATCAAAATTTAGCACTCTTCATTCAATCATAAATTAATACCACCACTATTAAATGAGTTCTAATGATATTGGTTCATGACTTAACATATGCAACCTCACATTTCTATAGACTATGTGGGTTGATATAGTTTCCATTAATAAGACATATAATAATATCAAAGGTTTTTAGGACATTCTTATGAAAACATTAGGTTCTATTATAGTGGATATTATCTTGGGCCAAAAACCCTACCTACATAGTTTAAGGTGATTCCTAATCATTTTCACTACAACCTATTACTTGGGAGACTTTGAATACATAATATGGAGGTTTTACCCTCTACTTTGCATAGATGCATCAAGTTTTTTCATGATGGATACTTATACACCTATGCAACTGATAATCAACCATTCAGATATTGTAAAGTCACTGAGACTACCACCTTGAGTACATATTTATATGTGACATCTCATGTTCTTATAGAGTCCCCACCTCACAAGATTTTGATTGAAAAGATGCATACATATGAGGTTGGGAAATCCATGAAGACTATTCCCTCACCTATTTCATATTCTCATACTACACATTTACCTTCATCCATGATGGAAGAGGACCCTCCCACTATATAACTATCTCTACCTAGGGTGGATGATGGGATTCTTACAATCTACCTAGGGTGGATGATGGGATTCTTACAACACAATTACCATTACTTATTAACTCAAAATAAGTATACATCCATCACTTAGATACACATTCTTAGGCCACCACAGAGGATAATCCAACACCTATTGACATTGATGACTACTTATGTGGATTGAGTTTCACACCAATGGGAACTTGAGAGTACATAGATGATTTTAAGGAACTCATGCCTTTTTTTTTTTACATTGGAAACACCACTAGTTCATAGTCCTACAACTACATGTTCACCTACTTAGTTATAGTTATATGTAGATCCCTCCATTCAATTAGTACATATGGTTACATATATGTATATGGACACATTTATATATATTTAGGCATGTAGTTCATAGGATAGACCACACCATATTCTATAAATATTACTTGATAGAGAATTGATGGCATTACCCACAATTTATCATAGATCCATCAACAGATTGTCACAATATGAATGCCAACCCTTTTGTCATTTTCATAGGATTATAAGACATGATATAGATACATGATTATCATTATAACATAATTTAAATAAGTTCAAGGCCCAAGGCACTACTCAGATTATACATCCTCCACCTCTATAGGTATAGGCACCATGATAAAATTATTAGCAACATAGATACTCAAAGAATGATCCATTGACTATCTATATTTTTATTGTAAATAGATACATCCCCATGTTGATATAGATTAGGATTCCAATCCTAATACTTTTACTTTGGAATTTTTAAAACACATAATCTATTATGAAAATGAGTTATAGCATGTCAAACATTATAACGATTCCATAGTACATATCATGCTTCCAATTACATGTGGCCCCAATGTGGCCAACACATTATTATTTATCATGAACAAGGGAAATCATATACATGTTACACTTAGAAGTACATGGCTATAGGAAATGGATGTCATAGTTGATCAATTAGACATATGTTTGTCATTTAGTCATGAGGGACACATGGTTCACATTATAAATGATGGCACATATAAGAACCATAGGTTTCATAAAGATACTCTATGGTCTAATGTGGTTTATCTTAGGATAGCATGGGAGGCATCTTACATAGTAGAGCATCATGTTATTTAGATGCAAAGAATCCAAACTAATGCCAAGGATAAGGCTCCATTGATACATATAAAATGGTATGATGATCATGATGATGAGTACTTATTTGAGTTCAGACATATCTAGTATTTAACATTGGAGACCTACTACCTAATCCACTACTTGATTATCCACATCCCATGGATGTACTCTTGGGTCTATAGATACATTGCACTTTGGCTTTACACTATCTCATTTATCTCCCACATTTACTTGTAAATAATTTACTTATTTCTTAATCCTTGTACATAGATTATACCCAAAAAATTTAAAAAATAAATAATAATATGTCAAAACACAAAAAACATTCAAATATTTACTTAGAAAACATAAACTACAGATTGTATGCATTGCCAAGTTTACACTTATTATATTTTTTAGACACTATATATGCCAACTATCTTAGTATAGTCAATTTTTATCATGCATACATGCTTCACTTGTTCTTGTTGAGTACCTAAAAATTACTTGTAGGCCTAAGGTCTAATACACTAATCCAAAGTTTCTATTATCTACCCATAGGAGGAATATACACTGATACATGGGTTAATCATTTGACATATTCATCCATTTAGGGGCACCCTATACATAGTTTTGATTACAAGGTTACATCTTTCTAAATTTTACATCATAGATTTAGCATTGTTATATTTTGATATTGATCATGCTACACATACTCATATTTTTTTTTTGACTACTAATACTTTTGACTACCTATGTAAATACTAACTCTTACATAGATTTGTATTACATGTTCATGCATACTTTTATTTCTATCTTTCCTAGTTCAGAATTGATTGTATCTCTATGCTTCTTCTATTCAAGGGTATTTGAATATGCCACTTTTATATGGCTCTATGGAAATTATTTTCATTATATGTATGCTTTGAACATGTGACCATGTCCTCCCGTGAGCTTTTATGATTATTTATGTAGACATTTTAACATGTCCTTCCATGTGTCTCTAAGCTAACTTGCTTACTATTTGTGTATGTGGGTATTTGAACATGTCCTTATATGTATTACTTTCTTAGATTTAGTGACATGTGCCCAAGTCCCTTATATTGTGGCCCTTTGCCCTACTTTTCATGCCTCATGTGTGTTGTATGTATGTTATATTATATACATCATGTCCATGACATTTATATCTTTCTTGTTACACATTCTAGTTTTAGATTCCATGAGGGACCTCATGCATCTCCCCTTCCTACTTGGGTGCCATGATGGACATCATACCCCTTCCCCCTAGCTATCTATTTAGTTATTACTCATGGTATTCATATACATTGTTATATCTATCTTGACAACCTTTTAAATGATACACATAACATATTTTTCACATTGAAAAATTATTCTTAGATTATCTTACATTCTGATGTTATGTATGCACATTATATTAGTTTATACGTAGATATCATTTATGATATAGCTAACATACATTTTATAGAGATTCTTATTTTAAGGTTAGTTATTTCATAAGTTCAACAACTCCCCTCAAAATATGGGGCATTCACATGGGTTTTCTATAGAGACCATGCTATCATAATGCACTTAAAGTACAATTTTTAGCACACTGGTTTAGAATATATAAATTAGACTTAGGTAAAGATAGTGGGAAATAGTGACATAAAGATTAATCATAGTTGCATAAAATTATAATAATTAGACATTAATGCCTAAATTAAGACAATAGTTCCACATGACACTACTATCCAAGATATGGTGTTACTATCTAGTAGCCTTAATTTCATAAAATTATAGATTGTCTAGAATAGTACAATAGGTACAATCTAGGTTTTCACATGTTTAATTACATATTACTAGTTTTGTCTCTATTTAGCTTAGATTCATATCAATTTACTCATATTAGGGGTATCATATATGGAATTATCATTCCCATTTTTCAAATCAAACATGCATATATATATATATATTATTACAACTTAGTCTAGAGTCCATATGCTTAGATGTCAGATTTGGGGGTATGTGCACAACACATTATTTCCATATGATCATGTATACACCAATTGATCAAATGGAATGAAAAAATCTATGTCATTCTCTACATTATATACATTAGACACCATGTTCTAGGTTACACACCAAATTCATGGCTTACTCCATTTGTAGTGGTTGTCATTTTTTAGTGGCCCAAAGATGCCTAATATACTCAAGTGGACATAGAGCTGACATCTCAATTTAGACATTTGTAATTACATCACATAGTTTTAGTTTTAAATACATCCACCACACATGGGTAAGAAATGATGAATCCATAAACTACTTAAGTTCTTTATTAACCTACATGAGAGGGTTGGATACACCATCAATATAATCTAATTTTTTCATAGGTTATCATCCACTAAGTAGGGGTGGGCAATGATGGAGTAAAAATTGGATTGAGTTCTTGATCCACCCACACATTGAGATTGAGTAAGCCATCAACTCAGTCGAATATATTTCCTGATTGATCACTATATACATGCATACACACATAGCTTATCCCCATGTTTATGTACTAGTTCATGTACCCTATATGGTTTATTCATTCATTTCATCTCTCTTATCTCTTTATGTAGTTTTATCTCTTTAAAAAGTGTTGTTTCTATGCTTAGTTTTGTCTTTAATTTTGATATCTCTTAAGTAATGATTGATCTATGTACATATAACTTGTAGGAAATGTAATGGATCATGCTTTACATACTCATATCTAGATTCACTGGTTTCACCTCTTAGGTAAGTCTAGGTATGCTTATTTTTCCTTTATTCTAGTCATTTCACCTTTTTAAATTTATATAGTAAGGGTGGGGGGAGGGAATATAATCACCTAAAATTTACATTTGAGTGATAATAGTTCTACTTAAGACCACCCATCCCTATTTTATCCCTAGACCTATCTTAGGGCCTATTTTCACACTTATCTAGCCTTCATGCAAGCCATAGGCATCCTTAAACATACCTAAATTAGTCCTAAAACCTCACTTTGACATCTTGGCCCTTTGTGCCTCAGGTTATTCCACTTAGATACTAACACCACAATAGGGACAATAGCAATAGATGATGCAAGTGTCCTAGTTTTGGTACTATTGTCCTTTCCCTCCTTTTTCCACCAATGGATATCTTTGAAAATTGAAGACTACTTAGGGTTATCCTAGACCTATTTTAATACCTACAAAAGAAATATAACAATATATTTCCATGAATTTTAGTTTTATAACCACTAGATAGAAATCAAATGCATATTACACATACAAACTCAAAATAAGTTGTGCAAAATCAAGGTTTTCAATCCATATTTTGCCCTACTTCTACATACAACCATCTACAACATTCCTAAGACTAGATCACTTAGATTTATAGTCTCAAGAAAATTCAAAGCACTCAAGTCAACAATAATTCTATCTTCACTTTCAATTGTACCAGCACTTAGGTGGAGATAACTACATCAATATTTATCCATTTTTGGAGTATTGGTATGTAGGTAACTCTCATAACAATGGGGTGTTAAGGATTTCCAACCTACCCCACTAACAACACACATTACTAGTTATATTAAATGGATGCCTTAATAACATGGAATATTAGGGTTTGCACATAAAATTAGTCAAAATAGGTCATATATAGATATTTAAAACTCATGTGTACAAGAATAGGCTCGACAGACCTAGACATAGGTACACCTAGAAGCTCAAATTAGTTCTACATAGAGGACACTACCACGAAAACAAGGACACTAGCACCACATGACACTAATATCTAATTAAGGAATTATTATTATTATTATCTAAGAATGGTTTTTGACACTTGGATCCTATTTGTGACACTTATACCAACCTTTGTCTTAGTTTATAACCTCTAAAACCCCTATTTTATTAATTATATAGATAAGTTCTTACTTTTATGATTTATTGCTATTTTTAAAAAGGTGAAATTAAGTCAATTATTTTACAAATTAGTGGATATATTTATTTCATATTTATGACTTGATTTACTATACTTAGACCCTTTAACAACATAGGATTTACATTCACTAAGTCTTAAAATGCTAAAACAACAAGTAAAATTAATAAGTAAAAGATTGGCTAAAGCCAATGATAGGTAGAAAAGTTATGCTGATGTGAAAATAACAACAAGAAAATTCTCAGTTGGAGATAAAGTGTTTTTATGAGTTAAACCCCAAAAGAGTGTTATTAAGATTAGGAAATCAATTAAGTTGTCACAAGATATGTGGGAACCTTAGAGGTCCTATAAGTTATTAATTTTATAGCATATAGATTGACATTTCCACCAATTTTAGCTCAAATGAATAATGTTTTTCAATTATATTATCTTAAGAAATATATTGCTAATCTTATACATTTTTATATTGGAATACATTACAAGTTCAAGATCTAGGGGTGGTCACAATAGAACCAATCAAAATAATTGATACTCACAATCTTAGCTTGTGTAATAGAGAGGTATCATAATACAAGGTCTAGTGGGACCAATATTTTGAGGATATTGATACAAGGGAATATTATGAGGAAATATTAAGGTTGTTTCCTCATTTATTTAAATGATATTTTTTATTAAACATTAATTTCATTTCCTAAACTATTGTATGAAATAAATATTATCATGATGATGACCTATTTTAGGGGGGATGATGTCACATCTAGTTCTTCTCTAAAAAACTATTTAAGCATTAATAGAGGGTTATGAGACTAATAATTTGTATTTATAATTTTTATGTCTAACACACACACACACACACACACACACACACACACACGATGTATGATTGAAAATTATATTATTTGTTTTGTGATCAATATCTTGAGTAGATAACATTTTCATATGCTATATTGTGATTTATGATCATGATGTCTGATTTCGTTTATAATTTATTTTCATTCAATAGTTTATTTATGCTTATATATTGATCATTATGATAGTATTAGACTATCATTTATTTGATTCAGGTAGTTGTAGGACTATCCTACCCTCATAAGTAGTATAAAGGGAGAGTATCATCAAAAAGGGGGGTGTAGATACTAGCTTTGGGGGTTTAGAGATTTCCATTGAGCTCACATACACCACATCTAGTCACTTGAGTGAAATTAATATTGCTTGATTTGGTTTTTTCGACATCAGATGAGTCTTGTTTACATTGTATGGGTACACCATTTATTTTGATTTGATTAGAATGTAAAATCCTTGCATTGACTAGATGCACTATTTAAATATCTATAGAACTAAAACTATATTATGGTAACATATAATGAATTCTAGTTGGTTGAGGTATGAATATCATTGGACTTGTTTGTTTTCTTGATTTATCTTGTTTGAACTGGTCACAATATGCCTTTTTGATTACTTATTAATTATACAAAAGAAGAAAAAACACCCCAAATCATATTGATTTAAATTAAATTTGAAATTTTGGATGTTTTTTTGTTGTTTAAACACATTATAATATATTATAAAGTTGAAAGATAATGAAATTTAGGTTATTTGGAAATTTGAAAGAGGTAAAAAGGGATCAGGTTTTGTTTGTTGCTATCATCAATGTATTTGACTTATATTATGGACATTTGGAGGGTTTTTTCATATCTTCCATGCTGGAGATAATGGAAATGACTAAAAGCTAATGAAATAAGGGTGGAGTTTAAACATAAATTGATTAGAGTTGCATAATGGCAAACTTGCAAGAAATAAGGAGAGTTTCCTGGACATGCAAAACTTGCATGAGTTTTATAAAAATGATAAGAAGAGAAAAAAGGAGGATGGTAGATGACAAAAGGAGAAAGTATATATTATAAACTATGGAGTAAAAGGGTCTATCATTTGAATTTTTGAATGGAAAAACACCCTATAACTAGGTCAGTTTACTTTTTTTTATTGTAGATTTGAATAGAAGAAAAAAGGAAAATTAAGGCAGTTTTGATATGGGTTTTATTATATTCATTAAATGTGTGAAATGATGGATTTTTAAAATTAAATTAATCTAAATCCCTAAGGTTTCAAGTATATAAACCTAGGGATGGAACTCAATTCCATGCTTACACCTATAGAGCTAAAGGTCAAGCTAGACTTAGTTGAAGAACGTGCCTAAAAATTATATCCAATACCTTTCCTTCAAACCCATGAACTACTATAAGTTTACAAAAATTATCTCAACTTGTTAAAATACTTCATAATTATACAAAATTAATTTTTATATAATTTGGGGGTTTTAATAGTGTAGTTCACATTTTTTCATCATAAACCAAAGAAGAAAACTCAGGGTTTGTTTCATTATAATTTAAAACCTATAGGGAGATGAAAAGTCATCCTCCATTGAAGGTTATTCAAGATCTCTTCCTTGTATTTTATTCCTTGGTTCCCTTTACATCCTTGGTCATGTAGTTTATTCACCTTGGTTAAAATTGTGTTACGTGATAGTATTGGTCCTTGGTATTTGTTTTTTTCCTTTGTTTGTTGTCTTCTTTTTTATTTTATTATATTTCCCAACTAGGGAGGTGGATATAAGTGACATCGATGCCCATGTGAAATTATTGAATGATGGTAGTTTTAATGATTTTCATACTAAGTTAAGAGGTATTGAAAGTAACCCTATTGAGAGAACTATTGCAAATTTGGATGGGGGAAATAATGGAAAGAAGGCGTAGGAAAGGATACTTTAAATGAGATTATGCACCATGAGGAGGTTACAAAACATATAGAAGGTTTAGAAGTCATCCTCAATGGTTGTGAACCTATTAAGGATGGAGCCAACAACACATGTCTAGTTAAAGCTTGAATATATGGATAAATATGGAGCCTGAGAAGAACCTTGAATTTATTTACTAATGGATATATGGATAAATATTTTTAGTTTTAAGAATCCCATTTGAATAAAATTTTAGTGTTTTTTGTTTTAAGATGAATTCTTTGCTCTCTAAAAATTTATTTGATAACTGGCCTAACTCTATGTGGGGAGAAAATGTTTTTTTATATAATGTTTCAAAGGGGGTGTTTATGTTTTTATTCAAAAATTATAATATGTAAATATGTGTTATTAGTAAGCCCCTATGGAATTTTGGTCATTCAATGCTAAATTTTTTCCATAGAACCTTAATGTAGACTACAATGCTATTATTTTTAAATATACTCCTAGTTAGGTCAATATCAGAGTTGTCCATATACAAGTATGAAATTCTATACCCCAATATATCAAAACAATAGGATAAATTTTAAGGATTAAATACAAAATAATGTCTTTGGTGCATATGTATGTTAGAGTCCTTATTTCCTTGGAGACATTAGAAGTCTTCTTAGAAACCTAAATTTTTAACATCAGAGAAGAGTAATTTTCATGTTCTATCAAAGGTTTAGGATGAATTAATTATTTTATTTTTAAAAAAATTAATTATACCCTTCAATTTGAGCCCAAGGTGTTGAATAAAAATGTGTAGAGTGGGCCTCCTCCTTTCAATAGTGGTGACAATGATAGACCAATCTCATTTTCCATGGCTAATGTTATTATGAGAGACAATCCCTACTTTGATCTTGACCCTAATAAAGGATTAACACATTCCATTTATCAAGAGAGATAGATAGAGTCTAAAAATTTTATGGTTGTACTCAACCCTAATTCCCCTTCAATTATGGTTCCTACCTTGAGTTTAGGTGTTGTTACTTGTTTGTCTCCAACTGATCTCTTCCATCTATTGATAGTAAGGAAGTGTATAGATCTTATCTAGAGTCATCAATTTTTATCCCTAAGACCCTTTTGTCCTAGGATGATTAGTTTGAGAATAAAAATAAAGTTGTTTCATTATTTAAAGGAACACCTTTAAATGAAAATATTGTAATTTTGTCTAACCTACATGGTAATGAGATCTATGACCCTAAATCCTTGTCTATCCCATGGATGAAACATTTAAGTGATGATATGAACCCTATGGTAGTCTCTCTTGATGATATTTCTATGATAAAATATGATAGCTAAGAGGCATACGTTAATACAATAGATCCCTTGGAATTTAACACCCTTTCAAATGGGATCCAAAAATTAGTTCTAAGAGGTTAAAAACTAAAACCAATTTTGGTCCTTTCCATGGATTATTCTTAGGGGAGGACTTTAATAAACCCAAAGGAGGGTTTCAATTATTTTGAGGAAGCAGAAAGAAAAGCTAAAGAAAATAAGGTGCCTCAATGTTTTAAAAAGTTGTAGCATAATAAAAGAGGGTATAAACTCTCTAGTATGTAAATGTAGACCCTCATCCTTCTTTTGTTATGAAAATTATTAGTTGTAATGTGAAGGGCCTTGAATCTCCGAATCATAATCTTATTGTTAGATAATTTAGTCATTAAAAGGAGGATATTTAATTTCCATTATTTTGAGAAGTTAATGATATGGGGTTTAATATTGAATTTATGCTTAATTTCATCTAGCCAAATGCTTCTCATTTGTCTATTAGTCATTCCAAAGGGAAAGGTAGAGTATCAATTCTTGTTAATCTTAAGTGGGGTGAGTTTTTTGCTGATCACGGTTCATATTTATGTTACAAAGTAGTGTGGATTATCATTTAAAAGGATAACCATACCTTTGGGGTTTGTAATTTATATCTTATAAATGATTATAGTGAAATACATGATCTATGAAATTGGCTAGCTTCTAGTTTGAAATACATCCCTTGGATTTTTTTTGGGTGGGGGGATTTTAACATGGTAGAGGATAAAAATGAAAAGTAAGGAGGTCAGACTTATGCTTGGAAAGGTAATGAAATTTTATTATGGTCTAAGCTTAATAATATTCAAAAGATATGTAATCCCATTAATCAAGGTAAAATTCAAAGTAGAGGCATTTGGTTTACATGGTGCAATAACCATGTTAATCTTAAGAGGGTGTATTCTAGACTTGATTTTTTTTATTTTAATAAGGGAATATTTAGTATCAAGTAGGATGAGAATTATAATTCCTTGAATTTACTCCCCTTCACCATCTCAGATCACCATCTCATAGAGATTATTGTCTCCATGAACACTAACTTGGATTCAAGTGCTTTTGATTGGAAAGTTCTTTATAAGATCAATGTCTCTCTTTTGAAGGATCTTAATTGAAGAGAGGGTATTTTTTCCTCCTATAATATTGGTAAAATTAAATTGGGATCCTCCTCTAGTATTGATATATGGAATAGCAACATGGAGTTATTTAATAAGTCTATTATAAATTTTGATTAGTTTAGGGCTAAGAGGAACATAATATTATTCAAATTAATAAAGAAAAATTATTTTTATATGAAAATTCCCTACAAATTAATCTTAATAATGGTTTATTTATTGATAATATATCCATGCTTAAGAATTAACAAAGATTTATATATTTAGAGGTGCTTAGTTTGATCTATTTTAAACTATCTCAAGTTGGGAGATAAACTCTCCAAATTCTTCTTTAAATTTTTAAAGATGAAGTAGTGAAGGAATAAGATCCCCTTGATTTACTATGGTTGTTTTATTTCTAGTGATATAACAGAGATGAAAAAAGCTTTTTTATCTTTATACTTAAATATTTTAATGTTTGATGGTTTGATCCTTAAATTGAGCTTAACAAGGCTCTATGTACTAGATGTATTCCTAAAAAAGTTTCCACTAAACATGCTACTTTCCTTGTTAGTGAAATTTACCTAGATGAGATAAAATCTACAATTGATTTTTTCAAGGATCATAAATCCCCTAGGGATTAATGGGATCCCTAATGAGTTATAAAAGACTAATAAGAATTAGATTGCACTTAACTATCTTGGTAATTATAGGGAAGCCTTTGGGGATGGCTTCCTAGGTATTATAATTAACATAAGAGTTTTGAAATTCATTCCCAAGGATGGGGATAAAAATAAAGCTAAAAATTGGAGTCCAATAACCCTTTTAAACATATTGTACAAATTTCTATCTAAGGCACTATCTAGGAGAATCTCATCTTTACTACTTATTATTGTTTTAAAAACATAGATTGGTTTTGTTGAGGGTAGATACATCCTGGATAACCTCATTTATAGTTAGGAAGGTATGAATTGGGATAAATATTATATTAAATATGTTGGTATGATAATTCTTGGCTTTGAAAAATCCTATGATATAATTGAATGGCCATTCATTGATATGATGTTGAAATATTTTGGCTTTCAAGATAGGTTTTTTAGAATGGTGAATGTATTATTCTAGGATGTGTCTACTATCATTGAGGTTAATGGTGATCTTAATGAGTCTATCAAGATTCAAAATTCCATTAAATAAGGCTTCCCCTTTCCCCTTCCTAGTTTTTTATTTTTAAAGAATCCCTATATCACTTATTGAGAAGTGATGTTATTAGTCCCTCGATCAAAGGTATCTCATTGTCTGATGAATCTAAATTGATTGATGTTATTTTTGTTGATGATATCACCCTATTTACTAATCTTGAGAAAAACAAATTACAATAAGTTATTTTTAGTCTTTATAGTTATTACTCTACCTTTAGGTCAAAAGTAGCCCTACATAAATATTTTATGATTGGGTGGGATGAGACTCTATTGGATTGGTTAGGGGAGTTTAGTTTAGTTTAGTTTAGAAAGGCTTAAATAAGTTGGTTAAATACATGGGTATTATTTTTACCTTGTCACCCTCTTTCAAATAGATGTGGGATTGGTTATATTCCAATATTAATAAAAATATGGTAAATGGAAAGGTCATCTTATTTCATTACTAGGAAGATTACAAGTTTTACAAAAGGTGTTTTCCTCATACAATATCTACTATGCCTCCTTATAAATTTTTAATAAATATTATATTAACTTCTTATGAACATTAAGTGGATTAACAAACCACCTCTTAATGATTTAACTACTAATATTTATTATAATATTACTTTCTCCAAAAGCATTTACCTTAGTCTTAACTATGTTTAGCATGTTTGTGTCCTATTTACAATTGGATGTCTAAATTTCAAGTGATTTGGGCTTATTATCTTGAACCTAAGAGGTTGTATTTTAGATGGATGTTATTGTATAATACTCTTGTTGTTGGGTTTGTGATTGTGAATTTTGGTTATGGTCATCCCTACTATTTTTTATGTGGTAAATTAGAAACTATTGAGCACCTTTTGTTTATATGCCCATGCACTATTAATATTTGGAATTTTTATCTTAAAGTTGGTGTTGTTTGTTTGGTTGTGATATTCTATGGGTCAACATTGTTTTTGGTTATGTTTGTTCTAAAACAAAGGTCCATTATTTTTTCCATAAATTATGGTTGTTTTTTTATATTTAAATCTTTTGGGACATTTAGAAGTAAATTACCATGGATACTTTTCATTCTAAAGCTGGGGGTGATTATTAAATTCAATGTTAAATTTAAATCTAGACTCGTCTGTTTTTACATCTATATATAACTCAAGATTCCACAATCCAAGTTGGAGAAGTTTTTTATGACTAACATGTTAAAAATTTCTTCCAACTATTTATTACACACATGTAGGTATCTCATAATTGGAAAAATATATTAAATTATTTAAACACATTCAACAATAAGAATAAACCATTATTTATTACTAAGTACACTAATCTCCGTGAAAATCATTAGACACCACACACCTTTTAGGTTGGTGACTAATTCTGGCTACACTTGTAGAAAGAAATACCAACAAGTCCCTACTACAATCTTCACCCACTTTGATATGGGCCCTAAACTATCGCCAAACAAGTAGGAGAAAATTATTTCGAGACAAATATTCTATATTACCTTGGGTTGCATCTAATCTTAAACATATAAATTTTCCATAATTAATTTCCACCTTTGTTGGATAACTTAGACACAATAGAGACTCTTTAAAAAATAAATATCAATCTAAAATATAACATTCCAACATAATTGGATCAAGTCATTGATGCTAGGGTCAGAAAACATTTCAATAGGAGATCCCTCTCTTTGATATCATTAAATAAAGTCAAGTGCCTTACTAAGGAAAATGGTTTACAAAAGTGTAGGTTTCAAAAATATTAATACATATTTTACCAAAAATACATGTAATAGGGATCATTTCTCTTCAAGGAGGGGTGATTAATCTAGGAGGATCTAAGTCACTAGATTATATTGAAAATATTAGGTTTTACTTATTCATCTTTGTGATAATGTCAAAAAATTATACACCAATTTTAACACCCACATGCCAATACAAAAGATCTAACTCTTCTTAAACATTACCACATAGCTCTTATAATGTCAATACTATAGCAGATAGCCTACTAGTAATGGTAGTTGATGATATCACCACACTCATTGTTTATGAAACCATTATTACAAACCTTTATAACTATTCAATTTATGATTCATATCCTTTTTTATATGTTAATGTACAATTTTTTTCATTGTATATAACTAATAAATACAAGAATGAAGTTAGGTAGTACATAGACACCATATATTTGATCTCTTAGATACTGTACATAAATCAAAATAATACAACATTATTAATATAATTATACATTGATTTTCAATCATCTTATCTACCATCCTTATTCATTTTCACTATGAATTTATTCAAACTTTATCACTCATAAATCAATTTAACATATAACCCCATTAAATGTATTTAAGTAGGTTATCGGGTCTCTTTTTGAGTCCTAGATAATTCATGGTGTGCATGTTCAATGTTTGATGTCTTTTTATGCCACCAATTTTGATTAAATCTAAAAACCCAACCAAGAAGATTATTGAGATTAATCTTGACCTTGTTTATTTTATTGAAATTCCTTTGATTTATTCTACATCTAATTTAAAAATAAAATGAAATATGAAAATGTAATTAGTGTTTCTCCAATAATTGTGTGTTATATTACAAATGATAATGTGTGCATTTGAATAATAATGGTGTGAATGGATCATATATTGGTAATACATGTGAAATAGATCATGATTAACAGTTTTTATTAGTATATTCAAAATAAATGAATTTCAATAAAATTATAACAAAAATATCCATAAACATTTAACAAGGCATAAAAAAATACAAAACAATAAATTAAACATGGTTAGTTTTCTAAAACCAAAGTAATAAATGAAAAAAATCTAGTTTATATATGGATCTTTATTTTTTGGAGATCTAGAGATACTTTTCAAAGTTTGATAGTAGAAATTATATGTTTTCAAGACAATGATAACTCCAAAAACTTGTGGCAAATGATGGGACGTTTAAAAACTATCTATTTTACCTTATTTTGATTATGCAAACCTAAAAAAGTGTAAAAATACAAGTTATTTATATTGTTTAATGTATCAATATAACATTTGAATCTTAATGTAAAAGGATTTTTTATGCATAAACCATTTCACTTGTTATTAATAGAAATTATTTAAGGGAATAAGATACTTAGCATGTTTATATTTTATGCAAGTTTGAGACTAAATATAGGTGGTATAAAAGGTAAGAAATTAGACCAAGAGTCACTCAAATAAAGAACTAGATCTCTAGATGCAAATGGATAGAACCATTAACCTCTAGAGAATACCGATAGATTAATTTGTGTGGATTTTTATTCTCTATTTTATTACATGCCATTATGCCTAATTATAATTTGTCTCTATGTGTAATCTATGGGCTCAATGTGTGAAGTATAAAAAAAACATGTATCCTTATCTTTGAAACCATAGGTCCACTTTTGACATTAAGTTTAAGCCTAAAAAGGGGAAGAATGGTGTGTTGAACTGACCCCAAATGCTTCCTAATGAATGGCTTAGTGCTACCTACATAATCAATGCTCTGAATATGGAAGTCAAACTTCATGTCATCATCCATGTCAAGTGTATGTATTCAATATCACTCTTTTAAAGAATGCAACCTATGACTAGATTTTGACTCTTATAAAATGGAAAATTTGAGGTGGATTGAGGTGATTTGGACTTGGATATGACCTTATCCTCATGATTAATGGATAAATTAGAAAGAATAGGGTATTCACTTTTAATGTGCAAGAATTTTTCACTAACAATTGTGTGTTTTAATACAAATGATAATGGTGTGCATTTGGATAATAATGGTGTGAATGTATCTGAAATTGATACTACTTTTGAAATAGATCATTATTATCAAGTTTCATTAGTGTATTCAAACTAAATGGATTTAAATAAAATTTCAACACAAATATTCATAAAAAATTATAGGCCTAAACAAATTAAGCATATTTATTTTTCTATAACTAAATTAATGAATGAAAAAAATGGTTTAGATATGTATTTTGATTTTTGGGAGATCTAGAGACATTTGTCAAAGTCTGAAAATAGAAATTTATTGTTTTACATGACAACAAGAATTTAAATATCTTGTTTAAAATGAATAACAATGTCTAAACCATTTGTTTTACCTTATTTTGATTATGTGAACCTAGAAAAATGTAAAACTATGAGTTATTAAGATTGTTTAATGTATTACAATAACATATGTAGATGAATGTAAAAGGCATAATTTGATTTGAAAATTTTCACATACTATAAATAAAAATTATCTAAGGGAATAATATACCACGTTTTTGTATTATGCAAGTATGAGAAAATGTAGGTGGTAGAAAGAGTGGGAAAATAGATCAATATTTGCTTGGATCAAGAAGTGGATATTTAGATCCACTTGGATAGATTTTTTAGACTTTAGTAATTATCAATAAATTTTTTCATACATATAATTCCAAATTCATATGTGTGTTATTCCACCTACTTGTAACCATCTATGTGTGCAATCTTAAGGATCACTGTGTATGTGATATCCATAAACATGTCTACTTATCTTTGAAACTAGGTCCACTTTAGACACTAGGTTTAGGCCTACAAAATGGGAATAACAATGGGTTGATATGACCCTAACTAATCCCAAATGAGTGGTTGAATGCTACTTATATAATCAATACTTTGAAGAGGGAATTCAAACAACATTTAGTTCTCCTTTCTAGATGTATGTCTGTAATAGTGCTTTTTTTTATGAATGCAACACATGTTATAAATTTTGACACTTGGAAAATGGTAAATTTGAGTTGGATTGAGGTGATTCATACTTGGGATTGAGGTGATTCATACTTGGATAAGACATGCTCCTTGTGACTAATGGATGAATCATAAATAATAGGGTAGTATTTTTTAATGTGTAAGTGATTTCCTATGTGTGATAGATGCTTGATAGATTGTGATAGATAGGGAATAGGATTATATCATATTTATATGGGACTATTTGGGTATTTTCTTATTCCACCAACATGTAAAACATATGAGAAACCCATGAAGATAGGTTGAATGCCAATTCTAGTTTTTTCCTCTACAAACTATTTAAACACAAATAGTAGATTTTGAGATTGTTGATTTGTAGTTCTAATTTTATGTTTGATATGGATATATGCATGTGGTATGATTGACAATTATATTATTTTTTTCATGATAAATATCCTGATAGATAGATGTTACATATACATTATTATGATTTATGATCAATATTGACTTATTTCATTTAAATATTACTTATGATTAATAGTTTATTTATGGTTATATGATGATGATTATTATGATTTCAAACTAACTACCAATTTGTTGATGAGGTGGTTATGGGACTGTCTTATCCTCATAGAAAGTTTAGAGGGAAATTATAATTATAGGGGGGTGAATATACCTACATTGGAGATTAAGAGAGATCTATTGAACCTATGGACACACAACATTATGTTTGATAAATGAGTGTACTTTGTGTTTGATGTCTATATGGTTTACTCTGCATGTTTGCATGTTTTCTGTGACAGTCTTTTGTAGATGTATAAATGATATATGATGTGTGTTTTCATTTAACTTAGATATTTTATTATCTTATATTCCTATATACTGTCATGTAATGATAATTGGCATTTGGACTGGTTTTATTTCCATAAAAGTTGTTACATAGGATAAATCATGCTGAGTATATAAATAATAAGAGTTCCTTATGCATTTTGAGATATGAAGTAGTTTAAGGTGTTAAATTATTCTTAGTTTTTAAATATATATCTAGTATGTGTTTCACACTATTTGGTGGCCTAGGTGGTAATGGGGTTAGATGCACCTAAGAACTAGTTTTAGATAAATTAAGTTTTGAAACATAGAGAATTGTGGGATTTGTATGGAAAGTTCAAATGGATTATAATCCATAGCCTATTAAAATTTAAAGGAAAATAATTGGTTTGGAATATTATGGTTGAATTTGATATTTTCTTGGGTTGATTTTTCCATTTGTGTGAGTGGTTTTGGCATGCAACACTATGCCCAAAATTTTTGGGTTTTTGAACTATAAGAGATGGGAATGTATAAATAGACAAAAATTAATGAATTAGAGTCCATTATGTTGAACTCATGACTATGTAGGAGGTTTTGATAGACATGAAAAAGTTTGAAAAGGAATAAAATATAAATAAGGATAGGGAATGAGCGACACAAAAGGCATAAAGAAGAAATCATGATAGAGAGGAGAAGAGGATTTCAAGCTGAGTAGGAAGGAAAAATAAAGATTCTATTTTTCTCATCTAGATGACAATTTTTTATTTTTTATTTAATTTATTTATTTATTTTTAATGTATTTGGATGGGATGAGCTTAAAACATTAAAAATTTACGTAGGTTATGTTTATGGATCATGGAGTTGTTTGAGAATCTCATGTGTACTATTTTACACATTACATTTTTTATTTGCCTTTGTACTATATTATACATTATTATTTGATGGATATTCAACATGACAGTGGCTATGTAATTTTTAAATTATTATAAAATTATAACATCAGTGGCTGTAATTTCATTTACGACTAAAATGTGGATTATATCAGTATATGTTGTACTTGATAATTTCTACTACACTTTGATTACAAGATAATCAATATTCAATATGAATAGATTATTTGAAAACTAGATGGATCAGATTTTTAGCTAGTGGGTTAAAATATTATTGCTTTAGATACATTTAGTAGTCAAACAATGATTATTCAAATAGTTTTATATAATTTTATTAGTAATCCATGTGATCAATTCTTTTTAGTGTAACTATTAGTTAACTAGTGGGGTTCTAACATTGAATTTGAAAAATGACCATTTATTTGTGCATGGACAATTTTGTCATATTTTAACATATGAGGAATTCTACATGTGTTTGATTCTAAAATAAATAAATAAAAGGTAAGAATACTAATTTGATAATTTGGAGATAATCAAGTATGACTAAGAATAGGTTCAACATAGACAAATGAATTCATGAGTCATGTATGTGAATGTAATTAGAAAAATAGAATTTATAAGTGTCTTAAAATATTTTAATGTCTAAAAATTCCTCCCTTTTATTATAATATTGAATTAAAATATAATGCTAGAGTAAAAATATAAAGAGTTTTACCTAAGTGTGTACAACATACTTTGGCATTGGGAAGAGGCTCTGAATGTGAAATTTGACCTAATAAAACTTGTAATGAATATGAAACAATCAATGTCCATATGTGAAATTAAATCAAAATTTTGAAACTTAAAGAGCAATGAAATAATACATTTGTATGTGGGTGTATCATGTTTCCAAATGTGATGCTTTTGGATGTGGTTTTTACTTGTTGAAGCATTGGATATATGTGATTCTTGCTAAATACTTGGATAATTTTTTTGTGGTCATACCCCAATTTATGTACTGAGTAGTGCCTAGGCTATTGAACATCACTAAACCTCAACTATAATAAGTAATTAAGTAATATTAAACCTAAATATGAAAATGGGAACACATATTGGGATTGCAAAGTAATTCTTAGGCCTTTAAGTGTCTTTGAAGCTTAACCACATTAATAAAATTTTCTAAAACAACTATTATATATGGAATTATAGATTTAAAGTGCTCACTTATAGGTATCAATGGCATAATAGAAAACTATGATAGTGAATATGTTCATTAAAAATGTTTATGTCCTATAATCTAAACCAATTAGTGCCAACATTATATATAATTCTATGTGCACATGTGCACACACACACACACACACACACACACACACACACACACACACACACACACACGTGTGTGTGTGTGTGTGTGTGTGTGTGTGTGTGTGTGTGTGTGTGTGTGTATGTTATTAGTGTAGGTTTTTATTTTTCCCTATTTATTATATAGGGATATTGTATTTCTTGTGCATACATGGAGTTTTCCTATATTTGTGGGATAGGCTAGCTTATGTGGAGGTGTGTGTCATAGGTGTCATAAGAATGTCATAAGTAACTCCATTGATGGGAGTTACTTCTATATTCTTAGCACCTTGTCACCACCTTTCATGGAGGAGTTACAGTCTATTCTTGGGGTGCCTTGTCCACCTTTTGTGGAGGAGTTACTTATGTACTCTCCTATTTGTAGTCCTCACTTTGGCCATCTCATGTTAACCAAATTTTGGTTTTCTCCATTTTATCTTATGTAATTTATCTTCTTGTGTTATTTTCAAATTGTTTTAGCATCTATGTGGTGTGCACTTGCTTCAACTCATGTGATCACATCTCCATTACACTCGCATTATCCAGATTCTGGCAACAACTCTGATATGGTATCAGAGTGAGAATGGTAATCATGTGTCTGGTTATGCTTTTAGTTAATTTTGAAATCAAGAGGAGTGGAGTTCTTTTTTTTCTGGATCTAATCTAAAAAAAACTTTCAATATCATTTTTGGTATCATTTCTTGCATCTTGGAATCCTTGGCCTTTGGGTGTCTTGGTTGTTTTCACTTTAGGGGCTAGTTCAGCAGTTAGCTTGGGTCCCATTGTTGTGTGCAAGTAGTAGAGGGAGGAGCAGCACTCAGCATTCAGTTCAGGCTTAGCACTCAGCATCTGCCATGCCAAGCTTTAGTAGCAACATCCTTTCCAACAGCTGACCAGGCCATACAGCATGCAAGTCTGCTATTATCCTTCAGCACTCCATGCCAAACTTCAAGTCTGCACAAAAGCCTACTATTCATTTTCTTATTTTCTCTACCTAGCAAGGTGCCAAGTAGGCCGTACGGTGTTTCCAATAGGTCTATTTTTTTTTCTTTTCTGCCAACAATCTTGTTTGGAAAATGGCACTTTTTCCATGCTTGGCGTCCCATGTGGACCCTTAGATGCTTGGCCAATAGTTTAATTCTATCTATGATTCATTATTTTCAATTAAAATTTGACTTGTAAAACAAAAATCAGTCAATTTGATTGAATATTTAATTTTTTTAGATAGTTTTGTAATTTGGGGCTTTTCATTTATAACTTGTATCTTCACCTGTCGAAGACAAAGGGTGAGGCCCGAGTTGGTGGGAGGCCAATTCCCCCTCACACAAACCCCCTTTGGATTTCCTCATTTCATGTTGAATCCAATGAGTGGTTGGAAGGCCACTTTCTCTCTCATAATAGGCATTTTTTTAATGATTTAGTGCTTTTTTTGCAAAAACACTAGTTTATGGGAAAATTAAACCTTTAATATCTTACAAACGGTAGCTCAGATTTGGGTGCCATTTTTTGAAAAAGTGTTTGTAATTAAATTCTCCACATTGTAGGCTTGTTATTTGTTAAAAATGCACTATTTTATAAAGTACCTAAATTTTGGGTCTCCCAAGATGCATTTTTCGCTGAGTTCGACGTCCTGTTTGCTTTAGTCTTGCACTGATTGCTCTAAGATGCATTCTTAGCTGAGTCTAACATATTTTGAGCATGAACTTGTATATTTGGGGGGGCTCAATATTTTAGGGGGTGTGATTTATTTTCACAACTTGTAGATCTTTACTTTCATTCTCCTTTCTGCATAATTTCACAACTTGCAATCAACACAACTTCACCTAAATTCAGCTAAAAATGGATTATTTTCAACTTAAACCCCTAACACCCTTCAACTATCATGAATGGAAGGTTAAAATGTCAATCATTCTTAGAAGCAAATGGTTGTATAGGATCACCATGGGTACTGAAGTAGAACCCAACATTGATGCTGAAAAGGTCAAGTGGTACAAATGTAGTGATGAAGCCTATGGATTACTGAGCTTGTCTATGTCTCTAAAACTTCTCTTCCATTTAGAATCCTCCCAAACTCCCAATGACATATGGGACACCTTAAAAAAGTTATTTGGGAAGCTTGATGAGATGAGAGGTCATGAGCTCAAAAATGAACTCATAAGTCTAAGTCCTAGCAACTTTGACACCCTACAGGACTTCTTCACTAAGTTTAAGGCCCTTAGATTGCAATTGAAATAATGTGGGATAGAGAAGAAAGATGATCAACTCATACTTTCTATTCTCACAAAGTTAGGTCCAAGCTATTCAGTCTTTGTCTCCACTTTCCATGCCACAAAAAGTGCCCTTGGTATTACATCGAAAATGCCTTCTTTGGATTCTTTCATTGCCAACTTGACTAGGGAGCAATATAAGCTAATTCAAATGGGCATAATGAAGTCTACTCAACCCTAAGCTTTGATAGCTGGAAATGGTAAGGATAAGACTTCAACAAAGGAGAAGAAGAAAGAAAACAATAATCCTACCAAAAAACAACACTGAGACTTCCTCTTCCAATGCTAAACATAAGAAGGAGAAGGTTAAGTGTGCCTATTGTAAAAAGATAGGGCATGATGAACACAAATTCATGAAGAAACAAATAGATCACCTAACTCATCTTCTAGAGAAGAACAACATAGGTGTTCCTGAGTCCATCAAGCAGAATTCATCTACCCAAGATTCTACCAAGGCAAAAGGAAAGGGTAAGGAGAAAGAAAAGGGCAAGGCCCTTGTAGCTACAATAGCTTCTAAATCTTCATGGGTCATCAACTCAGGTGCTTCTCACCACATGGGCTCTTCACTAGTTGAGTTTTCATCTTTAGAGCCTTGTAGCATGACTTTAATTAGTTTGGGTGATGACACATCAGTTTTTGTTACAAGGAGAGGGTCAATTGAAATTGAAGGAGGAACATTTAACAATGTTCTAAGTGTTCCTTCTCTTTCAACCAATCTCCTATTAGTGTACCAAATCACTCACATTAGTCAAGGCATGAGAGTTGAGTTTTCACCAGATTTAGTGGCTATCAAGGAGTTGCGTAGTGATACTATAGTGGTAGTGGGTAGGGTAGATCACCAAGCAAGGTTATACACCTTCTCACATTTTACATCAGATTCTTCTCTAATAGCATTGCTGACTCATTCAAATGGAGTTAGCAAATTATGGCATGAGTGGTTTGGCCACCTTAACTACCGCTACCTTGAGCAATGTTGCAAAAATGACATGGTCATTGGCTTGCCTTGTGTCCAATTCTCAAAAGGACTTTGTGAGGGGTGTTCCCTTGGGAAGCATCCCAAAGCAAAATTTGACAAAGGCAAAGCTTGGAGGGCTTCACAACCTTTGGAGTTAGTCCACAGTGATGTATCGGGACCCTTTCCCAAACCATCTTTCACAAGGGCCAAGTACATCCTCACTTTCATTGATGATTTCTCTAGGTACACTTGGATATATTTTCTCAAACAAAAGTCTGAAGTGTTTGAACAATTTCTAGACTTCAAGGCTCTTGTTGAGAAATAGAGTGAAAAATCCATCAAGGTTCTTCAAATTGATAATGGAGGGGAGTATGTCAGCATCAGGTTTGAGCAGTTTTGCACCACAGAGGGGATTGATTTGCAGCACATAGTCACTTATAGTCCTTCACAAAATGGGCTTGTAGAATGCAAAAATAGGTTTTTAAAAGAGATGGGTACCTATATGATTCACTCCAAATCCTTAGCACCATAGTACTAAGCCGAAGCCATCAATTGTGCTTGCTACATTCAAAATAGGGTTCCTCATAAAGCTTTGAAATGGATAACACCCTTTAAAACTTGGTATAAAAGGAAACCTAATGTTGAGCACCTTAGGGTTTTCAGATCCCCAACCATGGCCCACATTCTGAGGAAGAAACACAAATCTATGGAATGTCAGTCCAAGCCTTGCATCTTTGTAGGATATCCAGATGGCATTAAGGGGTATCACCTTCTAGATCCAATCACTCATGAGTTGTTCATCAAGAAAAGTGTCCATTTTTAGGAGATTCCTAGAGACTCAACACTTGACACTTCTCCCTCATCAGATCTACTTCTTCATGATGATTCCTCATCAGATTTAGATCAGCCACAACAAGTTCTTAAGCCAAAGACATCTTCTTCTTCTTCAAGTTTAGATAGTGAGGATAATGATGCAGAGTCATCCACCTCTAGTCAATCAGAGGATGAGGAGTTAGCACCTGACTAGCCCACTTTTGGGCCACTTTGGGCCAGACAGACACTTGAGAGTGTTGCCACTTGGGCAAGAGATCCCATAGATGACAGACGTATTAGGGGAGATTTTTAGAGAGATCCACATGCCTTCTTTGCTTTCGTTTCAAATCCATAGACTTTTTAAGAGGCATCAGGGTTACCTAAGTGGGATAGTGCTATGGAGGAAGAATATTCTTCCTTAATAAAAAATCACACTTTGGATTTGACTTCACTTCTTAAGGGAAGAAAGATGGTTTGATGTAGGTGGATATATCTAACCAAGTTTGTAACAAATGGGTCAGTTGATAAGTACAAGGTGCGATTGGTCACTAAGGGTTTCTCACAGGTGGCAGGCATTGACTACTCAGAGACCTTTGTACCCATTGCAAAGATGACTTTTATCTGACTCACCTTGGCTATTACCACAACACATGGTTGGGATGTGCATTAGATGGATGTGAAGAGTGCCTTTCTTCATGGAGACCTAGAGGAGGAGATCTACATGGAGCAGCTACCAAGATTTGTTTAGGATTTTTCCTTAGTATGTAGACTTAGGAAATCTATCTATGGCCTTAAATAGGCCCCTTAAGCTTGGTATGCCAAGATGGATTCCTTCCTTCTCATAGTGGGTTTCACTAGGTTCCATTCTGATCCCAATGTCTACTTCTTATAGTAGGATGATTCGCTCTTGATTTTGGTTCTATATGTTGATGACCTTTTGATCACTGGGAGTTCTTCATCGGCTATTGCAGTGGTGAAGACATCTCTCTAAGATAGATTTGACATTGAAAACTTGGGTTTGTTGCACTACTTCCTTGGCATCAAGTTCTCATAGTCAGATTCAAGGATTTCTCTTTCACAGCCTAAGTATGCTCTTGACTTATTGGCTCAATTTCACATGGCTGATTGCAAGCCATCTCTGACTCCCTTTCTATAAGAGTCAAGCTTGAGGATGATTGTTATTCACCATTGGTTGATGCCACTCGGTATCAAAAACTTGTTGGTAGTCTCATCTACATGACTCACACCAGGCCCGACATATCATATACAATGGGACTTGTCTCTAGATTCATGCAGGAACCTCATGAGCTACATTGGAAAGTAGCTAAGAGGATCTTGCATTACATACAGGGTTCACATAGATATGGGATTCATTAAAAATTTGGCATAGAGGTTGACTTGGTTAGATGTACAGATTTAGACTGGGCTGGTGATTCAAAGGCTTGCAAGTCCACTTCTAGTTATAATTTCTCTCTAGGTTCTAGTCCTATCAGTTGGTCTAGCAAGAAGCAGAATGTTATTGCTATATCATCCATAGAGGTAGAGTATAGGGGAGCTGTTAATGTAGCTACTGAGGCTATTTGGCTTCAGGGGATACTTTCTAAGTTTGGCATTCCTATCAGGTAGCCCACCATCATTTATTGTGACAACCAGAGTACCATTCAGATTTGTAGGAATCTAGTTTAGCACCAGTGAACCAAGCACATAGAGATTCACATGCATTTCATTCAAGAGCTTATTCATAGTTAGGTCATTGACTTGATATTTTGCCAGTCTTCAGGGTAGGTTGTAGACATCTTCACCAAACCTTTCACTGAGAGCAAGTTCATTCATCTATGAGCTCTTCTTGGGGTACGGTCCACATTTGTAGTAGCATCATCCTCAGGGAGGCCTTCTAGCCTCTTCTTTTCTTTTGTCTCTCTTTTGGGGGGGAGTTTTTTCCTACAGGTTTTCTCCTTTTCTCTATCTTATGGGAGATTGCATTTATACATAGGTACCTCATCAGGCCTAGTTGTCGGGACCTATTTTTTATTTCCACACTGCCGACCTAAGCTGCACTTATGGGGGGGTATTAGTGTAGGTTTTTATTTTTTCCTATTTATTAATTAGGGAAATTGTATTTCTTGTGCACACATGGATTTTTCCTATATTTGTGGGATAGGCTAGCTTATGTGGAGGTGTGTGTCATAGATGTGTCATAGGTGTCATAAGAATGTCATAAGTAACTCCCTTGATGGGAGTTACTTCTCTATTCTTAGCACCTTGTCACCACCTTTCATGGAGGAGTTATAGTCTATTCTTGGGGTGCCTTGTCCACCTTTTGTGGAGGATTTACTTACATACTCTCCTATTTGTAGTCCTCACTTTAGCCATCTCATGTTAATCAGATTTTGGTTTTCTCTATTTTGTCTTGTGCAATTTATCTTCTTTTGTTATTTTCAAATTGCTTTAGCATCTATGTGGTGTGCACTTGCTTTAACTTGTGTGATCATGTCTCCATTACACTCACATTATCTAGATTCTAGCAATAACTCTGATATATGTAATATGGATAAATGTATTGTAATTAACTTGTGACATTAAAACCTAATTAATTTTAATTAGGAATCATGATACATGTAAAATATAGAAAAAAATGTCTAATTAATAAACCCAAGTATGTGATTAGGGAGACATGCAAGGTTTAGATTTGTATATTTGATAACACAAGATAAAATGATATTGTCTAGGATCAAAACATAAAAACATGACCAAAAATGATAGTGACATTACCCGTAAAATTTATAATGATAAAAAATATCCCAAGAGTATGATTTAATCTCCCAAGAGAGTGAATAACAATCTTGATAGTTGATAGACATGCTAAAACATATAAATTTTATTCCTATAAAATATGTGCATATGCATTATATACAACTTAATATGTTTTTTAATAAATGAATATATATCCCGTATTCTAAACCTAGTTGATAATTTTTACCAATCTAAATTCTATGAATCATGTAATCTATGCCAAAATATGAATTATTTATGAATTGAGGATTAATTATATATGAAATGCCTAATAATATGCCTCTTTTTGAGATGAGGGATGTGGTTTTAATATTAATCATATCAAAATAAAATAATTAACTACATGTTATGTAAAAATATGTAATAATTTATAAGCATATGCTAAAATGTGGATAATATGTCATATAGTAATGAATAAATTGTCAAATCATAAATGAAACATGTAATGCAAGGCATTAAAGTGTCATATAAATATGTATATAACTATTAGGCACATAGTAGTAACCATCAATGATATAAGCACTAAATAAAAATTACATAGAAAAAAGAGCATGACATAAATCATGGCACCACACATACATTGTAAAGTGTGTGATATGGATCATGAGACCATAACTTAACAATATCAAAAACCAATCCTCTTATAATCACACAATGTCATGATCATGAAACACATAAAAAATACACATTATAACTGAATCCCACACAAGGCCAAGGGCGACCACCCAAAATGAAAAATCACATGTCACATAAGGTTAAGGGCTACACATAATGGAAAATGTCACACAAGGCCAAGGGCCACCACTTAAAATGAAAAATCACATGTCAAAAAAGGTTAAGGGATATACACAATGGTAAATAACATCTCACATAAGGCTAAGGGATGAAAATAAATAGGCATATAATAACACACTCAATCAATTTAAATTCATGAAATGATTCCAAGGGATAAACACAAAAAAATTAATACTTTGATTATGAAATGAAATAGAAATAATGAATCATAAAACAAGTCCAACTATTATAAATCATCAATTTGTGTCAATATCATAGCATAATAAAGTAGTATATCCTTGAGTAAAATTTTAAATAATGTAAGTAAAATCAAGACATGTACAAGCAATAAATATAGAACATCATAAATGGAAAGGTCATAAAATGATATAACATGAATCAATGTGTAAATATTATAATATGATATTAATTACATGAAATTGACAATCTTGAAACACATTTACCACACATGATTTGAGTGAAAAAACATAGTCTATCATTTTCTCACACTTACATGCTATCTTATGGGTTTACCCTTCCATTTTTTGTTAGACACCTATAGGAACCTCATTGTTTATTTTAAACTTGATAAATATCATGCATAAACATATCTATACCTTAAGTTTAATCCAAATATACATAGGTTAATGCTATTAGTTTCGTCAGTACCACTAATCGATAGTGATCAATTTGTTTAGAATTGACCCTTTCCCAACAATGGATATTTTTAAAAATTAAACTTTTCCTTAGGGTAAACCCATACTCCTATCATCTTAATGGCATGATAGATTACCCAATTTTACTCATATATAAACAAATAAGGTATCATACAAAAGTGACTTATCACTAATCTATAACACATATACAAAATACTACACATTAATAAAATCTTCCTTACTACTCCCAAATTGTGAATCTATCACTAGGAGTAGTCTCAAGCCAAGTTTGAAGAACACTAAATAAAAGTAAAAAATAATGATTTTAAAGTATCAAATCCAAATAATTAACTACATACATATAGTAAAGGAGAACATTTGTACAATCACACTAGGTAGGAGAGCTACAATGGCTTATTTTCCCTCAAATTATTTAATACTTAGGAACCAATTATTCATCAAACACGAGTGATTGGGGTCATATCAACACATTACACTATCTATTTTTTTTAGGTTTTTATCCCTCACAAGCACACCCAGGGTTTCAAGGTAATAGAGGCTAATTTTTGAAGCTACATTTAATAGTAGGGTTTATTAACATGGTTTATAATCACACATACAAATATTACAAAGACATGCAAAGGTGATCGTAGAGTCATAGTACATAATTTATGGAGGGTTAATATTGACCATCATAAATTAATATTAAAAAATGATACTGACCCAAATTAATAGTATTAACCCTATGTAGATAGAGTACAATTTCTAAACTAGATGAATCATAAGCCTACTTTATGCCTAAACTAGATAGAGTACAATTTCTAAACTAGATGGATCACAAGCCTAAAAATAATTCATCTTGTGATTGGAATCCAAAACAAGATATTTCTACAACTAGTGATTTAAAAATTGTACATAAGGCTAATAGGAGTTTAAGTGGGATTCTAAGAGAAATTATTTGAAAAAAGTTTATCGCATTACCTCATATGCATTATCTAAGGAAATTAAACTGTTATTTTTCCTATAATAGAATTCATAGACATCATTCAAATAATTTTTGGTTCTTGAAGAGAAAAATACAAAGTATCATAAATAGTGGTGATCCTATACTAGATAAATTTATCAAATCACCACTTGATTCAAGAATATATTATACAATCCAAAAACTTACTCACACTATGATTTAACCTCCTAAGAAACAAGTGTAAACAAAATAAAATTAAATGTTAACATATGAAATTTTTAAAAAGGAAAAGTTACATAAAAAAAAATTATAAAAAAAAAAATTAAAAACTAGAACAAGAAATGTTACAAAAGGAAAAATCAAAACAAGAAAGGTTATAAAAGGGAAAAAATAGAAAAATAAATGTTAAATAAGTAATAATTAAAAAAATATAGGTTACAAAAGGAATAATTATAAAAATAAAGGTTACAAAGGGAATAATTAGAATAAGAAAGATTACAAAGGAAACACATAAAAAAGGAAATTTTTAAAAATAACAAGAGGAAAAATAAAGCTTTCAAAAATAACAATTACAAAGGGAACAATTAGATAAGAAAATGTTACAAAGGGGAAAATTTGAGAAGGAAAAATTATTAAAATAAAAATCACTAAATTTATTGTGTACTCACTTGTGCGAGAATAAGAACATTTTTCAATAATAGGGATCCCATTACAAGTCTTAAAAATACAAACTTGGATAAAAACATTATCCTTTATTTTAAATTTGAGGGGACTAAGAGGATTCAGGGGAGGAAGATTATCTACAATATAATAGGAGGAGGGAGAACACATACTAAAACCTCATATTGAGAGGCTACAAAGAAATTACTAGACTCATTGAAGATCCTACAGAAAGTTAGTATGAAAAATTTCATGTAGAAAATGATGAGACACCACACAAATTTTTTAATTGAGTTTGCCAAAGAATGAAATAGAAGGGTTTTATCTACAATGGAAACAAAAATTTATGCCATAGATGAGTAAATTACATCCATCATTAGTATGTTAATGGATGGTCTCAAAGTCTTCAAGGAAAAGAGGTGAAAAAATTATAAATCAATAGACTTTTTTTGAAAGATGAACTGGTGGAAGAGTCTCAAGATGGAGATGGCATCATAAGGACTTCTCTGCTTTATTCATGGGTAGAGGTTAGTCTATAGATATTGAAATACATCACCTTAAAAGTAAAATATTTTAGGTTTTATTCCTACCGCTTAGCTATCCTCAATCATTTTCATCATGATAAAACTATGAGTATTCCATTTTATTTGTTGATGTCACTCGAGAGGTACATCTTGGATATTCAAATTAGAAAATTTGAGGCAAACCTTTGGAATATTTATTGATTTTATTTCTATTTCATAGATATTTCCTAATCATTTCCCTATCTAAAGTTAGTTTAAACTCTGATACTTAAGAAGGTATTGGGGAAGGTATGGAGAAGGGATATCCAAATAAGGACAAAGTTAAAAATGGGATGATCTCAAAGGTTGTCAAACTAATAATACCTTAAAATATATGGTAGATTAATGTGAGAGAGGTGAGTGAAAAGTTATCAACAAAGGAGAAATGGAAATAAGTAGTGAAACTTAGAAAAAGGAATCCCAATGGTAAGCCCAAATATAATAAAAAGAGTAAGTTGTCTGAGAAGAATGTTGAACTGGAATCCTACCTAAGTGAATAACTTAGATTAGTTTTATAAATAAATCATAATATAAATAGTAGAGGGGTGATTTTCATTCAAGGAGAGGTCATGTAGGAGACTACAACTGATCTAGGAACTAAGGATGAGGACCTAAAATCCTTTGGAGGTGGCTTTTCCTCCTAGACCTTCACATCAAAGCAAGAAGAAGATAATATGCATAAAAGTATTTTTAAGTGGTTTATTAAGGATAAGGATGGTTAAAATAAGGACAGGGGAAAATTAGCCTAGGAAGAAAAGGGAACATCCATGGGGAAGATTTTTATAGGTTAAAAGAATATGGAGCTAAAAAGGGACATGAACTATTTGAGGGAGGAGGATATGAGTCTCATAGGTATGGTGGAGCATTTGGAAGTTAAACTAGTAGTAATCAAAACAAATGTGCATTAGGTGTTCAAATTTATCACTTCATTAGTCATGAACTATGTGAAAGACATTGAGTAGTTTCATGATTCTCTAGGTAAGAGGAAAACATAACTTTTGGGTCTAAGCTAAGGAGGACTAAGTAAGAGAACCAAAAGCCATAATCCAGTCTTGAAATGGAAATTTCAAGAGATTGATGCTTTCAAAGATCATATTTAGATGATTGAGTGTGGTAGGATACCATTTATTTGGAGAAGATAACAATTATAAATAATTCATATTAATGGACTAGTGTGTTATGGGGTAATTTTGTTGAAGGTTAGCATCCCATTGATTGTTTGGTCTAACTTTCTAATTGGTTTCAGTATTATTGTCCCTTGTTCAACCTTGGTAATTATATATATATATATATATATATATATATATATATATATATATTAATGATGTAAAAGGGTTGGGTCCCTTTTAAAACTACCTATTTTACCAAATAGAAAAAATCATTAAAAGAGAAATTGAAAAAATAAGAAAACATCCTAAAGAAAGGGTTTCTCATGAACAAAATATAATTGTAAGAAAATCTGAATGTCAAAAATGAGGTTTGAATGAGGCAACTACAAAATATTACTCATCTCAACAACCTATCGCTATCTCCACTCATAGATGACAAACAATGTACCAATGTCAAGGTTATGGACTATTAGGAAAATAATTTTTATACCACACCCTTTAGTGTATCTCTTAGATATCACCTTCAAACCAAAATTACATTAAATATAGACATATGCCTAAGAATATGGATTTATAATATCAACTTTAAATTGTAATTAAGTATACCTTGCATTGGAATCCAATAATTTTATAATTGATATGGAAAATATATAAATTTGAATCAAATAATAAAAAACTAAATTCAGATATTGATACTATAAAAATTTAAAAAATGAATATTTTTTTTATTTGCACTAGAATATGTATATATTTAATGAAATTATGGTTTTCAACACATAGATTAGACTAACCATTATGTATGAGATCAATTGAGTTCACAATGATATTTTATTCAAAAGTGTGTCATCTTATATTCAACATTATTCCTAATATAGGTACATACAAAGTATTTCTTAGAGGATCATTCTTAAAGTCAATGGGGGTAATAATTGATAAAAAAAAATTGCATTATATTTCATCATGAAGGTAAGGCTAAAACCATTTTAAGAGAGGGAAAATATTTAGTCCATTAAAAAAAGATGGAATCTATTTCTTCAACTACTAGTCATGATACAAAGGATGATACAATCAATAAACAAATCCCAATACATGGTATAATTACTTATATATATATATATATATATATATATATATATATATATATATATATATATATATATATATGTATGTATGTATATTACAAGAAAGATAATAAATGTGACATCATGTCAGTATGAGTGTCCATAAAAGTAAAATATCATACTTTTAACATTATAATTTAGTTACTTGTGAGGATCCATATTGTGCACATTTATTACTTCCAAGTGGCTGGTCATATAACACCTTAACACATGTTGTGGATTATTAAGATATCCTCAATTTTCTATATTAAAAAACATCACCACTTGAACTTACTTGAATATATAAAATATTCTAAACAAAAAGTAAAAATAAAAAATTTCAAGAAAATACAAAAACATTCAAAATATTCAAAAAATCTAAAAGCTTGGACCTAAGTATGATAGGATTACTAGATTACACTATTGACATATGTTATTTGTCATATATTTAGTATATGGAATTTTATTTTCATACACGCATTCATTTAATTATATATGAGTGTGATTCATGATGTAAATGTTACACATGGACTTAAAAATGTTTTAGACTCCCCTACATAGTGGCCAGGTTGATACTCAAGTCATCTTATTCCATATGTTTCAATATTATAGGTTATATATTTGTATGACCTTTTATATTTTTATCTACTTAGATCACTTATACATGTCTTACTAGTTACTCATATCTTACACATTTCTAAATGGATATGCTATTATACTATTATGTGACATTGATATATATGGATAGTGTAAACTAGTTCCTTTATTCTATGCTTCATTGATTTTGTTACTCTCTTACATGATAGGATATTTTATGCTAGTAAATTATGTGTGGCACTTGCGACATATTTATTTTTCTTAAATGAGACCCCTGTCCTTATTTTATTGTTAGGGTGTGGAGCTAAAAACTTCACCAAGGAGCATTCATTATCAGGTTTGGGTCTACACAGACACTGGCTTCGGTCAGGAGCGACTGTCATCGGTCACAGGCAGTTGCAGAGACGCCGACGTCGATAGAAGGTCAGCCGATGGTGGTCACAGACAAGCAGCAGGAACCGACGTCGGTTACCTGCGTGTCCAGAAAGCTATTTTCATGGACAGAAGCGAGTGTTTGCATGATAAGTTTGAGTTGAAGTCTTGAGCTTGCGTCTCTATTATTGGCATTACTATTTTTAGAGCCCTTGTTCAAGTGGCTTAACTGCTTGTTGGGTGTACATGCTCAAGTCTCCTAATTCTATATGTAGAATTAGATCTTCCTAGCTTTGTAGTAGTTAATTGTTGTAGAGAGTGAATTATTGTAATTCATTGTGTGAGAAGAACAGTACAGAATTGAATCAATCCAGGCTTGTTGGAGTTGATTGTTCTTGAGAGAAAGAGCTCTTGAGGAATAGAGAGCTATTGAGAGATCTATACATCTAGGAGAGGTGTGGAAGAAAGAAGCTTTCTTCAATTGTATTCCTTTTGTAAGGAGTTTATTAATACAAGTTTTCAAGGTGTTTTCTTGTATCTCTTGTTCTTGCTATTATCATTCTAATTACTTGTCAATCTGATTTAATTCCGCATTTATTGCTTTCACAATTGTAATCTATTGTTGGTTTGATCCCCCAACAAGTGGTATCAGAGCCTTGGTTACAGGTTCAGAGCTTGATAATTGGTATCAAAGTTCAGGTTCACTAAAAGGTGGTTCAGATCTGTGTAGTGTGTATTGATTACAGGTTCTCACAGGAGTTTTTGCAGGGATTTTTGTTTGAGTGGGAGAAGCAATGGTAGATGAAAGTAAATTGAGAATGGAAAAGTTTAATGGCAAAAATTACCAACACTGGAGAATGCAGATAGAGGACTATCTGTATCAGAAAGATCTCTACTTACCGTTAGGAGGTATTTCAAAGAAGCCCAAAGACATGGAGGATGAAGAATGGGAAGTTCTTGACATAAAGGCTCTGGGTTCTATAAGACTGAGTCTAGCATCCACTGTGATATCTAATTTATCACAGGCAAAGTCTATGGTAGAGTTGATGACTACATTAGCAAATTTGTATGAAAAACCCTCAGCTTCCAATAAGGTATATCTTATGAAGCAGTTATTTAATTTGCATATGAATGAAGGTGGATCTGTTTCTACTCATCTGAATGATTTCAATGGTATTGTGAATCAATTAAGTTTAGTAAATATAGTGTTTGATGATGAGATAAAAGCTCTCTTGATATTATGTTCTTTGCCTGAAAGCTGGCATGGCTTAGTAATGGCAGTAAGTAATATTGCATCTACATCAAATATTTTGAAAGTAGAGGATGTTGTTAGTGTTATCTTGAATGAGGAAATACGCAGGAAAAGCACAGAAGAGGCATCTGGGAATGCTTTAAGTTTTGAGAGCAGGGGAAGGCAGAAAGAGAAGAGCAAGAAAGGCAGATCAAGATCCAAGTCAAAGGGGAAAGGCAGATCTAAATATAGAAATGGCAGAAGGCCACAATGCTGGAATTGTGGAAAGATGGGGCACATAAGCAGAGATTGTTGGTCAAAACTTAAGGAGGACAACCAGCATGAAGGAAAGGAAGAAGCCAAGATTGCAGGTATTGCACAGGATGCTTTAATTTTCTCTCTGCATAATAATATAGAATCTTGGGTATTAGATTCTGGTGCATCTTTTCATGCTACCCCTAATAGGGAATATTTTAGTGACTATATCCATGGAGATTTTGGAATAGTGTATCTAGGGGATGATGAGCCCTGTAAAATAATTGGCAAAGGTAAAGTGCAGCTGAAGATGCAGAATAGCAACACATGGGTGTTGAGAGATGTGATGCATGTACCTAGCTTGAAGAGAAATTTGATCTCTACAGGAAAGTTAGGGGATGAGGGCTGTACAGTAACTCTCACAGCAGAATCTTGGAAGGTGACCAAGGGTGCACTTGTTATGGCCAGAGGTAAGAGAGAAGGTACTCTCTATTTGTGTAATTGTGTTACTAACAAATCTCCTTCTGTATTATCTACTTCAGATGTGGATGCTAAATTGTGGCACTCAAGGCTTGGCCACATGAGTGAGAAGGGGATGTCAATTCTTAAGTCTAAAGGTATGCTTTCAGATTTAAAAGGCATAAATCTAGAGTTTTGTGAGCACTATGTATTTGGAAAACAGAAAAGGGTTAGTTTTCTCAAAATTGGGTCTACTAAGAAGAGGCACAAGTTGGAGCTTGTTCACACAGACGTGTGGGGACCGGCTCAGGTTGCTTCCATTGGAGGATCACAGTACTATGTATCTTTCATAGATGATGCCACAAGGAAGGTATGGATCTATTGTATTAGAAAGAAATCTGATGTATTTGAGAATTTTAAAGTTTGGAAAGCTATGGTTGAGAATGAAACAGGTAAAAGATAAAAGTGCCTGAGATCAGACAATGGTGGTGAGTTCTGCAGTCATAAGTTCAGAGATTATTGTTACATGCATGGAATCCGTAGGCAAAGGACGGTTCCAAGGACACCTCAGCAGAATGGAATTGCAGAAAGGATGAACAGGACAATAATGGAGCGTACAAGATGTATGAGATTGCATGCCAGTTTGCCCTTACAGTTTTGGGCACAAGCTGTTGATACTGCAGTGTACCTGATTAATAGAGGACCCTCTACAGCTCTGGATGGTGGTATTCCAGAAGAGGCATGGATAGGTAAAAAGGTTGATCTCTCATATCTCAAAGTTTTTGGTTGTGAAGCCTTTGTGCATATAGATAAGGAAAATAGAAAGAAGCTTGATGCTAAGTCTATGAGATGCACATTTATTGGCTACGGCTCAGATGATTTTGGTTACAGATTGTGGAATATAGAAACTAACAAGGTAATTAGGAGCCATGATGTTGTTTTCAATGAAAGAGTGATGTATTGTGATCAGCTAAGGAAGTTGAATCAGTTTGAGCAGAGTAATGGTGAATTGGACGAGGTGAAAGTCCAAGATGAGCTCGCGGGAAAAAGAAATAATCACTTACAGGAAAACACAGAGACCGACGTCGGCAAGTTATGAACTGGCATCGGTAGGACAAAAACCGACGTCGGCCATACAGAGACCGACGTCGGCCGTACAAGTACCGAGGTCGGTCAGGAAGAACCAACGTCGGCCAGTAACAGGTCTGTAGGTGACCGAGGTTGGTCACTGTCAGAGAATTTGGGTGGACAGCGTGTTGTAGACAAGTCTCAGACACCCATCAGGAGGCAGAAAGGGTGAGTAAGCCTCCAATTAGATATTCTCCTTCTTTATTTTATTTATTGCTAACTGATGGTGGAGAACCAGAGAGTTTTGAAGAAGCAATACAGGTGGAGTCCAAGAGTGAGTGGGAGCGTGGCATGGTTGAAGAGTTGGAGTCCTTAAGAGAGAACCAAACATGGGATTTGGTTGAATTGCCAGCCGGTAAGAGAACACTTAAGAACAGATGGACCTACAGGTTGAAGGAAGGTGAGAATGGACAGATGAGATACAAGGCCAGATTAGTGGTAAAAGGATTTGCACAAAAGCCAGGTATCGACTTTGGTGAGATTTTTTCTCCTGTTGTTAAAATGACTTCAATAAGGGTTGTATTGTCTTTGGTTGCTTTTGAGGATTTGCATCTTGAGCAGCTAGATGTTAAGACAGTGTTTCTTCATGGAGATTTGGATGAGGAAATTTATATGGAACAACCAGAAGGATTTGAGGTCAAGGGTAAGGAGAAGTTTGTGTGCAGGTTGAAGAAAAGCTTGTATGGCCTCAAGCAAGCTCCTAGGCAATGGTACTTAAAATTTGACAAGTTTATGACTGAGCATGGCTACAGTAGGTGTCAATCAGACCATTGTGTGTATTTTAAGAGATTTGATAATGGTAGATATATTATTCTACTGTTGTATGTAGATGACATGCTGGTTGCAGGGTCTCACATGCAGGATATCTCAGAGCTTAAGGTGAAATTAGCTCAAACGTTTGCTATGAAGGATTTGGGAGCAGCAAAGAAAATCCTTGGCATGAGCATTAAGAGAGACAGGAAAAATCACAAGTTGATATTGTCTCAAGAAGATTATGTGGACAAGGTGTTGAAACGGTTCAATATGCAGGATGCTAAACTGGTAAGCACACCCTTGGCTGGACATTTTAAGTTGAGTAAAGAACAATGTCCTAATTCATATGATGAGGTAGAGTACATGAGTAAGGTTCCATATTCTTCCGTAGTAGGGAGTTTGATGTATGCAATGGTGTGTACTAGACCGGATATTGCCCAAGCAGTGGGAGTGGTAAGTAAGTATATGGCCAATCCAGGTAAGGAACATTGGAAAGCAGTTCAGTGGATCCTTAGATATCTGAGAGGAACCAGCAGTAGGCACTTGTGCTATGGAGGGTCAGATACTTCTCTACATGGCTATGTAGATTCAAATATGGCAGGTGATTTGGATGGTAGGAGGAGCACTACAGGTTATGTTTTCACTGTAGGTGGAACAACGATTAGCTGGATATCTAAGTTGCAGAAGGTTGTTGCCTTGTCAACTACAGAAGCAGAGTATATTTCAGCCATAGAAGCTAGCAAGGAGATGATATGGATGGCGCGGTTCATGGATGAGCTTGGTAGGGAGCATGAGAGTTGCAGATTGTATAGTGACAGTCAGAGTGCAATCCATTTGGCTAAGAATTCAGCCTTTCATTCAAGAACAAAGCACATATAGCTAAGGTATCACTTCATACGATAGGTATTGGAAGATGGTGAGTTGAAGCTGGAGAAGATCCATACAGACAGGAATCCTATTGATATGTTAACCAAGCCGGTTACAAAGGAGAAGTTGAATCTTAATTCAACTTATGTTGGTCTTCATGATTAAGTTGAAGATGGAGGAGCTAGAAGATGTTGCTGTACAGGTACTGGTGCAGCTATTTATCTCCAAGTGGGAGATTGTTAGGGTGTGGAGCTAAAAACTTCACCAAGGAGCATTCATTATCAGGTTCGGGTCTACACAGACACCGGCGTCGGTCAGGAGCGACCGACGTCGGTCACAGGTAGTTGCAGAGACGCTGATGTCGGCAGAAGGTCGGCCGACGGCGGTCATAGACAAGCAGCAGGAACCGACGTCGGTTACCTGCGTGTCCAGAAAGCTATTTCCGTGGACAGAAGTGAGTGTTTACATGATAAGTTTGAGTTGAAGTCTCGAGCTTGCGTCTCTATTATTGGCATTACTATTTTTAGAGCCCTTGTTCAAGTGGCTTAACTGCTTGTTGGGTGTACATGCTCAAGTCTCCTAATTCTATATGTAGAATTAGATCTTCCTAGCTTTGTAGTAGTTAATTGTTGTAGAGAGTGAATTATTGTAATTCATTGTGTGAGAAGAACTGTACAAAATTGAATCAATCCAGGCTTGTTGAAGTTGATTGTTCTTGAGAGAGAGAGCTCTTAAGGAATAGAGATCTATTGAGAGATCTATACATCTAGGAGAGGTGTGGAAGAAAGAAGCTTTCTTCAATTGTATTCCTTTTGTAAAGAGTTTGTTAATACAAGTTTTCAGGGTGTTTTCTTGTATCTCTTGTTCTTGCTATTATCATTCTAATTACTTGTCAATCCGATTTAATTTCGCGTTTATTGCTTTCACAATTGTAATCTATTGTTGGTTTGATCCCCCAACATTTGTATGCCAAACTTGATGTCCCTTGTTTATGACATATTAATTCCCCCTTGTGTGTGACCATTGGCATTATTTATTGTGACATATTTATGTCCATTGACTATGGACCTTGGCCTAGTTTGATGTGACATACTTGATATACTATATTTCAATATGTTTATGTTTATTTATGTGTGGAGTTTGTTTTTTTCTATTTACTTATGTCCCTTGTATGTAGCCCTTGGCATTATGTGTGACACTAATACTTGATATTATTTCCCTTATTAATATTGATAACATTAAGTGTTTTCATGATATATATCATGTTTTTTTTAATCATGGAGTCTTATTTGGTGATCCTACTATTGCATGATTCATCGATACATATATCTATACATGACACTTATCTTCCCTACATTACATATGATACCTACATACCTTGATTGACATAAGCATTACTATTATGACACACTCTCCACATGGTCACATGATTATACATGATGATATATTTATACATGAAATTATAAAATAAAATATTATTTTGAGATGAGTGACTTACATCCTTCATTTCAAAAGGGCAACATTATAGTGGACCTTTCATAAATACATAAGCTTCCATGAATAAAAAAAGTATTAATATAGATTTTAATGATTTAAAATTGCTCAAATATTAGATGGTTAAAATGAATGGAATATATTGGAACCATTGATATATAATACATGGTTATATTCCATGCATATTGTTGAAAGTAGCCTTCACAAGGGTTATATAATAGGTCTACAATTCACTTATAGCCCCGTTCTCAAATTTATAATATTCTTATAGTCTTATTTGCCTTTTTCGTACCTTATTCAAGCTTAATATGAATCCATAATTAATATTGATAATTATAAAGTCCTTTAAATAAAACCTTCATCATTATATTTATTTTAGTCTTTCCTTTAGTTTGATCCTTGTCCACAAAACACAAAATTATTCTCTTAAACCTTAGTTGATTGTCTTTTCTTAATTTCAAGATTATAGCTTTCATGGATTGGATTTGACTTTATTAGGAAATTAAAATACTATAAATGGTCCTAACATTAATAATCAACTTATGAAACAATATTTAACTTACTCCTCTATCCTTATTTAACACGAACACAAAACTTTATCTTTTAGGCCTATTCTAGGCTTAAACACATAGTTTGTAATACTCAATCACCCATATCTCTTTTTAAAAATAATGTTAAGGATTTAAAAAACATTTATCACCTAAATGACATCATAAAACATTATACAACAAATTTTCATACAAAAATCATGGTTCATTTTGAATATATTCAACTTTTTGTGAATGAAACCATATTTTTTAGGCTTTATTATAGGTCTACAAAACATAGTCATATATATATATATATATATATATATATATATATATATATATATATATATATATATATATCCAAGAATTACCAAGACTTTAAAATAACTATATAATTTAAATGAAATCCTATATCTTTTTTTTAAATTTTTGTAAGGCATTTGGATGGATTATTTAGGGGTTATGGCACTTTTTCTAGGTGAAACCTTGTCTTAGGGTTTAAGACCAAAATACAAATCTGAGAGCACTAAAATTGATGTATATTGAGTTTTAAGGATTTTAAAAGGATGATTACACTTTTAATAGGATATTAAAAACATTATATTACTATTTTAATAATTAATTAGTTGTTTAAATCCCAAAAATAGGTTAAACTTATCCTTTTTCTATGATTGTAACTCCCATATTTTTAGAAATAAAGTGTTTAGACCTTTGTAGCATAAATAATCATCATAGGAATATCAAAAAATATTAAATAATGACCAATATCATGTAATCAACCATTTATAGAGTCTTATATTCATAATAAAACATGAAAACAATTTAATTTATTCATGTCTTTCACACACACACACACACACACACACACACACACACACACACACACACACACACACACACACACACACACACACACACACACACACACACACACACACACACACACACACACACACACACACACACACACACACACACACACACAAACACAAACACAAACACACACACACACACACACACACACACACACACACACACACACACACACACACACACACACACACACACACACACACACACACACAATTCCTTACTCCTATTTAGACCCTTGCCAAATCATACATGAAAACCTATAGACTACCCTCTATATTCATCTTCATCCATATTATTATATCCTATATTTATGTCTTAGTTATCTATCCAATTGTAATAACATATGTAAACTTGGTTTGGTATTTTTTCAAGACCAAATATCTCTTAGAAACTTGGGAACTTATCCAACATGCTAAATTTAGCTTCTTTCCTACATTCAATATCTCTTGATTGGGGATTTTGATAGGTTTAATGGGAATTATAAATAATTTTTTTATTAAATATATTTATAACCCCGGGTATCCATAAAAGTAGTTTAATACTCTTAAAATACCTTGTAAAATAAGAAAACACTCCTAAAAGGTTACAAAGCAATCAAAATTTTAAATTCCCATTTTGGTGAGAAAATGAAGAATATGGCTTAAATGAATAATTATTGTAAGGCCAATTATTTTTAAACCTCATAAATCACATTATGCACTTAAACATAACTAATTTAGTAAAAAATGATGTATAATAATCTTCTTATTGATCCTACTTGACCTCTTAGACCTTCTAAGATAAAAACTGACTTATTAGACCAAAATTCACATTGTCCTTGATTATGCTCCTACATCATACTCCCCAAGTGGGAAAATTTGAGATCAAACTCAAATGGAGATTATTCTTGTCTTAAAATTATTTTTTGTCTTCTTCTCTCCTTATTATGCTTCTTTTTTTGCTTACCTTCTCCTGCCATTCACTTTCTTTCTTGCTTGCTTGTTGATCCTCTTGTTTGATTTGATCTCTCGTATTTTTTTCTATTTTAGTAGCTTAGCTCATACCTTCAATAGAACACACTAATATCAGATATTTATCCTCTTTATACTCCATTTCTACTACCTCTATTTCTCTTTTATTAGAATCTACTTTTAAAGTTCTATTTTCAATCATTATCCTTGCTCTTGATTTACAAATATTTTCTCTTGCCGTTATTAAGGCATTCTGATATAATCCATGCTGATATATTACTTTGGAAATATAGTATTTAGGGGCTTGTCCTAATGAATAACACCATGAAAACACATAAAATATGGTTTTTGAATAATTAATGAACTCACCTTGCATTTGACTTCTTTATTTATCTTCTTGTGGCTTATTTTTTTATAGCTCATTCTCAATGTAACTTGATAATTTTTGCTCTTCCATTAATGATATAATTTTTTTTCCTTGAATTGTCCTTGGAATGATATTCTCCTTCACCAAACCTTATTCTCTAAATTATCTTCTTCATGAGGAGTTTGATTGTATTCCTCCTTTCCTTGTTCTATCATGAACTCTTGTACTTCATCTCTTGGCTTCTTCATATGGTAATGGAGTATTTCTTGTCTTGATGTCTCCATACTTATAGAAATAACCTTATTAGTATAAATTAGCTTACATTTAGGATACTCAATATTCTATTCAAGGATCTCTTGACCCTTTAAATCTTCTTTATTTTCCATGATCTTCTCATTTTTTTCACAAGTCTTTGTTATTCTTCTAGGCTCTTCATTATTGGCATCATTATGCCTCCTTGTTTTGTCTAGCTATGATGACCTATTATTTTCCATTGTTTTTAAAACCATTCATTCTTGATCCTTTGGCCTTAATTTTGTCCTAAAATATATTATCTTTTATTGTTGATTCTTTTGAAGTTGCTCTTAATTGCAATGACCTTCAACTATTACAAATTTGATTTTGGTCCTCTCTTCTCTTGAAATATTGACTACCAATACTTGTTTCTCCATATTATTTTATTTTTATATACATAACTTATACTTACCATTTATAATTCATCTACCCATTATTTTAATGGTTTCTCTTTACAAATGGACTTGTTCATCTCTTTCCTACTTGACTACTTATTTTGTAATTTGTTTGCACTATTTTTGAGAATCTTCTTCATTTTATCCATTTATATTGATCATCTCATGAAAATTTAAAAATTTAATCTTGAATAATTTTATGTTTGGCTTGTTATTTTCTTCCTTCATATCTCTAATCCTATTGGTTGAGGAATATTATTTTCTCTTGTTCTTCATATTTCATATCTACAACTGACTCTTTCTAGTCAATTAACAATGCATATCTTTATTTCTTTCACATTTTGATGCCTCAAATTGAAAAATTTATTAATCCATATACATAAATAAAATCCCACACTTAAAAATATTATTATAATCAAAACATTGAGGCCTAATTTCCTCTTCAATCTCCTCCTTCATTAGTTGCTTACATTATAACCTTATTTCTCAAGATAAAGTTTCTTCTATTATTCATGAAAATTTATTTCTTAGATAAAAACTTATTTTTATTTCCTTTTTATTCTCTCTCTTATCCTCAATTTGATTTTTCTCAGCTATTATTTCTCACTTTTCTCTCTTTTCTTCAGAAGACCTCAATGTGTCTTTCTTTCTTTCTAGCAATAATTTTTCACCTTGATTTCTCTTGATACCTCAACCTAGGATTATTATTATTACACATAATACTTTGGTATTATATTAAAAGTATACAATACCTTGGAACTAACTTTTTATATTAAGTTTCAATGTACTCTTTTTTACCTCAAGTTTCTATGAGCTTCTTTTCACAAAATTTTTCTCTTTCCTTTAGGGCTGAACTTTCTCAATTATATAAGTAACTATTTTTTTTCCAGGGTTTATTTATCAATATTATTAACTTTAAATTATTAATAAATAGATTATAAGATTGTATACCATTATTATGGAAGTATCCTTCATAATAAGGGTTATCTAATATGTCTATAATTCACTTATAGACTCATCCTCAAATTTACAAAATGCTTATAATCTTATTTGCCTTTTTAGTACTTTATTCAAGATTTTTATGAATCCATCATTAATATTAATAATTATGAATTTCATTAATGACACCATTAATTATTATAATAATATTACTCTTTCTTTTAGTCTGATCCTTGTTCACAAAACACAAAACTATTCTCCGAAACCTTATGTAGTTGATTGTCTTGTCTTGATTTCTAGGTTACAGATTTCTTGGATTATTTATGACATTATTAGGAAATTAAAATATTATAAATGGTAATAATATTATTTTTAAATCTTATGAAATAGTATTTACCTTACCTTTCTATCCTTCTTTAACAAGAACATAAAACTCTATCTTTTAGGCCTGTTCTAGGCTTAAACACACAGTCTATAAACCTCAGTCACCTATATATATTTGTAAAAATAAATTTAAGTATTAAAATAAATTGTATCACATAAATTAAATAATAAATAATAATAATACCAAAAATTTTCATAAAAAAATTATGGTTCATTGTAAATATATTTAACTTTTTGTGAATGAAACCCTATTTTTTAGGGTTTATTATAGGTCTGCAAAACATAGTCATCTATATAGTTATTTCAAAGATTGACCAAGAATTTAAACCAATTATATACTTTAAATTATATCCTATATAATATTTTTCAAAAAAATTAAGGAATTTTTAGGGATAATTTATGATTTATGGCACCTTTTCTAGGTGAAACCCTATCCCAGGGTTTAAGACAAAATTATAAATCTAAGAGCACTAAAATTGATGCATCTTAAATTTTAAGGACTTTAAAAGGATAATTAAAATTTAAATAGGATATTAAAAAAATTATATTACTCCTTTAATCATTAATAATATGTTTAAATTCTAAAAATATGTTAATTATTTCCTTTTTCTATGATTATAACACCTATATTTTCAAAAATAAAGTGTTTAGACCTCTATAGCATAGATAATCATGTTAAGACTATCAAAAAATATTAAATAATGACCAATATCATGTAATAAATATTTTATAGAGCTATATTTCATCATTAAGCATGAAAACAATTTAATTTATTCATATGTATTTCCAAAAAATATATATAGTTCATAGCTACTATTCAGACCCTTACCAAATCATACATGAAAACTTGCAGACTACCCTCTCTTTATTCATCTTCATAAATATTATTATATACTCTCTTTATGTATTATATCTATATACCCTTGTAATAACATATATAAATTGGGTTTGGTCTTGTTTCAAGACCAAATATCTCTCAAAAACTTGAAAACTTATCCAACATGTTAAATTTGGCTTCTTTCCTACATTAATTATCTTTTAATTGGGAATTTTTATAGGTTTAAGTGGAATTGATAACTAAAAACATTTATTACATATATTTATATGCCTAATGATACCTACAAGTAGAGTCATCCTATTATAATACCTTGGATAATAAGATAACACTCCTAAAGGGTTACAAAGCTTTCAATTTTTTAAATTCCCATTTTGATGGGAAAATGAAGAATTTCAATCACCTAAAAATGACACTTGAGTGATAAGAGTGATAATTGAGACCAATTATCCTTATCTTAGCCCTACACCTACCTTAGGGACTATATTCACACTTATCTAGCCTTCTTTTGGGCCACATATGTCCTGAAACATCTCTAAAATATTCTTAGACCTTCATTCTTACATCTTGTCCCTTTGTGCCTCAAGTTATTCCACCTAGAAACTAGCACCATAATAGGGACATTAGCACCACATGGCACTAGTGTCCCAATTTTGGTGTTATTTTCCCTTCCCTTTTTTCTTCACAAATGGATATATTTTCAAATCTTATACCACATAGGGTCAACCTAGACCTATTTTAACACCTGCAAAAGCACCAAAATAGTATATATACATGAATTTTATCCCTATAACCACTATATGGAAATTATATGCAATTTAGACATACAAACCTATAATAAATTATGCATAATTAAGGTTTTTAATCCCTATTCTAACCTACTTCTACATACAACCAACTATATCCTTCCTAAGTTTAGATTACTCAAATTTCTAGCCTCACACACATTCAAAGAACTAAAGTCAACAATAATACTAGCTTATCTTGCACTTACACCAACACTTAGGTGGGGAAAACTAAATTAGTATTGATTACTCTTTATAGTATTGGTATGTAGGCAACTCTCATCACAATAGGGTGTTGAGGATGTCTAGCCTACCCCACTAATAACACACTATGCTAGATTATATCAACTAGATGACATAAAACATGGAGGATTAGTGTTTGATCATATAATAATTTAAAATAGGTCATCTACAATGCTATAAAACTCATGCACAAAGGAATAGGCCTGACAGATCCAAACATAGGTGTATCCAAAAGCTTGAAATAGTTCTACATAGAAGACACTACCACAAAAAAAAGACACTAGTACCACATGGTGATACTGTATAATTAGGGTGATACTATCCAAGAGGGGTTTTAACACCTATTTCTTAATTTTGACATTTAGACTAGCCTCTACCTCAATTTTAAGCCTCTAGATCATTTGTATCAATCATTTTTTAACTAAGTCTCATTTACATTATTTATTACTATTTTGAAAAGGTTATATTTAGTCAATTATGTAACAAATTAGTGGCTATATTTATTGCATATTTATACCATAATTTATTACACTCATCCCTTTAACAATATAGGATTTACATGCACTAAGTCATAAAAGGTTAAAACATTTAGTGAACCTAACTTACTTTGAATACTATTCAAAACCTAACCCTAGATGCCTTAAGGGTTTGTATACTTTTATTTTATATGATCAAATATTAGTTATAAAATATCAAATTTGTTTCAGTATTTAATTCTTAAATCTTTCATAAATTAAATTTATTTAAAGTTTCAAAATACACAACTATTTATTTTCCTACTTCCCAACCTACAATGGTAGAATTCAACAACCGATTTGATGAAACTAATAAGAGATAATTACAAGATTTTGTCTCCAAACATTCAAATATTCAAGATGAACTTATCAATATTATCCATGAAGAACTTAAAAAATCAAATAATGGTCAATATTCTACTCCCATATATAACAAAATTATTACACCTAATTTGGGGCCAACTTAGCTTGTATAATAACTAATTTTAACTCGATAACCTTTATTGGTAGTTATACCTCCTCTGGCTAGTTCCTTATCTCCATATGTATTATCCCTTATGCATGAGGTTCATTATTTTTAGGATAAGGTGTTACATCTTGAGTAGGAAGATACTAGGACATCACATGCCTTGGATTCTCATGTTCTTTTACATATACCTTTAGCAAATCACATAGAGACAACTCTTTTGAGATCCAGATTCATGGCACCTAAGATTACATTATATAATGGTAAAGGTGACCCATAACACCATCTCCAATCTTTTCATGCAACATGTTTGGACTATGTGTCTAATTATTGGTTCCTCACTAAGTTATTCCCATTTATTCTAAAGGATTATGCCTTATAGTGGTTTTATGTTCTACTAAATTAGTCTATACCCACATTTAATCCATTGGTAGATATGTTTTTATCACACTTCTCAATAAACATTAATGATAAGATCTCATATGCTCAAGTAACACAACTAAAGTAAAAATTGAATGAGCCTATTGCATAATATGTCTTGTGATATAAGACTATATTGGTAAATTTGACTAGCCAAATGGTAAATTGAAAGCTCCAGGACATATTCAAAAAGAGCCTACTACCAACATTACTTTGAAGCTATCTTGTTCAAGAAGTTTCCAACATTCAAAAATTTATGCCACATAGTGAAATAAAGAGAATTTAATATTCTCTCTATGGTTAAACTAAAATATATAATTGGATCAAAATCAAATACTAAGATTTATAATAATCCTCAATACAAAGTAAGGGCCACTGAAAACAAGAGTGATCCAAAGGCCACAATTAACACAACTTCAGAGACATCTCCTCACCTAGTTTTATCAACTCCATAGAGAGTATTCACCAACCTTCCAAAATTATTAGCATGAGTTTTACTATGTCTCCTAGAATATAATGTCATATCTCTCCCTCACATCAAATAGGTTGGTAAGACATGACCTCTTAAAAAAAGTTATGATTCCAATGCATTCTACAAATATCATAGGGCACTAGGACATACAACAAACTGATGCATCACATTGAAGCATAAGATACAATATTTGATAGAGGCCAACATAATTAATGTGGGCATGGCCATAGAGGCACCTAAAGTTCAAAAAACAAAAGATAAATCATTGAAAATATTCTTAGATCCATTTCCAAAGCATGTAAAAAATGAGGTAGGGGGCACTTTAGGTGTACACTATATGTATCAGTCACATCCACCACTAGAATCATATCACACTACTATATATGATGCATACCCCTTACATAATACTATTGGTTTGTATCATAATATAGTTCTAGCTAGACCACTCATCACCTTCTCAAAGTAGGAGATTATTTTTGATGATTCAGATTTATATTCACTCTTTGTATGAGCCTACATAGATAATAATCTTATTTAGAGTTTTATTATTGACAATGGGTCAAGTATTAACATGTGCACTATCACACTTATACTACATCTATGGTATTTATAATAGGATATATCTCCTATAGACATAGTTATTCATGGTTTCAATGGCCATGTTCATAGCTTCATCATGCACATTGTACTTCCACTACAGGTTGAACCAACACATATGGTCACTAGATTCTTAGTAGTACCTAGTGTAGACATATTTAACATGTTATTGGGTAGGCCATGGATACAATAGTTATGATCCATCCCATCCATTATGCATGGATTATTTAAATATATAAATTCCAATTAGGTGATCATATTTGAGGGTATTTCATATGAGTATCCTTGACCTATCCCATAGGAAGTTACACCATAGTTACCATTTAAAACTTAGTTACTAGTCATATCTATGAATACATTTCTTGTTAGTACACCATAGAGTTCATTTAATCCACTAGTTTAGGTGAGGTCTACTCCTATAGTGTCACCAAATATGTATACGCTCCCATAAAGAACATTATTAGAGAGACCCCTATGTCAGAGATATGTTTTACATTCTAGAGGGCCTCCCTCTACTCATTTTCTTCTAAGATAAATATTACTGAGTTCTTAAGGTTTTTAACATAGGGCACCTATTCAAACTACACCATATTTTATTATATGGGTCCCTAAGACCCTTACACTTCACAAGACACCATAATCAGTTTCACAGATTACTAGCACCACTTAATAGGTAGTGTTAACTATAAATAACTAATTATAGTAGGTTATGGGACCACAATTACCTTTTCATACAACATGCATTATCACTGTTTAATTATTTAACACATGCCACATTGATAGTGAGTCTCCCATGAGATTCATTGGTTAGTATTGTTTCTCCCTTCTTGTACATACTTTCCTTATTTCTTGCTCTTTGTATATAGTTATATCTTCATGTTTATTTTACATATATTATATATAGAAAATAAAAACACAATAAATTATTTCAAAAACACAAAAACATCAAATATCTATGCATAAACCACAAAAAAATTTAGATTATATGCATTACCATATTTACATTTATTATATTTACCAAACACTAGATGTGCTAACTATCTTCGTATAGTCATTTTTATCATATATACATGCTTCACTTTTTCTTATTGAGTGATTATAGATTATAACAAGACTTAAGTCCACTATATTGATCCATATTTTCTACTATCTACCCATTGGGGGAATATACATAGATAAATGGGTCCTTTTTGACACATTTACCCATTTGGGGAAACCCCATATAGAATTTCAATTACCTAGTTACATTTTTATAAACTCTATATCACATATTTAGCTTTATTGTATCTTGATATTAATCATGCTACACTTAGATTTTTTTTAGCTACTACTACTTTAGACTAAAAATATGTACCTTTTAGCTCTTATATAAATTTTTATTACATGTTCATCCATACTTTCATTCATATATTTCCTAGTTTATACCTGATTACATATCTATGCTTATTCTATTTGAGGGCATTTGAATATGCCATTGCTCTATGACTCTACACCATTTATTTTCACTATATGTATTCTTTAGACATGTGACCATGTCCTTATGTGTGCCTTCTTAATTATGTATGTAGACATTTTAGCATGTCCTTCCATGTGGCTCTAAGACAACTTGATTGTTGTATGTGTATGTGGACATTTGAACATGTCCTTATATGTCTTGATTTATTATATTTAATGACATGTACACATAGCCCTTGCATTATGTCCCCTTGGCCTAATTTGTGTGCTTCATGTGTGTTATATGTATGTTTTCTTGTATGTTTTATGGTCATGATGCTTGTCTCTTTCTTGATACACATTATAGTTTTAGATGTCATGAGGAACCTCATGCATCTTCCCTTCCTACTTGGGTTCTGTGATGGAAATCATGCCCCATCCCACTAGGTATCTACTCAGTTATTAATCAAATCTGATGTTCACATACATTTTTATATCTATCTTAATAGTATTTTGAATGCCCAACATAACATACATCACACATTATGGACTTATGCTTATATTATATTACATTATGATGTTATGTATGCAAATTATATTGGATTATTACACAAATATCATATATGCTCTAGCTAACACACATTTTTTAGATCTTTTTATTTTGAGGATAATTATTTCATGAGTTTAATAATTGACCTTAAAAAAGGGGGAATTCACATGGGTTTATCACAGAGATTAGGCTATCATAATGTCAACACATAGGGTCAAATTATAGAAATTAGACTCAGGTAAACACAATGGGAAATAGTGACATAGAGATCATTTACAGTTGTATATAATTCATAATAGTTAGACATTAGTGCCCAAATTAGGACAATAGTGCCATATGGTGCTATTATCCAAAGTATGGTGTTACTATTTAGTATCCTCAATTTCAAAAAAATTATATTGGCTGAAAAAGTATAGCAGAAATAGTATAAGTTTATATAGGTTTAGTTATAGAATTACCAATTTTGCTCAGTTTAACTCAGATTCATACCAATTTTCTTAGATTAGGGGCATCATACATGGCATGTCCATTCCTATTTTTATTTTAGATAATCATATATAGATTATTACAACTTAATACAAAATCCATATGCTTAGATATTAGATTTGGGAGCATGTGCATGGCACATTGTTTCCATATGCTCACTTATACATCAATTGATCAAATGAAATGAAAAAATACATGTTATTCTCTATGTTTTATACATAAAACACCATGTTATATATTACATGCTATATTCATGCCTTAATCCATGTGTAGTTCTTAGCATTATCGAATGACATAGAGCTACTTAATATACCTAAGTGGTCACAGAGCCAACATCTCCAATTAGACATTTCTAGTTAGACATCTCTAGTTATACATTTTTAGTTACATCATGTAGTTGTAGTTTATGTTCATATGTTACACATGGGTAGGTAATGATGGAGTCATAGTCTACTTGAGTTATTGAGACACCTACATGAGAGGGTTGGACACACCATTAGTCCAATCTAAGATATTCAAAGGTCATGCTCCACTAGGGAAGGATGGGAAATGATGGATTCAAAATTAGACTAAGTTCTTAAGCCACCCACACATTGGGATTGAGAAAGACATCATCTTAGTATAATCTATTCACTAATTGATCATTATATACATGCACACACATAGGTTATCATCAGGTTTATGTATTGGTTCATGTACTTAGTGAGGTGTATTTATTCCTTTCCTCTCTCTTATCCCTTTACTTAGTTTTATCTTTTTACTTAGTTTTACTTATTTACTCAATTTTGACTTTGATTTTGATATATCTTAAGTAAGGACTGATATATGCATGTTTCACTTGTAAGATGTGAAATGGAGCATGATTCATATATTCATATCTAGATTCATGGGATTTGCCTCTTAGGTAAGTCTAAGTATGATTCCTTTTCCTTTATCCTAGTCATTTCACTTTACTACATTTCTATAATAAATGGGGGTAAATGTAATCACCTAAAAATGACACTTGAGTGCTAAGAGTGTTACTTGCAACCACTTATCCCTAGTTTATCCCTATACCTATCTTAAGGCCTATTATCACACTTCTCCAGCCTTCATGTGGGCCATAAGAATCCCTATACATCCCTAAAGTAGTCTCTGACCCTTATTATTACATCCTAGCTCTTTGTACCTTAGGTTCTGCCACTTTGACACTAGCACAATAATAGGGACAATATTACCACATGGTGCTAATGTCCCAATTTTGGTGCTACTATCCTTTCCATATTTTTTCCAAAAATGGATAAATTTACAAATCTTAAACCACATAGTATTGGATTAGACCTATTTTAACACTAGAAAAAGTACCAAAACAAAATTTACACATGAAATTTAGCCTTATAACCACTAGATGGAAATTAGATGTAAATTACACATACAAACTTAGACTAAGTTATGCACAAGTAAGGTTATCAATCCTTATTCTATCCTAATTCTACCTATAACCATTTATAACCTTTTTAAGTTCATATTACTTAGATTTATATCTCAAACACATTTTAAGCACTCAATTCAAAAATTATACAAGCTTCACTTGGACTTGTATGAACACTTAGGTGGGGATAACTACATTGGACTTGATCTATATTCATAGTATTGGTATGTAAGTAACTCTCATCATAGTGGGGTGTTGAGGATGTCCAACCTACCCCACTAACAACACACTTTACCAATTTTATTAATTAGATGCCCTAACCATATGAAGGATTAGGTTTTGCTCATAGAATCAATCAAAATAAGTCATCTACAACGTTTTAGAACTCATGCATGCATGAACAGGGCTGATAAACCTAGACATAGGTGCACCTAAAATATCAAATAGTTATGCATAGGTGACATTACTACCAAAATAAGGATACTAGCACCACATGATACTATTAAAAAATTAGGGTGATACTATCTAAGAGGGGTTTTGACACCTAGATCCTATTTGTAACACTTAGATTAGCCTTTACCTTAGTTTTTAACATCTAGATCATCCATTTAAATCATTTTATAGCTAATTTATCATTAACATTGTTTATTTCTATTTTTAAAAAGGTCAAATTAGGTCAATTTTGTAACAAAATAGTGGATATATTTATTACATACTTCTACTCTAACTTACTATATTTATCCCTTTAACAACATATGATTTACATTTATTAAGTCTTATAAGGTTATAATAATAATATGGATTAAATGACTAATTATTTCAAGGCCAATGATTTATAAACCTCATTAATGACTCTATAAGACCTTCCACACTTAAACATAACCAATTCAATATAAAATGAAACATAACAATCTTATTATTGACCCTACAAAACTTAGAATAATTTGTTCACAAGTGAGGTTATCAATCCCTATTCTACCCTACTTATGAATACAACCATCTACAACCTTCCTAAGCTCAAATTACTCAAATTTATAGTCTCAATAACATTCAAATCACTGAAGTCAAAAATCATACTAGGTATACATGTAAATTCACTAGCACTTAGGTGGAGAGAGCTACATCAGAATTGATCCATCCTCAATGTATTGGTATGCAGGTAACTCTTATCACAGTGAGGTGTTGATGATGTCCAACCTACCCAAATAAAAACACACTTTATTTATTATATCAATATGATTCCCTAACAACATGGAGGATTAGGGTTTGCTCATAGAATAAATCAAAACATGTCATCTATGGGGTTTTAGAACTCATGTGTGTAGGAATAGGCTTGACAAACCTAGACACAGGTACACCCAAAAGCTCAGAATTTTTTTCATAGAGGACACTACTATCAAAATAAGGATAATAACACCACATGGTGCTATTATCTAGTTAGGGTGATACTATCCAAGAGGGTTTTGATACCTAGATCTTGTTTTTGACACTAAGAATAGACTATAACTTAGTTTTCAACATCTAGATCATCCATCTCAGTCATTTTATAGCTAAGTTCTCATTTACATTATTTATGGCTATTTTTAAAAAGTTCAAATATAGTCAATTCTATAACATATTAGTGGCTATATTTATTGCATATTTCTACCTAGATTTACTATATTCAACCCATTAACATCATAGGATTTACATTTACTAAGTCCTATAAATTTAAAATAATAATATAGCTTAAATGACTAATTCTTGCAAGGCCCATACTTTATACACCTCATAAATGACCTTATAAGACCATCCACACTTAAACATAACCCATTGAATACAAAATAAAGCATAACAATCTTCTTATTGACCTTACCTAACCTCTTAGACCTTTTAAGACCAAAATTCACATTATCCTTGATGATGCTCCTACATCATATATAAACTCACTTTATAGAGACTTTAGAAAATATTCATACACACTTGGATGCATATGCATGGGCATATGCACACAATTTACAAGAGCATGAATTATAGGTTTCTACATACTCATATATTTGAGATACATGTTCTCAAATGCAATATATAGATGCATATAATTATATATCAATTCATATAAATTCACATAGAATGATATTGGTTCATACACATATACATAATTTTAGATTCATAAAGCATTATACTAGTTCATGCACATACAAAATAGCATAGTTTATCATTTAATGGAATAGAGTTGTCATTCCACTCAACACTTATGATATATGAAGTCATGATGGGGACATGAACACTTTTCATTCCCTTTCTATCATGAATTTATTATACATTAAGAGAACTTGAGAAAAACTATACAATTAAGCTTACATTCATGATAGGGGATTTAAAATTGTTAATTCCCTTTTGATCATGCATTTATTCTATATTGAGATCACTTGAGAAAAACTATACTATTAAACCCACATTTATTATTAGGGATTTACAATTATTCATTGTCTTTTGATCATGATACTAGTTTATGCACATACACAATATCTTAATTTATAGTTAAATGGAATATGGTTGTCAATCCATTTCACACTTATGAGATATTAGGTCATGATGTCAGCATGAAAACTATTCATTCCATTTTGATCATACATTTATTCTGTTGACGCAGAAGATTACACCCTTGGCAAGAGGCCGAGCTCCTGCCTTCCTCACGCAACAATGGAAACTCCCCTCTCACCTATGGGACTGGTGAAGCTAGAGGGGAGAGTCTCTAGATAAGGGCTAGCTCCCTTTGATGCATCTGATTTGTTCCAATAAGTGCTAACATATATATATATATATATATATATATATATATAATGGGGGGAATGAAAAGGGAGAAAGATTACAGGAAAACAAACTACTCTAAAGGAGGTGATGCACCAAAATGACTCGACCTTCTCACACTCACACTTGAAATCAAACAAACACATACATACACTTCAACTGGTAAATGGACCAGACTGCAGGGAGTGGCAGGAAGGCTTTGATGGAACACACAAAAAATAGATATTCACCATAGGTGTTGTAGAAGAGACACACTATGTAGTAGATCCTTCTACCTCTGTGCTTCCAAGTATAGCTCTTCTTGTTACCTATAAAATGACACCTTATAAACACCAGGTGTGTTGGTGTTAACCTGTAGAAGCATTAAGAAGCAATGACTAAACGCAGAATGACACTTAGACACACACAGAGATATCCAACCAGCATAGAGATAAAAATGCATTTATTGATTTCAAGTGAAAAATTTGCCAGGGCTCCACCTTACAAATGTGGAATATGTTTCTCAAATGACAAGTCTCTAATATATAGAGGAAGGAAAAAGGCCTTTTGACACCTCTTGTACAAATGTCCCATGTGCGCTCTGGTCATTGGGAAGAGTAGGCCACTTAAACATAAATGTTGTGTCAGCCCTGGCCCTAACCTCAGGCATTTTTTTGACATAGGCTACACCATTTCCCTATTAATTGAGACTGCTCCTTTAAGGCACCCACGTGGTTTGTCTGCTCATAAATGTTAAATGAAGAAAAATAGGTCACACAGTTGGCCATTTGCGCCTTCTAATGGTCAATTCATAGACACTATATCACCTGCTAGAGTAACTTCTTAAATCAACACCTCCCCTCACCACTTGGACTATCTGCCTCTCCTACACTTGGCACTTTTGTCTTTTCCCTGCCTTGTCTCTTTCTGGCTCCTTCGACCCTCGGGGCTATCTCTGGGCAAGTCGCTGCATTCCTTGGGCTCCTTTCATGGTTGGCACTCAGGCAGTTAAAAACCAATAGCTTTTTTACTGGCTTAAATTTGATGTTCACAAACCCATCATCACTTGAAAACCAATGGCTAGTTCACCCTCTTGAAGTTGATGGCTTCCGGGACGTCACCGTCCTTGGCAATTTCCTTTAGGATTTTTTGCTTTGCCCTTTTTTGTGGACTCCCTTCTTAACACCTTCCCAAATGGAAGGTGACCCTTCGACCTTTGGAAAGTGCCCTTTTATTTTGGATGAGAGTCCCCTATAAGGGCACCTGCCCTTCGGGGTCCTTTGGCTCTTTGGCAGGTCTCTTCTTTATTTCAAACTTTTCCTGTGGACAAAAAGTCTGTGGGAATTGGCTGTTTGGCTTCCCCGAGCTTTTTTTGCCTCGGGCATTTTCCCCACAGACAAAAGTTTATGGGAATTGGCTGCCTCTCAATTTATTTGCTTTAGTCTTTGAAGTATTCTTTCAGGCAGCCCCTCTGAATTTCTTTGGGCTTTTTGTCAGAAGGAATTCCTTTAGACAAAAAGTCTAAAGAAATTACACCTTTCGACTGCCTTAAGAAAAATTCCAAAAACTTACCTTTTGTGGCTTTCTTTATTTGTGGCCTTTTTGAAGTGCCTTTTCCCTCTGCAAGGGCTTATTGAACCTAGACTACCCTTTGTAAGGGTACCTACCCTTCGGCTTTCGGGGTACCTCGTTGAACCAACCCATTGAACCAAAATTGGTTTAACGGTTCAACGTTATGCGCTAAGCTGATTGAACCAAAGGTGGTTGAACCATTCACTTTGAACCATTTGCTTTGAACCACTCATTGAACCAAAGCCTTTGAACCAAAATGTTAAACCAACTTGTTGAACCGATTCAATGGTTCAATGGTTCAAGCGACTATTGAGCCAAGGTCATTGAACTCTTTGTTGAACCAAAGTGATGAACTTGAAGATTGAACCAAGGCTTGAAATTGAAGCAATGGACTTGAAGTGATGAACTAAGGCTTGAACCAAGGCCAATTGAACTTCTAATTGAACCAAGGCTTGAAATAAGGCTGATTGAATTGCTGATTGAACCAAGGCTTTGACCTTGAGCAATGAACTTGCCGATTTAACCAAGTGGTTAAACTAAGGCGTTAAACCAAGGCATTGAACTAGTTTAATGGTTTAATGATGCCAACCTTCCTTGTGAATTTCTTCAAATAAGAGCCTAAAGAAGCCTTGTAAAACCTTACACTCTCTGAACTGGTTCTTCATCTACCAAAAGACTAACCTACAGAGTCCATAGAAAAACTTGTGAAGTCCGTAGAAACCTGCAAAGTCCATAGAAAACCAAGCTCTATAGAGTCCATAGAAATAGACTTGTAGAGTCCATAGAAATGGACCTACAGAGTCTGTAAAAATTCTTGGACTTGTGCAAAATAAAAAATGAATTGGCTTAGAACAGCAGGGGAAGAAGGGGACCAATTTTTTGCCTTGTTGGGAAAAAAATGGTCAACAAATTGGTGACTCCTAGGGGAAGCATGCCTATTATGCTTAGAAACTAGTTGCCTCAAATCCATTGGGTATAGAGTCAGATTGTAACTTAAAATCATCAACAACCTCGATAAATTCTAGAAATAATCTTGAAGATTTACCTCAAAGGAAATGAAAACACACACAAAGCTAAGAAAACTACTAACATGTGCAGAAAGTACTTAGGGAAAATAGGAGAAAAGCAAGGGAAGTATATACATGATGAAAAGAGACTCAGTGGCAGTGCTTCAGATGTATCCCATTAACTGGGATATATAGTTCTTCACCATCCAACTTGGAGAGTTAGAATGCATTATGCTACTTGCACTGAGTGATTATGTATGGGATGATCGATGGGGCATCAAACTTTGCATGCTTTCTAGGATTAGCTTAGTCTTCATCCCATTTCAAGACAATGTCTCCTTTAGAGAAACCTTTTGATGAAGATTTATTGTCAAAGTGTCTCTTTGTTTGCTATTGGTGATTGGTCATAGAAACCATAGCCTAGTCCCTTATCTCTTGGAGTTTCATTAGCTCACATAGCCTAACCTCCATGCTATTTACTTCTTCTAATTATAGCTGGTGAGCGAGGTCTAAGGCTGGCAATTCAAGTGAAATGGGGAGCCTAGCTTCCCTTCCATAGATGAGCATGTATGGCAAGTTACCAATTTCCCTCTTTGGGGTGACCCTATCTACCCACAGTGCTATTTTCAACTTGGCATGCCAAGTCCTCTAATTTTCTTCCATGGTCCTCTTGATGATCCTAATCAAGTTCTTGTTGGTGGACTCAGCCAGCCCATTCCTGTATGGGTAATAATTGGATGAAGTGCTGAAATATATACCATATTTTAGTGCCCATTCACTTGTTTTGGTTCCCAAAAAACCCAATGCATTATCTGATATTATGGTTACTAGAACCCCAAACCTTGCCACCAAGTCCTCATAAAAATCTAGGACTGCACTTTCATTGGCCTCCTTCAGAGCAACAGCCTCTACCCATCTTGTGAAATGGTTCGTGGTAGTCAGGACCCACTTGTGTCCAGCACTAGAGGGAGGGTTAATCACCCCTATGAAGTCTAGGCCCCACTACATGAATGGCTACTCCACCTAAATGGGCTATAGAGGCATGGCAGCCAACCATTGCTTCCCATCAAAAAGTGCACACTTTTCTGGCACTTTCATACCTAGGCATGCATATTCTTGAAAAGAGTAGGCTAGAAATAGCCAGCTCTCATTATCCTTGTTGTAGTAGCCCTAGGAGTAAAATGACTACCTATTGGCCCATCATGAAACTTAGACAGCACGTTATCAGCTTGATTTGAGTCTATGCATCTTAGAAGGACCCCTAAGAGATCCTTCCTAAACAATACTCCATCAACCAGGACATAAGGGAGAGACTGGACCCTAAAGTACCTTCTTTTATTCCTATTAAGACCCTACAGGCACTCACCAATGAGAAGAAAACACCTTAGGTCTGATGTCCAATCCTTCATGACAACTGGTTCTTCTATTGTAGCTACATTGTGAATTAGCAAGTTATCTTCCCTTTTCTACTTGAAGTCCATAGCAAGGTTTTCACACATGCCTCTTCCCCTAACCAACTTGGTGATCTTGATGTCTACATCATACTCATTACCTTGGTGATCCACCCTACTCTCTTTTCATTTAGGTCTCGATTGGTCAAGAAATCCTTGATGCCAAGATATGGAACCATGAGGTGAATCCTGTTGTTGGACAACATATGCCTAAATTTCTTCAAGCTCTGTCTTACTGCCAAGACTTGCTTCTCTATATATGTGTATTTGACTTCAAAATCCTCTAACCCCTAGCTAAAAAATGCAAGTGGTTATTCAAGGTCATCGTTATTTGCTTGGGTAAGCATGGTAGAGATTACCTCTTCATTGCCAAAAGTGTAGAGGTTGAAATCTTTATTGAAGTCGGCGCTGATCAAAGTAGGAGCCCAAGTTATGGCCTGCTTGATGTCTTCAAAGCTATCCTTCCTTTATGTTTTCCACTTGAACTCCTCACCCTTCCTTAGCATAGAGGTCAGTGGCTTGACTATCTCTATGAAATTTGGGATGAATCTCTGAATGAAATTTATCCTACCGAAGAAGCTCTGCAGGCCTTTCTTGTGCTTAGGTAGGGACATTTCTAGGATAGAATGAACTCTCTCGAGGTCAATGGATAAGCCCTCCTTGGACACAATGTGGCCAAGGAGTTTCCCCTCATGAATAGCAAACATGCATTTCTTTAGGTTGAGAGAGATGCTAAACTCTCTACACCTCTCAAAGATTTTCCTGAGGTGTTTCATGTGTTGGCTCGCTTCCTTGGAGAATATCATCACATCTTTGAGGTTTACTAGCACATTATTGTTTATCAAGCCTTGAAAAGCCATGTCCATGGCTCACTGAAAGGTAGCACCACCATTAGATAGCTTGAATGGCATGTTATTGTAGGCAAACATTCCCCATTTAGTAGTGAAGGCTATTTTGTGCTAGTCATAGCCTTGCACCAAAATCTAATTATATCCTGAATATCCATCCAAGAGGGAGAAACACTCGATACCTATTACCTTCTAAAGGATCCACTCCATGCTTAGGAAAGGATAATGGTCTTTCAAAGAGACTTTATTAAGGTCTCTAAAATCAACACATAGCCTGATCTCCCCATTCTCCTTTTAGACAGGAAGAAGATTGGCTAGCCAAGAGGAATGTTTGATTGGAAATATAATCCTAGACTCAATTAATTTGGCTAGTTCCTTCTACATGAGAGGCTCAATCATTGGGTTGATAGGTCTCTATTTCTACATGATTGGCCTAGTGCCTTCTTCTAATTTGATGGTGTGTTGGGTGAGTCTTGGGTCAAAACCCTTCAAATTATTGTAATCCTAAGCAAAAGCATTAGCAAACTCCTGACACAACAAAATGAAAGTCTGCCTTTCTTGAATCATGCAGACTTTTTTGAGTGTAAGCAGCTTATCCTTGAATATCTCAACCTTCTCATAATTCTCCTCCTTAGTTGTGATGCATGCCTTATCACTTCTTAATTGGTCATCTCCATTGAAGATACTCTCTAGAGTGACCAAACCTTTAAGGAGCTTATTGTTCTTCAGTTAAACAATTTGGTTGCCATATTGCTGTTGCAGCTTTGCCTAGTTCTTTGTAGTGAACTCAGCTTCTTCTTATAAGAAGAATGATATTTACTAGTCATTATTGAAGACCCACCAGTTTGTGATGTTGTTGGAGATAGAGGGCCAAACTACCACCTTCAAGTAGCGTGAATTGCAGTCTCAGCTTATCTCCCTAAAAACATCGAACTGAGCACCAATTACTACTAGCCTATCCACTTGTTTATTCTGCTCTCGAATGGAGGTGATATTGAAAGTAAGGAAATATTCCACCAAGTCCCAGACCCTATGCTTGTAAGACTTTAGCAAATAATTTTTTGTCAGATTCTGGCCTCTCACCTGATTTATAATCAGCTCACTGTCACCCAAAACTTGCAACTCCTTGATTCCTCTTTTCCTTGCCCAGTCCAAACCATGGATAAGGGACTCATATTCTACAACATTGCATGTGCAGGAAAATTAGAACCAGAAGGCAAAAAAATACTTCTCTTTTGAAGGGGAGACTAACATCGCTCCACCACCAGCTCCCAGCCTACTTCTAAAACCATCAAAGTATAACTGCCATAGACCTAAGTCCTCTTGGGTTGCCTTCATTATATTTAGTATGAAGGTACCCTCTTCATGTATGCAGTAGACTCTAAGGCCTACCTCCTCTATGAACTTGTAATGGTCATGCTCAAAGTTATCACTTCCCCATTCATCCAAGAGTAGGTCTGCAACTCCTTCAAGAGTAGAGGATAGAGATTAGTCTATTTGGGACTCTTCTTAGTCGATAATGGCATAGCTAACATTCATTGCCTTGAGTGAATATGGTTCTAGATGGTCCCTATGGAGTGGCTCAGATTCAATCTTTACCTTGGTCCCATACTTGGTTCTAAAAACTAGATAGGACTAATTCGCTGTTAGATAGCCACCTATCTTGGATGTGAATTACCTAGATAAGAAAATGGAAAAATAAGGAGGAACATCTGCCACTACTATATCATGGGGAATTAAGAAAGTTGGGCAAGCATGTAATGTCAAGCTCAAACCCTTCATTATCCCAACTATCTTTGCAGGTGTCCCATCCAGCTACAGGACTCCCTTATTCATCTCTTCATATTTCAATCCCAGCTTGTCAGCTATGCACTTGGGCATTACTGAGGTACTAGCCCCACTATTAATGATGCAGTTATGCACCAAGAAATCTCCTAAGACCAAGGACACATATAAAGGGGGAATTTTCTCTTCTTTCTTGACCTAGCTTGAGGTGGAAGGTTGTCCATTCATCATCAAGACATTCTCAGTCCTTGTTGGGATAGCTTGTCGATCTAGCTCATGCAATTCCCTTTGTAGCATGTCCTTTTGTCCTAGTAGAGACAATGAATCCCATAAGGAGATGTTCATATGTAGCTTCTTCATCTAGTCCACCATGTTGACTTGAGGACTACCTCCCTTCAAGCTTTCTTTGGGGATAATTCCAACTTGAGGTGCAGGCTGAGGGGATGAAGGTACAAATGGCGGTCTAAAGTTTGGGACCCTCTGATTTTCCTGTGATGAGGAAGGCATTGCTGATGTTTGTGTAGCAGCCTGAGTTTCTCTTATTACTCTCCTTTTAAATTTTGTGTTGGCTACAATACAGTCAGCCTGATTGTTTGCAGCACGCACATAATTGATTACACAGAACTCACCTTCCAGGTGGTTCATAAGAGTAGAGTCAGGCTGACTCTGACTATTGCTTGTGTTAGGTTACATTAGAGCCTTGAAGACCTAGGAATGAGTGGCTGCCTAGTTTTCTTGCACATTTGGGTAATAACCCATCATCTCATTTGTATAAATAGCTTTCTCTTGGCCATATCCCATGGTTGCAAAACTTGGTTGTTCCTGCACCAGATTGTTTTGAACGGGCACCATGACCTTAGATGATGAAGGGGTGCCTAGGTTGTAGCCTTGAAAAGGTCTAGTTTGAGTAAGATGACCCTATCCTTGATTATAGTTTTTGAAAGGGGGTCTAGGGGCTTGACCATAATATTGGTATCCCTGATTTGGTCTGTTGCCTTGAGCTTGCTACCTTTTAAGAGCCACAAGTTCATTTGACATACTTTACAATAGACTCTTTACTTCATGAAACTCATTGGATGGAGCATTAGTTGGTTTCTCTATGCTAGGTAGAGGAGCTAATGTGGGAGTAGCGGCCTAAATTGGAAGTAGCATTTCTAGGAAAAGTGGCATATGGGGTCTAGGGGCTATTTTCCCAGCCTGTACTAAGCAATTTTCTGTAGCTATGGCTATGTTATAGGCAGTAGGCAGTACATGCCCTCCCATGGATTGTATCATAATAACAATATCACTATTTAATGCTCTTAAATAATACAAGAAAGCATAACTAGTGGTTGGTCTTACCAAAATAGGGATTCTATCCCATGTCTTTTGAAATTGCGTGTTGAAATCCTGCATATATTCATGTGGGGCTCTCTTCATGGTAGTCAGCTACTCATCAAGCAAGAGGTGGTCACTCTTTTCTCCAAAATGGCCTATCAAGTGAGTACCCAATTCATTCCAAGAACTGATTGAGTTTATAGCCAAAGTCCCATACCAGTCAAGAGCTTTGCCCTTGAGAGACAATGCCAGTAATCTGATTGTGATATTTTCCTTGGTGACATTGTGAATATTGTAGAGATTAGCAATATTTCTAATGTGTTCAATGATTGTAATGGGCCCCTCTCCATCGAAAGAAGGCACATTTTTTAGGGCTGCTCCTGGGATGGGTCATAACATGGGAGATTCAAGGGGCTCTGACCATGAAAAGCCATAAAGGGTAATGCCATAGTTGGGATGGGATGTAACTATGGCCTTATTGCATATGCATTCCTTACAACAAGTTTGGGAGGGTGGTTTGCTGAATAAGGATGGGTCTTCTCAAACCTTAGTCTTTTTTCTGAGTTTAAAGGCAACTCAACAAATTTGAAAGGGACACCCTTAGAAGCAGATCATGTGGTGACTTAGGCATAGGAAGTCAGATTGGTCTTTGACTAGGAAATGAAGTTCTCCCTAGTGGAGTTGCCAGATGATGAAAATAGTTGATTTGTTGTAACAAGACTAGCATCAATCCTGAAACCTTACTAAGTGTAAGACTATGTCCCACCGGGCATGCCAAAAAATATTGACGCAAAATATTGCACCCTTGGCAGGAGGTCGAGCTCCTGCCTTCTTCACACAATAATGGAATCTCCCCTCTCACCTATGGGACTAGTGAAGCTGGAGGGGAGAGTCTCTAGATAAGGACTAGTTCCCTTTGATGCATCTAATTTGTTCCAATAAGTGCTAACATATATATATATATATATATATATAGTGCTAACATATATATATATATATGCATATGTATATATATATAATGGGGGGAATGAAAAGAGAGAAAGATTACAGGAAAACAAACTACTCTAAAGGAGGTGATGCACCAAAATGACTCAACCTTCTCACACTCACACTTGAAATCAGACAAACACATACATACACTTCAACTGGTAAATGGACTAGACTATAGGGAGTGGCAGGAAGGCTTTGATGGAACACACAAAAAATAGAGATTCACCATAAGTATTGTAAAAGAGACACACTGTGTAGTAGATCCTTCTACCTATGTGCTTCCAAGTATAACTCTTCTTGATACCTACAAAATGACACCTTATAGACACCAGGTGTGTTGGTGTTAACCTGTAGAAGCATTAAGAAGTAATGACTAAACACAGACTGACACTCAGACACACATAGAGATATCCAACCAGCATAGAGGTAAAAATGCATTTATTGATTTTAGGTGAAAAATTTTCTAGGGCTCTACCTTACAAATGTGGAAGATGTTTCTCAAATGACAAGTCTCCAATATATAGAGGAAGGAAAAAGGCCTTTTGGTGCCTCTTTTACAAATGTCCCATGTGCGCTCTAGTTATTGGGAAGAGCAGGCTGATTAAACATAATGTTGTGTTAGCCCTAGCTCTGACTTCAGGCATTTTTTTGACATAGGCCACACTATTTCCCCATTAATTGAGACTACTCCTTTAAGGTACCCACGTGGTTTATCTGCTCATAAATGTGAAATGAAGAAAAATGGGTCACATAGTTGGCCATTTGCACCTTCTAATGGTCAATTCACAGACATTGTATCACCTACTAGAGTAAATTCTTAAATCAGCACCTCCCCTCACCACTTGGAGTATCTGCCTACTCTTACACTTGGCACTTTTGTCTTTTCCCTACCTTGTCTCTTTCTGGCTCCTTCAGCCCTTAGGGCTATCTCTAGGCGGGTCGCTGCATTCTTTGGGCTCCTTTCATGGTTGACACTCGGGCATTTAAAAACCAATAGCTTTTTTACTGGCTTTAATTTGACATTCATGCACCCATCATCACTTGAAAACCAATGTCTATTTCACCCTCTTAAATTTGATGGCTTCTGGGACGTCACCATCCTTGGCAATTTCCTTTGGGCTTTTTTGCTTTGCCCTTTTCTACGGACTCCCTTCTTAGCACCTTCTCGAATGGAAGGTGACCCTTCGGCCTTTGGAAAGTGCCCCTTTATTTTGGTTGAGTCCCCCACAAGGGCACCTACCCTTCAGGGTCCTTCGGCTCTTTGGTGGGTCTCTTCTTTGTTTTAGACTTTTCTCGCAGACAAAAAGTCTGGGGGAATTGGCCATTTGGCTTCCTTGGGATTTTTTTGCTTCAGGCATTTTCCCCATAGACAAAAGTCCATGGGAATTGGCTGCCTCTAAATTTATTCACTTTAGTCTTTAAAGTATTCTTTTGGGCAGCCCCTCTGAATTTCTTTGAGCTTTTTGTCTGAAGGAATTCCTTCAGACAAAAAGTCTGAAGAAATTGCACCTTTCGACTGCCTTAAGAAAAATTCCAAAAACTTACCTTTTACAGCTTTCTTTCTTTGTGGCCTTTTTGAAGTGCCTTTTCCCTCCATAAGGGCTTATTAAACCTAGATTACCCTCTACAAGGGCACCTACCCTTCGGCTTTGGGGGCACTTCGTTGAACTAACCCATTGAATTGAAATTGGTTCAACGGTTCAACATTGCGTGCTAAGCCGATTAAACCAAAGGCGGTTGAACCATTCACTTTGAACCATTTTCTTTGAACCACTCATTGAATCAAAGCCTTTGAATGAAAACATTGAACCAAAGCCTTTGAACCAAAATGTTGAACCAACCCATTGAATCGGTTCAATGGTTCAAGCAACTGTTGAGCCAAGGTCATTGAATGCTTTGTTGAACCAAAGTGAGGAACTTGAAGATTGAGCCAAGGCTTGAAATTGAAGCGATGGACTTGAAGTGATGAACTAAGGCTTGAACCAATGCTAATTGAATTTCTGATTGAACCAAGGCTTGAAATAAGGCTGATTGAACTGCCGATTGAACCAAGGCTTTAAACTTGAGCAATGAACCTGCCAATTTAACCAAGTGGTTGAACCAATCCATGAACCAAGGCATTGAACTAGTTCAATGGTTCAACGATGCCAACCTTCCTTGTGAATTTCTTTAGACAAGAGCTTGAAGAAGCCTTGTAAAACCTTGCACTCTCTGAACTGGTTATTTGTCTGCCAAAAGACTAACCTACAGAGTCCATAGAAAAACTTGTGAAGTCTGTAAAAACCTACAGAGTTCATAGAAAACCAAGCTCTGCAGAGTCTGTAGAAATGGACCTATAGAGTCCATAGAAATGGACCTATAGAGTCCATAAAAATGGACCTGCAGAGTCTTTAGAAATTCTTGGACTTGTGCAAACTCAAAAATGAATTGGCCTAGAACAGCAGGGGAAGAAGGGGACCAATTTTTTGCCCTGTTGGGAAAAAAAGGGTCAACATATTCTACATTGAGTGAACTTGAGCAAAGCTATACAATCAAACCCCCATTTATGAGGTGGGATTTAAAAATTTTTATTCTCTTTTGATCATTCATGTTTTTTACATGGAGTAAAATTGAACTAACTCAAGAGAAATAACATAATCATATTTATAAGCCATATGTATTGGTTGATTCAGTTTCTTTTAGCGAACCCATCACATGGTTCCATATTTACCTATGTAGTTATTTAGGTTAGTACATTACATTCTTATCCCCACATTCTTGAGGGTTTTGACATGTTTTCCTCCTAATATAATATCTTACATAGTTACATAAACTTGGGGCACAATCAACCCAAATATCCATGTGATTTATTAAGGAAGTACAACATGATATCTAAAACTTTGTAATGAAAATATGGTTATCACCAACATACAAATGCATTCCTTTTCTTTTCTCTTTATAAATTTAAGAAATTTGGTTTTAGATTAAAATTTTAAATATTTAGACATTTATTACACATGATTGTAGGTTTTTATATTGAATAAACTACATAATTAAAACTTAATACCAAAGGAAAAGTGTATTGTACACACTTAGGTATTTTTTATACATTTACTCTATCAATTAAATTACTACTAGAAGGGGGTGGAATTATAAATACTAAAATATGGTATTATGTATTTGATAATGAAAATATTGACACACTTTTACCACACATGACTTGATTGCATAAACATGGTCTTAATATGCCATTCTCTCACACTTACATGTTATATTATAATTTTACCGTTATATTTATTGTTAAATATATATATATATATATATATATATATATATATATATATATAATAACCTTACTATTTGTTTCAAACATTCTAAATATCCTACATAGATATCTTTAGACCTTCAATTCATTTTTATTGTACACATGTTAGGTTTTTTAGTTTTGCTAGTCAATAATGCTCCCATATATTTGGAATTGACCCTCTCCTAGAAATAAATACTTTTTCAAATTCAACCTTTCCTTAGGGTTGATCCATCTACTTAGTGAGTCAATGGCATGATAAATTACCTAATTAGAATCATATACAAATAAATCAAGGTCTTATTCAAAATGGACTTGGAATTGATCTAACACACATCTATACACTACAACACATTGAGAAAATATGATCTGTTTTTCCCAAATTGTAAATATATCACTAGGAGTAGTCACAAGCCAAGTTTTGAGCATAATAAATTCAAGTCAAATAAAACATTGTCAAGTATCAAAGTGAAATAATTAGTTTCATAAATATAGTGAAAGAGCATAATGGCATAATCATACTAGGTGGGAGAACTATATTGTCATGATTTCAATCCTTAGAGTATCAAATATGTAGGAAATGGTCAATCATAAAAAGGGGGCTGATTGGGGTTAGCTTAGTCCATTACACTTTCCCAAATTTTATAGGGTTATATCTCTAAAAATCACACTTAGGGTTTCAAGGTGAAGGAAGATGATTTATGGAGTTTCATGTATCATCAAAATTTGAAATTACACATACATAGATTACATAGCCAAGATAAAGTGAATGTATGTCATAGTACCTCATTTATGCACAAGTCAATATCAAATGATATTGGTCTAGATTAACAAAACTGACCATGCATAGACAAAAGTATAATTATTAAACTAGATAAATAAAAAGTTTAATTTTATCTAATTTCCAATTCCAAAATAGAATCACTATTAGATAGTCAAATATAAAAGTTAAGTACTCATCCCTTTGTTGTACTTATTATATTTTATATATACTAATTCTAAAATCATTGCAATAAGTTTCATTATTTTAAATTTAGATGTATGCTTGAATTCTATATCTTAATATATGAATTAAATTTAAATTTTATATCTTATTAGGGGTTTGAAAATAAATTAAGGTAAAAAATGTAACATTTGGAATGATATGCCCTCAACAATGACATGGCATATAGGTATAAGAACGTCTTCCATATATACATCTATTTATCCTATGTAAGATGTATTTACTACATCACACTCATATACACCATGAAAAACATGTTTTTATTTATCATGATAAGTAATATACCAAACATTTTATTAAAAACATAAATGAAAAATGGAAAATATCAAACATGTCATTCTTAGATCTTTTTTTTAATTTTTGGAATATTTTAATTTTTTTATATTTTTAAAATATTTAGAATTTTGACATATATCAATATATTCAATTAAAACCAAGTAGTAAGGATTAAAAAGTAAAATAATAGGAAGTATATGAATAATCCATAACATATGCCAAGGCATAATGTGCACTAAATGTAATAACATGACAACATGGAGCAAGTGAAGGAAAATAATGTGCCCCAATGCAAATGTTAATTATAGCATTGTATCTCAAAAGAGTATGTAAGAGGTTGAAGGTAATGATTAGGAACCACTATATATGCTCATAAATATATGTGATGTAATTTCAATTTAAACCATAACATGTATATGTATTCAATTTGTAGGAGTAATAAAGTAACATGTTACAAAGGATATGCACATGGTATGAGGTTGTTGTAAATAATATATAATTGTAGGATAGCTATTACAAATGTTTGAATGAGGATAAATGACCACGTGAAAATAGATAAAGTGCTATAGGAATGATAAATTTGAGACCATATGAACATATTTATGTAAAAATAGAAGAGAATATTTAAAAATTAATGTATAAAACATTATGAAGCTATGTATAATGGATTATGTTCTAGCTAACGAAGGAGGAAATCAATGGGATGATTATTCATAGGTCATGTATCTTTCAACCACCATTCATGCCTATCATTTTTTGATTCCTCTACTATATAATCATTTAGGATATCATTAATTTGATCATATTCATCTTTTTTTAAGAACAACTATCCATATCATAATATTCAATGTAGTTAGTGTTTGTAGATATAACTAATTTATTAGGTTTTTTTATTTCTATTCAATATGTCCCCCATTATAAGTCTCTTGAATCAAAGGACCTAGAAATTAGGAATGATTTATAGTTATTCCCTTGGAAATCATGTTTTTGAAATTAGTCTTGTTAGGAACATATTTCTTCTAAACTTTTTTGTTAGTCAAATTAGATTTCTTATTTTTCTCTTTCATAGGTGAACTTTCTTGTTTATAATGTGATTATTTTTTCAAATTTTATCTTTGTAATTTTACTTATTGTAAATTATATTTTAATAAATATTCATTTTGAAATTGTAACTTGTCTTTTTCAAATTGTTCCTTATGTAAATTTTCTTTATCCAATTATTATTTATGTAAATTTTCTTCGTCCAATTATTACTTAGAATATTTAATCAAATTATGATTATATTTATCAATTATAAAAGGTGTGCTTGAGTCTAGAGGTTTATTTATATATGTATCTAATGTAATATTACTACTACCAATAATATTTTTATATTTTTATCTTCAAGGACCAAAATTTTTGTATGATGCCTATGCATTCTATGAGAGGCACAATAGTATTTAGATTTCTTTTGAGGATGCATAAGAGGTAATGTGATCAAATTGTTATAAATCATGTCCCTTATATTATAACTTGGAGTCTTATTATCATTATGCAAGCCTTTTGAACCATTATATGTATATTTATTCTATTTTGGAACCCATATTTGAGATGAAATATTTTAGGGAATTTTTTTTTTGAATGAGCATGCATAAATGCAATTGACACTAGCATATTGAGGATTATTTACATGAACTATCTTATCCTCAAATTATGTAATATTTAGACACATTTTATTTTATAATGCCTCTATCAATTATTTTATATGAATTATTTGATAAAAAATAGCCTTATTAGACACACTAGTGCTCAAATGTTTGAAAGGTTTGATGGTCATATAATAATCTATAAGAGGATGCATCTTACCTCTTCAAATAATGATAGCATGGACCTCCATAAAATTTGTATGGTATATATATAAACCTTGAGGTTGAAAAATGGGGAAGAAAAACATAGATTTGAACCCCACTATAAAATAAATCTGAAACCATTAAAAAATAATAAAAGATTGAAAGTGTATATAGACAAAACATATGACTTGTGAAGGGTCAAATAAATAACCAAATATAAAAAGAAAATTGAGATGAATTTTTGGAAATAAGAAAATAATTTTGATAAAAACAATTATATTAATGAAACCCACAAATTATATTGAAACTAAAGGCATGCATTACTTTATAGATTAAATTTACTAAAAATCGTAAAACATAAATTATGAAAAATCCATATAGAATTTTGGTTAAAAGAAGTTTTTTGATCCAAGAAAAATAGATAACAAAAAAATATAATAAGTTTGAAAATAGAGTCATTTTGAATTATATATTATCCAAACAAGGAGTAACTCTGATAAAGGAATCTATAACAGATGAATAGTCATCAAACATTAGGGCAAAAGAGAAAAACCTTCAAGTTTACACATATGAAGATGGAAATAATTAAAAATTAGGTCTAAAAATTAGATTTATATAAATAATTTTGGAACCCTAGAAATAAGGATTAAAACTTAAGGGAAAATCTAGGGTTTGTTATGTTCTAAAAAATATATGAGTTCACTGAAATGTTTTAATTTATTTTAATTATGTGAACTTAAACAAGTGTACAACTATGGTTTATTTAGAATTTTAATGTATTAAAATAACATATGAATATGAATGTAAAATATAAAATGTTATTTTAATAATTACACTTGATATAAATAGAAATGACCTAAGGGAATAAGATGCTTAACATGTTTTTATACTATGCAGATCTAAGACTAAATGTAGGTGGCCAAAAGGGTGGGAAGTTAGATGAAGAGTTGTAAAGATCAGAAATTGTAATTTTGGATTAACTTGGATAAAATCATTAGCCTATAGATGATATAAACATAAATTAGTTCCTATTTCCTATCAGATTATCTATGTTTTTTTCTTTGTTTTAGTATAGGCTATTATGCTTTCTTCTCATTAATTTTTGTATGTGATCTTAGGGTTCATTGTGTGCATGATATCTAGTAACTTGTCTCTACTTTGAAATCTTAGTTCCACTTTAGACACTATGATTAGACCTACAAAATGGAAAAAAAGTTTTGATCTAATCTCAACCACTCACTGATGAATGAATGAACACCACCTACATATCTAATACTTTGAAGAGGGAAGTAAAATTATATGTAGTTCTCCCTATTATGTGAATGCATGTAATAGTTATCTTTTAATAAATGAAACTTATGATATAACATTCAACACTTGGTAAATGGGAGGTTTGAATTGGCTTGAGGTGCTTTAGAACTGACTAGGACCTACTCTTTTTGTCTAACATATGAATTTAAAATAATAGGGAAGTCACTTTGAAAAAGTAAGTGATTTCCTTTTAGTGATATATGATTGTTAGATAGTGATAAATAAGGAATATGATTATACATATTGTGTATTTTTATGGTAATCTTTAGTTACTTTATCATGCCACCAACATGTGAAATGTATGGGATAACCCATGAAGAATAAGTTGAATTTGAAAAATGATCATTTATTAGCATAGGGGTGAGTTCACCATATTTATATGCCAATCATGCAAGTTGGATAGATTCATCTAGAAATTAGGGATATTAATATAATGATATTGATAAAGTTTAAGTATTATAAATAACATGTTAGGAATAGATTATGTAATTATTTTAGGTGATTGATAGAAAATTGGGATGGTTGGACCCATGGGAAGATGTGGATGTGAGATATGGGTGTGTAGGAGCCATATATGTATGTAAAATTCATGTAAGATTAATTTAAGACAAAAAAATTACATTGTCAATTGTCTAAAACTAGATTTTAGTGTCTAAACCATCACATTTCATTCCTAATTACTATAAATGTAAATATTGTGTTCCTTGAAAGTGTTATAAATGTGAAAAAATTGATGATTACCTTTGTCACATCTTGGGATCCAAAAAAAATATTAGTTTTTATAAAACTTATTATTTCTTACGAGTAAATCAAAATTTTCCAAATCCTAATAGGTCACCTATTCCTAAAAATGATGTATTTTGGGGCATGTGATATGCCATAAGAATTAGAGATTCCTTACTATTTGTTATAAATCTCAATGATTTAAAATTAAAAAAAACATAATCACTAAATGTAATGATTCCTCATCTTATAAAAACACTATAATGCAATGTGTCACTATTATGAACCTCATTACTACAATGAATTATCCCTAAATGCTTGCTTGATCTCGCTAGAATTCTTGTAAATGCTCAATAGATCATTCTAAAAATAAATGATAAATGATATTTCATATTATATCATATCTTGAATGTTTTTTTACCATTTGATGTCAATTTGTGAAAAAATATGGCCCCAATTTGAGTTAAATTCATTTATAAATATGCATATATATTATTTAATTTATGCATATATATATATATATATATATATATATATATATATATATATATATATATATGCATAAATGTCAATTTGTGAAAAAATATGGCCCCAATTTGAGTTAAATTCATTTATAAATATGCATATATATTATTTAATTTATGCATATATATATATATATATGCATAAATGTCAATTTGTGAAAAAATATGGCCCCAATTTGAGTTAAATTCATTTATAAATATGCATATATATTATTTAATTTATGCATATATATATATATATATATATATATGCATAAATTAAATAATATATATGCATATTTATAAATGAATTTAACTCAAATTGGGGCCATATTTTTTCACAAATTGACATCAAATGGTAAAAAAACATTCAAGATATGACTAAAAAAATCCATGGTACCCTAATGGACCCTAGCACCAACACCATCATAAATGTATTAAATATGTTTATAGGGGACCACAAAATAAAATAAGATAGAGAAATAGAGGACATATAAGACTAGGGGAGACTCAATGAGGAAGGAGGGGACAAAATAAAAAATAAAAAACACATGCAATAATGCCTAGTTTGGACTAGTAATTCATAAATACATAGGTACATTATAATCATATAATTTTAAGACTAAATGTTTTTTATGATCCAATTTTGGGTGTCTAAATAATGTCATAATTTGATATTTTTATAGTTCCATACATATCAAAATAAAAAAAAACATTATATGGATATAATTTTGTGTGCCCTTGAATGTAATGTACCTAGAGAGATGATATTATTATTTATATTGATGGGTGGAGATGATAATATGTGGAAAAAATTATCTTTTTCATATGATAAACTTGTGGTATTTATTATATTATGGAAATGAGTTAGTCTACATAGGGACCGAGATTACTAATGCATACAGGTAACTTTTGGCATTAATTATATTAGGTAATGAGTCAGCCTACATAGGGATTAGTGATATATCCATATATTACTGTAAGGGGGTATATATAATGAGGGAAATATAAATTAACTAATATACATATGTATTTATATATGAATCAAACTCAAATTAGTGCATATTTATGCATAAATTGGAATCAAATGGTAAAAAATCCCAACAACATAAGACAAAAAATGCACATGGTACCCCAATGGACCCTAACACCAACACCCAAAAAATTTATTGAATATATTTCTAGGGTACCACCATAAATAAGAGGAAAGGTAAATAGAGGAGATAAAATAATATGGGAGACTTGAGAAGGAAGGAGGGGGACACAATAAAAAACTAAAAAACATGTGCCAATAATGCCTAATTTGGACCAATAATTGAATAAATATGTAGGTGCCTTAGAATTATTAAATTTTAAGAATAATAATTTTTAAGAGCCAATTTTAGGTGTCTACTTAATTATCCACTTTGATATGTTTGTGTGTGGATACATATCAAAGTAAAAAAACATGGTATGGATACAAAATTTTGTGCCCTTGAATGTAATGTACCTAGAGGGATGATATTATGATTTATATCATTGGGTGGATATGCCGACATGTGAAACACATGATCTTAGTCATATGGGTAACTTATGGTATTTATAATATTATGAAATGAGTCAATATACATAGGGATCAATGATTATTGATACATATGGATAAGTTTTGGTATTGATTATATTGGGAAATGAGTTGACCTACATAAGGATTAGTGATATATCCATATATTCTTGTAAGGGGTTATATATAAGAAGGGGAATATTATTGCATAAGGGAATAAAGGATAAATGTTTTAATTAGAGTGTATGATCTAATACAGAAATTTCTTCTTGAAGAGGCCTATGATAGTGGAGTGATTCCTTCCCCATAAGGAATATTTTATGGTGTTTCCTTACCTTAATTTTATTTATAAATTTAATTCATATTAGGGTATTTTTCCAACGTATCTCTTATGTTATGAAATTTATATATTTATGCATATTATTTGATGTATTTTTGATATTATATGTGATGCTCATAACATATGATATCAGAAAAAATAATTAGGTAAAGTGGAAGATTTTTTTCATTTTTGTAATGTGGATAACTTACAAAAGGTTGTTCTCCTCACATAGGTATTTGATTCAAATAGTTCTTATATGGATAGAAAGATGAATTCAAGAGATTTTTGAAAAATATTAACACTAAGGAATATGAGTAGTATCAAGATAGATATGGAAATCTGAATTTGATCATACAAAATTGATTTTTGATGATTTTTATACATGAGACCTCTGAAAATAATTCCTATATTTTATTTTGGGTGAGAAAATTATGTTTTTTACTATGTAGTTGAAAGCAAATATTTAGATCTATTTTTCTACATGATTTTTTTTCATATGCATGGTAGAAAGGTGTCAAAAAAATTAAAACCCTAATTTTAATGGAATTTAATTTGTTTCATAGAAATAACTGTGCAGAAAAAACTAAGATAATTAAGGGAACTAATGTTTTTTATCTAAATTAAATAATGAAATTTTTTAATTTTTTATTCATTTTGATATACTAGTAGAATTTGGAAAATAAATATATACATAGATTGATTTTGAGGATAATTTGAGAGAATGGTATGAAGAAATTTCTCTTCATTTACATATGGAAAGGAAATAGATGTATGGATCAATTTGGACGATTACTGTAGAGAATGGTGTGAAGAGTTTTTTAATCTGTAAGAGTGATTTATTTGGTATTATCCTCAAAGTGAATTCTATACATGAGATAAAAAATTATTTTATCCTTACCTTATATGATTCAAAGGTATCTAAATAGGTTTTTCCAATTGTTGTGAATTATTCTCCACAATTATTATTATCTTTTTTAGACACTTTTGATCATATGTTTTTAGAAAAAATATTGTAAACTTAATTTCATAGAATTTATTTTGTTTCATATAGATAATTGTGTAGAAATAATTAAGATACTTAAGGGAATTTATAAATTTTATTGTAAATTAAATGATGGAATAAATTGAATTTTTATTCATTTTGATATAATAGTAGAATATGGAAAGGAAATATATGTATGGATAAATTTGGAAGATAATTATAGATAATGGTAGGAGGAAATTTCTCTTCATTTACACATGGAAAAATACCATGGAAATGAAATAGATGCATGGATTAATTTGGATGATAACTATAGAGAATGCTATGAAGATTCTTTCACTTGGAAGAGGGTGATTTATTCGGTATTCTCTTCAAATTGACTTATATACAAGAGAAAAAACATTTCTTCTTACCTTATATGATTCAAAGTCATCTAAAGAGGTTATTCCAATTATTGTCAATGATTTTCTACAACTATTCTTCTCCTTTTTGGACACTTTTTATCACAAGTTTCAAGAAAAAACTTTGGAACCCTAATTTTCATGGAATTTATTTTTTTTCATAAAAATCATCATGTAGAAATAAGTAATATAATTGAGGGAATTAATGGTTTTTTTTTTAAATAAATGATGGAATAAATTTAATATTTATTCATTTTTATATATGAGTACAATATGGAAAGGAAATATATGCATGGATCGATTTGGAGGATAGTTTCAAAAAATGTTATGAGGAAATTTCTCTTCATTTACATATGGAAAAATAATATGGGAAGGAAATAACTGCATGGATCAATTTTGAGGATAAATGTAGAGAGTGGCACAAGGATTTTTTTCACCTAGAAGAGGGTGATGTATTTGGTCTTCTCTTCAAAGTGACTTTTATATGTGAGACATTTTTTTAAATTTTACATTAGAAAATTCAAAGGTATCTAAAGAAGTTCTTCCAATTATTGTCAAAAATTATCTACAATTATTATTCTCATTGTTAGACACTTTTTCTCACATGTTTCTAGTTGATTCTCTTCTATTTATTGATCCCCCTTGGTCCTCAATATTTAAGGAAAATATATTTCTAATAAAATAAATAAGAATTGAAATAAGGAGTGGAACATGAAAAGGCCTCCATTTGGTCTTCAAGATTTGAGGAAAATATATTTTATTATGTAATTTAATTAATATTACAAGTAATCATGTATATATATGTTTGTATGTATACATATATCTATAGAGATATATTTACTGATGATGGTGAGGAGTGAAACAATGAATGATGTGATGAAGGACTTTGTAGGAAACACCCATGTGGTAACCATGAATGATACTTTATATGGATCTCATGTAGATATCAGGGATTAGGAACCAAATCCCACTAAAACAAAGATGAGATCATCATGGATTCTTCTTGGGGAGAAGGAGTGACCGACAAGCACAATAGAAGGGTTTACATAATCTGGATCAAAGTAGGACTAGAATTGGTACTCAAAAACATTAACATAGGTGCCAAGAGATGGGAAAAAAATGAATCCACCTTTACTTTCACTTGATCCAAAGGGTAATATGTTGTTATATTCTAGGAAGGACACAACTAATGAAGGGAAAATATGTTTTTTGGAGCACCAACAATGACTAGTCAAACAAGGAGGCATGAGTCAATTTTATGATATTTTGATGGGGGAAGGCTAGGTTTTAATGGTTATATTGGAGGTTGGTAATGATTTTGACAAGTCTATAGCATGGGGGTCTAAGTTTAGGCATACATAAGAGGATGCTTACAATATGTTTGACAAAATTCTAACCATATTTTTTCCACAAGAGTAGTAAGGAAATTTTCAAATCATTCTTTGATCCATTAGGGGGAACACTCTATGATTCTATGTTAAATATAATACTAGAGTACATACCCTCAAAGAACAAATTTAATTAGACACTAAGATTATAACTACCCTCTAATTCTTCATCTACAATGGAATGAATATGAAAAACCACAAATTACTGGTTGTGTATGGCATTACAAAAGGATCTATTTTATTACATGCTTTATGCATGCATGGAGGTGCAATAGATTCAATAAATTTTCATAGGAACTTCTTCTTGGTTTCTACTAAATATTTCAAACCTAGGGGATCTTTTAAAGATGTTGTCAAAAACACTACAATAAAACTAGGGACACAGAATGCTTCCCCCATTTCTAGGTCATACATAGTGGAATAGGTAGAGGAGGTGCCACAAGTTGATATTTTAGAGGAAGAAGTTTTATATTACAATGGAAATTTAGAAAAAGAGGCCATCATCTATAGATTTAATGTATTTTGGCCTACCATAACAACTTTATTTTAGTGGATACATACCACCTAGACAAACCAATGTGAAATCTCCCTTTGATCTAAAGGCTTTTTCATCATTCATTTTTTTGATGATGAAGTATACCAGAGAGTTTTGATAGAAGGTCCATGGTTCTAGGGAATGATAGGCCTTTACCTCACACCATGGTTTTTAGGATTTGATTTGAGCACCCATAAAGTAACTATTATGCCAATATTGGTATTGGGTTGAGATGCTAAGGAAGAAGTGGATTAATTGTAACATTCTAAAGTAAAATAGATCCATTATCCAAGCATATACGTCTGGGAAAAATTTTGAATTTGGGATGAGCGAGAAAAGAAATGGGGAGAATTTGGCAGGAGGAACAGATCCTGGGGGTATAGCAGAGGAAGGAGGAAAATGCGGAGAGTCAGGTTTACTAACCGACACAGACACAAAAAGGCTTTCAGCTATTTTTGAGTCTTATAATGGGACCATAGATTCACCATTGAAAAATGCATTAGAACAATCCACAAAGAAAGTGAAAGATAAATCTGATTATAAAATAGAAAAGAACTCTGAAAGACAGATAGGGGCCCCTAAACAAAGGACCTAGTCATCGTTGTTGGGAAAAAACCGACAGGGAAATCCCTCTTCCCACTGGTAACATCTAAATCATGTTGGGAGAAAGGTGAGTTTCAAATTTTCATCCCAGACCCTTTACTTGATTTCTCTGTATCATCAATGGATCTCACCCTAGTTGGAAAGTTTCTAGGAGCAAGACCAAATATAGATTCACTCAGGTCTATGATCAGAAAGAAATGGGCTATACACGGAGAAGTAGACATTGCACCAATGGTGAATGGTTTTTCTCTTTTATCTTTAATTGTGAAGAAGATTTGTATAAGATTTTGAGTGAAGGACCCTGGTCCTTTGGAAAAAGCACTCTTACAATCAAGAAATGGGAACCAAAAATGGATTTATCAGACTCATTTTTCTTAACAGCCCCTATTTGGGCTAGACTACCTGGGCTTCCATTGGAATTCTGGCATGAGGACATGTTCAATGGAATAGCTAGTTCATTTGGTGAGTTAGTGGTTGTGGATAATGCCACAGATTCAAGAACAAAACTCCAAAGTGCCAGAATTTATGTTAAAGTGGTAGACCTTAACCATCTCCCCAAAAAAGTGGAATTAATCTCTAAGCTTGGTAAGAAAACCCAAGAAATTGTCTTCGAAGATCTACCAAATTCTTGTTATGCATGCAAGAAGCAGGGGCATTGGGCTAAGAATTGCCCCAACAGGGGTAGACCCTTTTCAAGAAATTTTCAGGAAGGGAGAAATATAAAGATTCAACAAAAGAAAATATGGAAGGTAAAAGAAGACTTTCGAAAGATAAGGAAGACTCAAGATGCCTTAGCTAACCAACACACAAATAAGGTTAAAATCTCTACAACAGAAGAAGAGGGCGACCCTAATTCAGTAGGAACAATAGATCCCCCATTAAAAAAATTTAGTCCCCTGATGGAAGAGAAGGGGAAGGGATCAGAGGACAAAAAATCAGATTTTCTAACAGAAGAAGAGGCTAATTTCCTAAACCAGAACACCCAAAGTATAGAAAATCAAGTTTCTAAGGTAAAGGATAATGAAGAATTAGAGGAAGGAGAAGTATTACTAGAAGGGGGAAACAATATAGAAGAAGGAGAGGGAGATTTATGTGAAGTTCAGATAAGGGAAAAGAAGGAGGTATCAACGGTTGAAAATAACACTCCTGCGAAAGAGGCCCTAAAGACAGAAGAAATGAAAGAGGTTGGAAAAAACTCTAAAAACCAAAAGATTAAAGGAGAGAAAAAGAACAATACTAATCACATTAAGACAAGAAATGGCGGTGCGAAAGTAAATAGTCCTCTAAGGAGTAAAGAAGGAAAAGGATCTGAAAAGCAAGCCAAATTTAAACCAGATGTAGGATCTCCAAATAAACCTGGGAAAAAATCTGCAAAGAAGAATAGAGAATTGGAAAGTAAGCACAATATAGCAGATGGAAAGTAGACTACTCTGCAGCAATGTCTCCAAATCAATAAAAATAAATGAGGATTCTTAGTTGGAATATTAGGGGGCTAAATAGCATTTATAAAGTAGATTTAGTTAGGAATTTTGTCAGAGAGCAAAAGCCAGACCTCCTTCTGCTTCAAGAAACTAAAATGAGTAAAGAGAAAGCAAAATAGATCAAAGACTTTAAATAGTACACCATTAAGGCCAGTAGCTCTGAAGGTGCCTCGGGAGGAACCGTGATATTATGGAACAAAAATCAATATGATGGTTTTATTTTGATGGAAAGTAAAAAAAATTGGCTGTCAATTTAACTAGGGTTGACCAAAAGGAAAGATGGTATGTTGTAAATATCTACACTCCCAATGCCAGGAACGAAAGGAAGAAGGTATGGGAAACTCTCTCAAAACTCAGAAGCAAAGATTACTGTGGGTGATGGATTATAATGGGAGACTTTAATGTTCCTCTCTATGATTATGAGAAAATGGGTGGTAACACTATTCAAATGGAAGGGAGATTTGATCTCATGGAGTTTATAAGTAAAGAAGGTTTAATGGATGTGGAGCTGTAAGGAATTCAGTATACCTGGAGCAATAAGAGACTGGACAAGGAATGTATACAGGCCAAGCTTGATAGGGCTCTCATTTCCCCAGATTGGATAAAAGACTATACTTGTAAGCTGGAAGCATGCCACAGAATAGGCTCAGATCATTTCCCTCTTATTCTCACAGCGGTCAAATTGAATCAAAAAAAGAATCATCCATTCAGATTTGAAAAGATGTGGTTGCAGCATCCACAGTTCGAAAGCAAAATAAAGGAGTGGTGGAATATTCCTATTGAGGGAACAACTCTCTTCAGAGTTGCCTCCAAACTCAAAAAATGTTAAAAAGGAAGTTAAGAAATGGAATAAGGACTACTTTGGAAATATTTTTGAGAAAAAGAAGACCATCAAGGAGAATATCAGTAGAATTCAGGAAAAAATCCAGCAAAATGGATATACCTCAGAATCCCATAGAGAAGAAAGTGAACAATTGGTAAAATATCAAGACATTATAACAAAGGAGGAAACCTTTTGGAGACAAAGATCAAGGGTGCAATGGTTGAAAGAAGGAGATAAAAATACTAAGTTTTTCCATCTCTCCACTTTGAAACATAGAGCGAAAACACATATTCATCATTTGATAAAAGGAGATCAGAAGATAACAGAGGAAAAGGAAATAAAGGAGGAAATGATCTCATTTTTCTCTTCCCTAATGAAGGCTGATAGAAACATTAACTTGAAAAGCCAGGCTGATATCCTATGAGTGATTCCTCCATTGATCTCGAAGGAGCAGAATAATATGTTATGTTCTATACCTAAGGAGGAGGAAATCTTCAAAGCTGTTAGATCTTTAGGAGGAGAAAAAGCACCTGGACCAGATGGTTTCCCCATTTTTTTTTCAAAAGCTCTGGAAACTTATAGGTAAGGATGTCAGCAATGCGGTGAAGGAGTTCTTTGGAGCAAAACAGATGCTGAAGGAAGTTAATGCCACTTTTCTATGCCTTATTCTGAAGAAGGCTGGAGCGGAATGCCCCGATCAGTTCAGACTGATTAGTTTGTGCAACTCTTTCTATAAGATAATTTCCAAAGTTCTAATGACCAGACTAATTCAAGTGATCCCTTCGTTAATAGATGATCAACAAAATGGATTCATTCTAGGCAGACAAATCCTCAACTCAGTTCTAACAGCACATGAGAATATTCATTCACTGTTCAGCTCTAACACAGAGGGGTTCCTAATGAAAGTGGATATAGCTAAAGCATACGATAGAGTGGATTGGCTATTCCTTTCAAAAAGCCTTATTGCCTTTGGCTTTGAACAAAGAGTGGTTGATATAATCAAGCAGCTAATAACTACTACTTCTATAGCTATGTTGGTAAATGGGAGTTCGTCTCATTTTTTAAATCCATCTAGGGGATTAAGACAGGGGGATCCTATCTCCCCTATTCTGTTTATTATCATGGCCGATAGTATGGGGCGATACCTTGGGGACTTAGTTTGTAGAGGATTATTTAAAGGCCTAAAAACCTCTTCGCATCCTTTAATATGCTCCCATGGTTAATTTGTTGACGATACTATTTTCATGGGACAGTCTGAAGTCACAGAAGCTAGAACTCTAAAGGAAGCTATAAATCTGTATTCCTCTGCCTCTAGACAGCTGATTAACTGGAACAAAAGCATGGTATTCTTTACCAATACCCCAGTTTATAGACAGAACAAAATAGCAAGAATCCTAGAATGCTCCATAGGTTCTTTTCCTTCCACTTACCTTGGTCTCCCTTTAGGGTCGAAAGTTCCTGAAGCTTTTTGGAAAGGACTTATTAACAAATTTAGTAAGAAATTGGCAGGATGGAAAGGCAGTCTTCTAAGCCAAGGTGGAAAGCTCACACTCCTCAAAGAAAGTCTTCAAAGCATACCTACGTATGCTTTGAGTCTTTTCAAAATCCCCACTAAATTTGCTGAAGCTATAGAAAAAATCTAGAGAAACTTTCTTTGGTCAGGTACTGAGGAGAAAAGGAGAATGCCTCTTATAGCATGGGATAACATTTGCAAACCTGTCAAGGATGGTGGACTTGGTATAAGGAAAATTAGAAGTATGAACACAACCCTCTTAGCTAAATAGGGGTGGAGGGTTTATCAGGAAAATAAAGAATGGAGTAAAATTTGGAAGCATAAGTACTTATTCAAGGCAAAGTCACTCCCTGAATTCTTTACTACACCATACATTTCTCATCCTTCTGCCATATGGGGGGTAATCCAGGGAACAAAACATGTTTTAGAAGAAGGAATTTCATGGAAAGTTGGCAATGGTAAAAAGGTGAAGTTCTGGGAAGATATTTGGTTAAGAGGAAAACCGTTACAGGAAGAAATCCAAGATAAAGATGTGATAGATAGTTGCAAGCAAAGAGTGGGAATAACGGTTAATCAATATTGGCAGAACAACTCTTGGGTAAACCTCACTGACTATGATCAAGATCTCAAGGATATTCAATTATCCCTAAATGTTATATCTCTATATCCAAACCAAGAAGATAGAATTGTTTGGCACAATGAGACAAGTGGACAGTTTAAAGTTTCGTCCATTTTCTCCTCTATGGGAAATGGTAGCAAACCGTTATGGATGAGAGCCTGGATTAAGGGGCTCATCCCTAAAATCAAATTCTTTTTCTGGACCCTTCTCCAAAACAAAATATTGACTCTGGATAATTTATAGAAATGCAGAATTAATATTGTAAACAGGTGTATTCTTTGTAAAAAAGACCTTGAGGATAGAGATCATCTATTTGTGAATTGTTCCTTCACTCAGCTTGTTTGGAAGGAGATTCTCAATTTGTGGGGCATTACATGGATTCACCACAAAAATGTGGAATTATCTCTCAAAAGCTGGTACTGCCCTTCAAAGAATCTGGAAGTCCTTTTTTTATGGAAAATTACTCTTCCCCATATTTGGTGTGGAATATGGAAGGAAAGAAATAACTGAATCTTTAGAAATAAAGAACTTCCTAGATGGGTGGTAGGATAGAACATCATTAGAGCTTTAAAGGAGAATTTTTTATTAAAAAATAATCCAAGCTCTACCCTCCAAGTGGATAATCCCTTGAGGACGGATAATCCTATTGGTAAACCTGATAATCTCAGATCAGGAGTAACATGGAATTTTCCTCCTCAAGGATGGATTAAAGGAAACTTTGATGGTGCTGCCAAAGGGAACCCGGGGAATGCAGGTTGTGGTGGAGTCTTGAGAAACTATATGGGAATGGTAATTGATGCTATTGCAATCCCCATTGGTAAATCGAATTGCCACATTCCCGAAGCTACAGCTACCCTTCAGACCATCAAATTAGCTGTGGACTCAGGATATCCCAAATTGTGGCTTGAAGGGGACTCTTTGAATATTATAAATATTCTTAATAATAGAAATACTGTGTCCTAGACCATAGAGGATAAGGTAATGCAGATGAAAACATTATTAAATAAATTTGAAGAAGTGATTATAACCCACACCTTTCGTGAAGTCAATGGTGTTACAAATTGGCTAGCTAATTGTGTAGTCCGGGAAGGTCAAACAGTGAGGTGGCATGAAACATTAGAAAAGAACGTGGAATTGAGGGTGCTCATTCTTCATGATGAAACCCATGCAAAGGAAGGAAAGATTGGAGAGTAATAAAAATATAATGAGTAGGAGGAGTGGCAACGCGGGGAAAGGAAAACAATCATTAAAGAGGAAGGCCCTCAAGAGTGAGATGCGGATCCTAAAAAAGCACAAACAAAGCCAACTTTCCAATCAATTTAGTAGCAGGTGGGTTTAGTGTAAAAACCATAGCAACTAGGATTCAAATAAAATGAGTATGGCACGCGAAAGGAAGGGAGAACCCCAAAAATAGGAACCCAAGAGCTATGATGAATGGAGAGAGAAACAAGAAGTCTGGAGAATTCTGCAGAAAGGAAAAGTTGTGAGCTACATGGAAAGACTCCATGGATCAAAGCCACATATCACTACGGCTTTTTTCAAAAATTGGTCTGATGAAAGGGTCACCCTACATGGTATCACAGTGAACTTAACAGAGGATTTTATAGCTGAGGTTACAGGGCTGCCTACGGATGGACTCAAATTTTCCAAGCAGACAAGCATCTTGAATGAGGCCTTTTGTAAGTTCCCCAAAATGGATGAGGAAGAGCAGAAGCTGGTCAAGAATGGGGATTTCTATGAATTGGATCAGATAAAAGGGATATGGAGGGATGTCTTAAGCTACATAAGGGAGTACTTCATCTTGGACGGAAGAAGCAAGCACGTGCACAAGTTCCATTTTGTCTTCCTTAACCATTTCAGGCACAAGGTTAGTTTGTCTTTTCCCTTTTATCTTTGCTTCTCCTTGGTCTAAAGTTTATATGCTCATAGGAAAAAGGAAACTCGCCCTATCCTACATGAAGGCCTTATTCTGCTTATCGAAGGCTACTGCAAGAATAGTGCAATGGTAAAGCACACCAAACAAGGGAAAATTAAGGTGTCAGGGAATAGAAAGAGTGAAAGTGTAAACGGGAAAGGCAAAATAAAGCTCCCTAGTGCTAAAAAGCAGAATGTAGAAGAAGATATGGAATGGGAGAGAATTGAAAACCCCAGGGAGGAAAACTTGGAAGAAGAAGAAGGAACTGAAAGCTGGGATACAAACTCTAATGAGGATGAAGAATGTTCTGAGAAGAATAAAAAAGATGATGTCAACACAGAGGAGGATTTTGCAAACAGAACTATAGATACGGAGGAAAACCAGAAAGTGTCAGAGGATGAATTTGTCCAGGATAACCCTGTTGAGGACCCAACTTCAAAGAACGAAAAGGAAACTTCAGGTCAGGATGATAATCAAGATATGGATATGGAAATTCAAACTAGAATTAAAGAGCGAGAACAAAAGAGTCGAGAGGATATCTTTGAAGAAGCCAGGAACAGTCCCAATAAAAATTCTGAGGAATGGAGAGGGAAAAAATAGAATGATGAAACACACACAACTATGGCTTGGGTTAAATGTAAAGTAGAGGCATCATCCCAATTTGATTCTTGGATGTGTAGGGAGATTATGGATCTCAAGAGGAAAGTGGAAACTATGGAAGATTCCCTGAAAGCTGTTTGGAACAAAATAAACAATATGGAAAATCAGATAAGGGAGATCCCAGTCAAGCTCAAAGCCTATGAAAATAACCTCTGGGAACTTATTAAGGACAACAGAATGAAAATGGAGGAAGTTATGTCCAATATTTGTGCTGTTGCTGTCAATATAGGTAAAAGAGCCAATGAGGAGACCAAAGCCCTAGAGGGACCCAGCAAAAAGATGAGACAAAGTTCTAGATAGAAGGTTACACAAAAAGGAGCTATGCAGGCGGCAACCACTACCCAGGATACTGTTATGAAAGGAAAAGAAACTATGAAAATGATATTGGAACTGGATGAATAATCTCGTTCTTCTGGTTGATTTAGTAACTGGTCCTGTTTTTTGTTTTCTTTCTGTAATCCTTTGCCTATGGTGATACCAGATCTCTGTTTAATCTGGGTTTTGACCGGAAGTCTTTCTGGTGGTTTCAGGTCCATTTAAAACCTGTTTTTGCTACTTCCTTGTAGTAGTTTTTAGTCTTTGCCTGTGGTCTTGGACGATCTTTCTTTCTTTCTTTATAACAGGGTTTTGGGGCCCCTTCAAAACCTGCTTTTACCTCAATCTAAAACTATTATGCCAATATTGGTTTAGTTTCCAAACCTTCCTATCTATCTCATCATGGCCTACAAAAAGATAGGGGACAACCTAGAGAAGTACATCAAATTAGATTATGAAAGAATGGGGTCAAGGTTATGCACATACAATCTAATATGCATGGAAATGGACCTCAATAAAGGTCTACCAAAAAAATTGATAATTAGATTTGGAGACATCCAACATTCCCAATGCATGGACTATGAAAATATCCCTTTTTGATGCCACCTTTACAAGCTCATTGGTCATCTATAGGCCACTTGCTCATAGGCTCAAAATTTTCCACCAAATAAGAAAGGGATGAAACCATCTTTCAAATGGTGGGCCAAGCTGGTATAAGAGGGAGAAGAGGAGGTAGAAGAGGAATAAGAGGAGGGACAAAATAAAAAAGATCTAGATGTGAAAAACACTTAGGCATAGGGCACAAACCTTAATGAGAAAGGAATCATAGAGGGGAACATAACTATGGAATTAGAATCGATTGGGTATACACTTAGAGGTGTAAAATGTGCACATCAAACTAAGATATCAAACTTGGAAAAGGAATTAGTGACAATCATAAACCCAAATAAGTTGGATCTTTAGTCAACTCTAGAGATTCAGAATATAAGATTATAGAGAGTCATAATGGATCTGACATAAGGAGTGTGGTAGTTAAAAGAGAAAATAAGGGTAAAATGAGTAGAATGGAAGACTATCTCATTTCTTCCTTCTTATAAAACACTTATCCATGATTTTTATTGGTTTGTGTTTTGTTTTTACCACACTTTTTTTGCTTCTCCCATTACTATGGGACATTTGTATCTTTAGGTTGAGGCTTTTGTATCCCTGTTCAAAAATGTCTAGAGTCCTTTGCCTCTATTTCTATTTGCCATCACCTATTGGCTTACTGGATATATATTTTTCAAATATTGGATAATAGATGCCAACACTTTTTATTTTAAAACACACACACACACACACACACACATATTTGAGGGTGAAATATTTTAAGGGTGATGGAATTTAATGCAATAGAGGGATGATTATTATGTAAATTGATGGGTGGATATGCCAACATGTTTCATACAACATATTATTCATATTAATTACCTATGATTTTGATTATATAATACAATGAGTTGGATTACATAGGTATTAATGATATACCCATACATATGGGTGACTTATGGTATTAATTATATTTAGAAATGAGTCAAAATACATGGGGATTAGTAGTATTGTAAATGGGTTTATATAAGGAGGGTGATATAGTTATGTAATGGAATCAATGATAAATAGTATAATTGGAGTGTATTCTCAAATAAAGAGGTTTCCCCTTGAAGATATTGTGATAATGGAGTGTCCTTCTCCATGATGAATATTTTATGGTGTTTCCTTATTTTAAGAGTATTTATAAAAATAATTCACATTAGTGATTTTTACCCACACATATCTTGTGTTGTGAAATACATATTTTTACATATTATTTGGTGTATTTATGATAATTTTTAGACTAATAAATTTTAGGATCCATTTTCAAGTGTCCACATAATTACCCACTTTGATATTTGTATGTTTATACATATAAAAGTTAAAAAAATATGGTATGGATATAATATTTTATGCCCTTGAAGCATATAAATGAAAATCCAATGTACTTATTAATCTTGTAAGAATATTTACACATGGATATATGGCAACAATAATAATATGCTAAAATATAGAAAGAAAAATTAAAAACTATATACCTAGATGATTGAATGCATAAGGATGACCTTGATAGATCATATACCTTTAAATTTTTGATAAATCATGTATAAATTTCTAAGTTCAAAATTTAATGACTTAAAATCAAGTAAAATCAATAATGTGATTACTAAATAACAATGTGAAATATGCAATACTAAAAATCTACTTTTGGATAATTTCAAGAGTAATAACCCTGGTAAGGAGTCTTGTAGGGTTAATGAAGTTTTTATCACAAATAATTATGAATTGGAATATTTTGGTCCTCCCTTGATTGACCCAATAGTTGAGCTGAGAAATTTCATCAAATGGGAAATTACCTTTATGGTTGGGTTAAATTAAATTTTGATGGGGCTTCCAAAGGAAACACTAATCTATCAAGAGGGGGAGGCATACTAATAAACTTAAAGGAAAACTTATTTCTACATATGCAAGGAGTATAGGAGTCTAAATCATATACTATGTTAAATATAGATCTACCATTTATGGGTTAGAATTGGCTAAAGACCTTGGTATGTGTTGATGCTTAAATATGTACCATAGGTTCTCTTAGTGTTTAAAGAACACTTATCATTTTAGAATTCAAATAATTTAGAGCATGAGTAGTAGGTTGTGGTAATATGGTTACCTATGATGAAATAGTGGTAGAGTAAGCAAAGTGTTCCACAATCTTTATATTATTTGGTGGTTGGGAGCCACTATGGCTAATAAATATTTGTAAATAAGAAGATGATATATGCTAATTTATGAATTAAGTTCAATTTTAAGTCTAAAGATAAACTAAGATGGACATATATAATGAAACTTTAATCTAAAGTGAATGATTAAAAAAAGAAGTAAAAAGGCAAGATAAGGCAAAGAAGAAAAGTGTTGTTGATATTCATCTCAAATATCATGAAAAATTTCAAGTGTTTCCAAAGCATTCACTTAAAACCAATATATGAAGTAGAACAAATTAATCTCAAATCATAACACATATCAGGCAAACTTCTAAAGAAGATAAGAAACAATGAAAATAAGAACCACATTTACTTTGAAGGTTTACTCACTTAACAAAATATCTAATGCACATATAAAAATGTAGAGAAAATAAAATGAAGTAAACTAAGGAACCTTCAATTAACCTAGCATATGCACAAGTTAACAATTTTGCATTCAAAAGATACATGTCAAGAATTCAAAATAACTATTCAAATCTAAGATTTAGACCAAATAATTGAGAGAGGAACCATATAGAAAATGATGCATAAAAATTCAAACAATATTTTCATAATTACTTTCTTTCATTAATAGCTTAAAAGTATACAAGTTTTAGCTAAAAAATCCCTCCTCTTTACAATAGACAATACTCCTTTTATAAAAACAAGTATGTCGGTCAATTATTAACTTATAAGTGTATAAATGTAAAAGACATATGTCCTTTATATAAATTTTATAGAATACACTAGACTCTCCAAAATGAAATGACCTATAGGCAAATATTCTAATAAAATGCACATGCCTATACAAAAGAATATCCCATTTTCAATATTTATAATGCCTCAGTAAAAGGGAATATTCCTAACTAACTGGTGGACCCTGCACTGATGAAGTCCCTTGGTTATAATTAAGTAGACTTACTACCTTTTGATATTCCTCATTAATAAGTCTCAAATTAATTTTAGGTTCAAGGAAGATTTCATCCTCTTGATCAGCTAGGTCTTCAAGATCTCTGTTATTTCTCTCCAAATCCTCCTTAATGATCCTTACCTCAGCTATTTTTTCTTCTGCTATTAGGACCATATCCATGACCCTATTGTTTTCAACACTATATGTACCTTGGCTCTTTATATTTACCTCTTACATGACAAAAGTGGTCTTATGCTTGAATTCATCATCTGTAATAATTCCCATGGAGCTAAGTGTTATAGTTTTGACAATCATGGTCTTAATGAACTATTCTATCCTATCTAGTAACCGAGTATCATCCTTGGGGAGTATTTTCAGGATCTTATAACACATGCTTAATACCTAAAGTTTATCTATAATCATTCCCATGACTATTTAGAGATGGGAAAGGTTGATGGTCTTAAAACTTGAGATTTTATCCCCTATCAAGATGCTAATTAAATCCTTCATCTTATCTTTTGAACTCTACCATTGAGTAATTAAACCCCTGGCTATTGCATCTTACTGGCCTAATACACCTTATGACATTTTTAATTTTATATTCATAATATTAAAAATGTCATAAAAGGATGCCTCAAAAATCTCTATCATATCATCTGGGATAGAAAAATAACCTACCTCTCTAGATTTTACTTTTGCTTCTTTAGGTTCTCTATTTGTTGTTTCATGACCTTGATGCCAGTTTACAATTAGGTTGATTGATATTTTAATTTTATATTCATAAAATTAAAAATGTCATAAAAGGATGCCTCAAACATCTCTATCATATCATCTGGGATAGAAAAATAACCTACCTCTCTAGATTTTACTTTTGCTTCTTTATGTTCTCTATTTGTTGTTTCATGACCTTGATGCCATTCTACAATTAGGTTGATTGATATTGGGATAATCCAAGTATATATTATTCAAAGATAGGGTCCTCACCCAAATTTTGACCTCCTACTGGAGTTAAAACAATATATGGTTCCACCTTCTAAAAAATTAATTCTTCACCATTAACCATGGCTCTCTTTTTTATAACCTTCTCCAAACATGTAGTTTCTAGATGGAATTCGACTCAAATTGATGATTGAGTTAGTTGAGAAGCATATGGAGTCTATATTAGGGTACCACTTGAATCCCTAGGAATAGCCATTTGAGTGCCACTTGACTCCCCAAAGGAAGCCATTTTTTTTCTTATTCCTCCTTCTAGAAGGTAATTATCTATGGTTTAAGCTCCTCATGGACGATTATGTTTATTGGCTTGGTGAGGGCCCAAAAGTTTTTTAGAGTAGGAATCTTTTGAAATTTTCCATAGATGAACCATTCAGGGATGGCTGGTTCTTGTAGCACATTTTCCTCACTAAAGACATTGACCTCACTCAAAGGGTGAGTGAAAGTCAATTTGTGTCTCTTTATTCCTACTAGAACCAATTTAAGTTTAGCCTTCATCTGTTATGGGAAACAACTAAAACTAAACTTAGAGTTAATTCCTTCCCTTTCTCCCTCTCTACCTCCTTAGCTTGGGTTTGAGGTTCTTCTATCTAAATTTCTTCTTTATCAAACTAATAAGTAGTGGACAAAATCTATAATGCAGCTTCTACAGTCTTACCTAGGTCCAATGCCACCACATCAATGTACTCAATTAGAGATCATAGTTCATTGGGATGGGATGAAGATGATGTCCTCACTTGAGGTCTACTTTATTTAAGCCTCTATTTATCTTGTACTTTAGGCTTTGGGACTTTCACTTGTGATTATGGCTACATGGGATGAGGTTAAAAGGATTTACCTCCTAGTAAGTGGTATTGTCTTGGACGAAGTTTCCAAATGTCATCACTTCCTTTTTAGTTCCTCATCAATCTAGATTCTAGATTGATGCCATGTTTATTTAACCTATCTAATACTACTATGAATGATGCATCCTTGGTGTATATTGAGTCATAGACTCTAGGTCGATGTTCATACATCAAACTTATTTTTTTAGCCTTTAAATGTTTCCCAATTGTGTTATTGGGGTCCCATTCTCTCAATTTATCATGTTGTAACTTGAAAGATGCTCTATGCCTAACAATATCTTCAATATTATCCCAATGTTGGAAGATAGTTCTGCTAATAGACAAGGGTAGAGGATGCAACAATCCTTTTATTTTGCTTTTACAAAACCCATTTATACCATTTTATATTTGGAATGCAACTTCTTGTATAGAAAATTTATGTAGAACATGGACTGGTAGTCTAAGTAGAGAGCACTGTGTTCCCTCAATGTTGATGATTGTATAGTCTAGATAAAACTAGATGTCCCTAATGGACTTAATGGATTTATTTGATAATGGGTTGACATTTGGCATTGGCTTCCTTGTTATAGCCTCATTCAAATTAAGATAGATTCAATCATAGATAAATTGAATATGGTACCTATACTTGAATATATGAAATTTTAAATAGAACTAGGATACTGTTTGTGTCTTTTCAAGTGACCATCCTCTAAAGTTAGGGATCTCAATTATGGAAAGTAAGGCATCTAAGAGATAAGACATCATGAAGATGTTTTTTCTAGACCCTTTCCTAAATGTTAGGATCTACCTACATAAACATGAGCTAATAACTTCACCAATGGGAGGGGTGAGCTCCTTTTCAATCATAAATTATACTAGGGATACCTAAATGTTGTTAACATAAGTGGTAGTGGGGTTTCCACACAACCTATTCATCAAGGTCATTATCATCCTAATTTTACGTCAAAATAAAATGATGGGAAAGTTTCCACTAAGGTTAGAAATCACATGGTATATATAATACAACCATGAGACCAAGATGGATTTGAGGTTATTCTTCTTGGCCCACTCATTAGGTGTGGGTATATATACTTGGGTATTTAAGGACATAGTATTTAATGTTATGACAATGAACACTGGAGACAATAATTGGTCTAAGACATTTTGGACAACTGAGGAATTATAGCCCATAAAAAGGAAGGATGAGAATATTACATCTTTCAAGATCAAATATTATGACCTAGTTGCAATCAAAATGTCAAGCCTTCACCATGTAGCAACAAAACCAAAGGTACTTCACTATATATATATGTCCTCCTTATTTTTAAAGAACGTAAAATTGAAAAGGGTATGCTAATCAATGAATGTACTCAAAAACTCCTTACCTATGTGTTTCCCATTAATTTTGAGATCTATTATAAGTTACCTAAGACCCTTCCTTTTGAATCTATGGTTAAGTAGAGCTTTGTGTAATCTCTACGTTACTTCTATGCTACTATGACTATGAAATTTATAATTTTCCCATAGTGGTCTACAAATTACATCTAGATTAATCTACACTTGCTAAGATGATAATTGATCTCTGGTTTGAAAATGGCCAATTTTAGATCACTTTAGGGATTTGTGGGTGCTAAGTTTTTTATAAAAGTATTTTTTGGGCTTTAATGATGATGGGTTTTTAGAATTAAGTGAATTTGTTGCCTTGGATTTGATTTGGACTTGTACCTTTATAGCTTTGCTTTTTCTTGACTACAAAATCTTTAGTTTTGTCATTTTTTTCTTAGGTGGAAATTTCATGGCACTTTGTTCATTAATGTTTAAAATCTGACCATTGCCTTTTGAAAATCCTACTTGGTCTCTCTCTGTTAGATCATCTTCCATAAATCAATGTGGGCCATTGATCTTGATCCTATGAGTTACATGTCATTGGTCATTGTTTAGACTAGGCCCTATGGTTATGTTACTTAGTAGTCTTGTGGGGATTCTTGAGCTTTTTAACTTGTTAGCTCTATTAGTCTTCATGCCTTTGGCACATGGCAGTCCCATGGGGTCCTTAGAGGTTTCATATAATATTCCACATATACCTCACTCTATTTGATCATGTTGCTTCGATCTCACGTGAGTCGTAAATTTTGTAAAAGTGCATGATGTTTAAGTTAGCATCATGACATATAAGAACTTAGGTTAAGACTTTAAACTATTGTTTATTTCATGTTAATAAACATGATATAAAATTTAGGCTAAATTATTTAGGCTAAGTCTAGATCATGATAAAAGGGTACCTTTAATAATAAAAGGATCGAGTAAAATGCCTTTTAATCTAACATTTTACCATACTTAATAAGATAAAACTTTAGGGTAAAAAGTTCTAAGATAGATTTTTAATAACGGGACCTTGCATTTGTTAGGTTAAGTCGATAGAATAGACCCAAATAAGATCATGGGACATATGTGGACCAAATATGATACTTTAGACCAATGTTTAGTCAAATGTTTAGAAACACGACCACATTTTAAGACAAAATTAGAGCTAGGTTCATGGTGTTTATCATCAATCCCATGAAAATTTGAACTTGGTCTATGATGGGCTAAAGTCCAAATGAAAGGCCAATTTTATCATTGAAGCACAAAACTATAAACTGCTTATTCTATAAATGGGTCTCTATTGATCTTAAAACATGAAGACAAACATGTTCAGTTACCCAAATAAGATTGGTTCCCAAGCTTGAATTTGATTATATCATGGACATCAATGACAACCTCATGAATGTCAATTGATGGTTGTGAGAATGTCAAATTTAAGCTTGTATAATTATTCATAGGGGTTAAATTTTGACAGCTTTGTGGACATCAATGATAACTTCATGGATGTCAATTGATGAGTGTGAGAATGCCAATTTTAATCTCATATAATTAACCATAGGGACTAAAATTTAATGGCATAATGTATGTTAATGATGACCTCATGGACGTTAATTAATAGGTGTAAGAATGTCAAATTTAAGTCTTGTGAATAGTAGGTCTTATACGAACTTTGAATTGATACACATCATTTAATTAATTTTGTATGAACAACTATGGATTATTGATTATGATCCATGTGATCAAGTGAGATTGGTTCTATGGATCAAAAGATTTGATTCATCAGGTCCATCTCACTCCATTCGATCAATGTTTCTTGATTAAATGTGAAAATGTCAATCTTGTAAATAAGCACATGGTTTAAGTTAGGATCGGAAACATAAAGGCATTTAGGTTAAAGCATTTAGACTAAGTTTTCTTTCATGTTAATAAATATGAATAGGGCCTTAGGACTAATACATTAGTCTAAGTTCATAACAAATGAGACCATGAATAATAAAGTTGAACAAGCTAAGAACATAATAAAAAGACCCTAAAACATGAAGTTAGACCATGCTAAAAGGGAATGATGGGCTCAAGATATAAAGGGGACCTAATATATAATTTTTTGACTATGGTTTGGTTGTATTGAAAAACATGACTAAGCCTTAGTCTAAAAATTAATCTTGAGTTCATGACCTTTTTAAAGTGTTCCTGCCAATTTTGTTCTTGCCAAATTTGAATTTGAATGGGAGGTCTAAGCTAGGGTTTCCAAATGAGGGTTTCAAGAAGCTTGATCATGGATTTCTACAAACCAAAGACTAGTAAAAGCTTAAATATGGATTTAAACTATAAAATCCAAGCATAATCCATCCAATGAGGGTTTTATTAAACCTATAACTTGAAACATTAAGATAAAATGTTAGCAACATTAGGTAAAGTTGTAGTATAACCATGAACAAAAGACCAACTAGAACATGGTGTGGATGATCCTTAAATATGAATAATACACAAAAGTATTAATGACACTCTGATCAAGTGAACCTTTAGATTTTATGGTATAAATTGCATAATTTAACACATGGGTCCCCAATTTTTAGAAATAGGGGGTATGTTGACCTCAACAAATGGTGACTCCCATGGCAAACATAGAAATATGTTAGAATTCATTGACTCTTGATTAGATAAATAAGTAGATTACTTATTCTACTTGATTAGTACCATTATCAATATAATTTCATGGTTAAGATAAACTTGCTTCTATATAACTAGGATAAAACGTCAAAACCTAGCCATGTTATGCATGTGTTTTGATTATACTTAATATTTTCCATGAGATTCAGGGAAGAACCTCCAAGTTTTATGTCTTTAACCATTAACATTGACTTGTAGCATGTTTGGATATTCATTAAGAATCATGATTTAGTTCAAGGGAAGGCTTGGGTATTAATTTGTTACCAACTAGGTGTCCATAGTCTCAACAAACATGCCTTTAGCTCTACTCAAGGCCTTGCTCCACTTCCAACTAGATGTCCATAGCCCTGGTAGCAAATACCAGAATCACCTTTACTTGAAAAACTTTTGATTTTTCAATAAGCTCATATTTTTGTATGTTTTAGATCTTTTAGGCTTTCTATCAAAGGTTGGGAACTAACTTATCCATGTTTAGGTATTTGGTCAAATGTTTAATCCTAAAAAAAACACTAATGATTACAACACTGTCCTAGGCAAGGATATTTGTTAAGTGCAAACATGATTGTGCCTTAATAATTCAAGATTTCATCTTACATGTGCAATTCTTCTTGAAACCAAATTTAGATCAAAATAATTTTTTAAATTCTCATAAAACAATTGACCTATATACTAGTCCTTACTAGTTTCTTTAAATTATAACATAATCTTACATTTCAACCCCATAATCAACAAATGATTAAGATTCATACATGTATTTCTAAACTATGGAGTACCTGAGTACTTAAGATGAAATTTGAGATGAGGGCTATCCCAAGGACTTATTAGAATAAGGAACCTAGTAGAGAAGCAAACACACAACATAGAAAGAAAATAAAGTAGGAAAGTAAATAATATTAAACAAATATATACAAGCATATGCACAAATAAGGGATAGGAAGGAAAGAGTAGAAAGAAACCAAACTATCCTACCTACACTAATTCTAACTATTCTTACAGTTTACTCTATGAATACCCCAAGGGGAGTAGAAAAAAATTAATGCTTAAGGTACTACCCATTAGTGGGTAGTGTGAACACAGCTCCTTATAGGTCTTTCAATTTAAAGTTGTTATTTCCAAGTGTCTCAACAATCTGATAGGGACCTATCCACAAATGTGTGTTTTCCCCATGTTTACCCTTTGGTTTAGATGATTTGTCCTAAATAAGAACTAGGTCTCCTTTCTTGAACACCTTTAACTTTGATCATTTGTCAAACCACCTTTTCATCAAGGTTTGGTGCCTGATAAAGTTATAAAAAGCTTCTTCTTGTTCATATTCCATCTAAATAATGTCCAACAATCTTTAATTTACATGTTCCTAATCTTCCTCTATATATTCTTACATGAACTTGTATGTAGGTAACTTGAGGGTGATAAGGAAGATGGCTTCTTGGCCATACACCAATAGGAATGGTGATTCTTTGAGAGTCTATTTGAATCTTACTCTATCTACCCATAAGGCATATTTTATAAGTTTATGCTAACTTCTAGGTTTGTCTTCTACAAAATTCTTTATTGATGTCATCAAGTTCTTATTATTAGATTTAGATACTCCATTACCCTAAGGATAATGGTTGTATGAGAACTTGAGACTAATACTATTATCACATGCCCATTCTATCATTTTAATGGATATGAAATCATATCCATTATCACATACTAGAGAGATCGAAGTTTCAAATCTAGGGCATATATTTTCTTCTAAAAACTTGATCACTTATTTAGTTATACATTGTTTAGTAGCCACTACCTCAGTCCATCTAGTGAAGTAGTCATTAGTAGTTAGAACATAATTTTGATCTTATGATGAGTTGGGGTTGATTACCCCCATGAAATCTAGCCCCCATTGGGAAAATGGTTTGTTAATCATCACTAGTTATAGTGGCATGGTTGCCTTGGGCTCCTTTATGCTGAAGACTTGACATGAGTGACATTATCTCACATGTTTTTGAGCATCCTTGAATATGGTGGGCTAATAGTAACTAGCCATTAGAATTTTTGAGCTGTGGTTCTTTCAGATGGATTTCTACTACCCAAATTTTCATGAAAAGTTCTCATTATTTTGGCAGCTTCTTATTTTGAAATGCATCTTAGGTAGATACCTTTAAATTTATTCCAATATAGCACTCCATTCTTGATTAAGTAATGGGCTGATTTGAGTCCTAGATCTCTCATCTACTCCCTATTCAATCCTATAGGACAAGCACCATTAATCAATAAATGAATAATAGTATCATACTAGCCATTAGTCTAAAATATTTATTGATCAACTTACATTACACTTAACTTGGGGTTGGCATTGGAAAACATTTGAATCAAACTTTGACACATTAATAATTTTTTAGTCCTCATCTCATCATCATATTCTTGTAAAATAGACATTCACTTACTTCACCTTTCTCCTAGTTCATTCTGACTTAGCATGAGCTTTGTAGTAGAGTCAGGTAATATAGCATGCACCTTATTCCTAAGAATGTAGTGCTTGAATTTCTTTACTACTTTTACTAATGCAATTGATTGTTTATCAATTAAATAAAAATTCAACTTAATATTTTTAAAGTTTGTGCTCATTAAAACAATTATATGGTCACATCCATCAATCTTCTGAGTTAAAATTGTAGTAATAGTGTGATTCAAATTAAAGAAGTAAAGGTAAAAGTCTTTAGAGAAATATGGACTTATCAAGATTGGAGCTTGACCAATTGCATCCTTGATGTCCTTAAAGGCTTTCTTAGTTTCCTCATTCCAATAAATTTTGGCATCCTTTTTCATCATATCATTTAATGGTTTGAAAATTTCAAAACAAAAAATAAACTTCCTTACAAAGATAAGTTTGCCAAAGAATTATTTTAGTTCTTTCCTACTATTAGGAAGCTCTATTTTTGATATATATTCTAATATTTTAGGATATATATAGATTACCTCCTTAATAATGACATGGACTAATAACTTTCCCTTAATAACACAAAAATACTCTTCTTTGGATTGAGGGAAATCTCATACCTCCTGCACTTTTCAAATACCTAATATAAATGCATGATGTGGTCCTCCCTATTTCTATAGAAAATAGTTAGATAATCCATGTATATAATAATACATTTACCTAATAAACCTTAGAAATCATGATCTATGGCATTTTGTAACATTACTCCTGTATTGATTAATCTAAATGACATCCTCTTATATGCAAGTGTTTTCCATTTGGTAGTGAAAGTAGTCTTCATCCTGTCTTCCTGATTGACTAGTACTTGGTTATACCCTAAAAATACATCAAGAAAGGACATCATAGTAGAACCATAAATAATTTGTATAACCTGGTTTAAATAAGGCAAATGATAGTTGTCCTTTTTAATGACTTATCAGGATTCATAAAATCAATGCACTGTCTTATTTCACCATTCTTTTTCCCAATGGGCACCAAATTGGCAACCCAAGTAGAGTGCCTAATGGTAAATATAATCTTGACATCTAACAACTTTTTGACTTGTTTGAAAATCATAGGTTCTCAATAGAGTTGACAGGCCTTTAATTTTGTCTAAAAGGTTTGCAGTCCTTTTTCAAGCATATGGTATAGGTGATGACTCTTGGATCAAAACATTTCAAGTCATCATAGGACTATGTTATTATATCCTTATAGTTTGTCAGCAAGTCTTTGGATTTTTTACCTTCAATGCTCATACATGTTGTTCCAATATTAACTAGTTGAGGTTGATCTTGAGGTCTAAGATTAACTACCTTGTAATCCCTTCCACTCACTTTGGGAATCCTAATGTTCTCAGCTAGTTTATCATGGTTAAATAACCTCTCCAAGATAATCATACCCTTTGGAATTTTGTTTTCAATTAGCTAAATGACTTTATTATCAAATTTTCCATCCTCTTTAAGAGTATTCTCATTGGCTTCATCAATGACATGGGACTTAGACACTCCTAAATTGGTCATGAAATATAGGATATATTAGTCATCATTAAAAATATATAGATGGTTTATATTATCTAGGACTGAAGAGCATGTAATCAGCTCAATGATAAAGTTATGAGATTCATGGTTTGGCATAAGATTGGTTATAATTGAGGAAATATCATCAATAACCTTATTCTCCTCCCTAAGGATGGAAATAATGTTAAATGCATCAAAAGATTCTAGCAAATCCTAGACTATAAACTTATATCTCTTGAGATATGACAATTTACACGGGTACTTACTCCTTACCTAATTGATTACAATTTTTGAATCACCATGAACTAATAGATATTTGACTTTGTACTTGATGGAGTATTGTAAACCTAATATCAATGCTTCATATTCTTCAAGATTATTGATGCATAAAAATTAGAGTCTATAGGAAGCATGATATTCCTTAGCAATGTGATTGGTTAGGATAACTCCTACTCTAGAACCAAACTTACATCTAGTCCCATCAAAATGTAGTTTCCATAATCTAGGAACAATATGAGAAGGATTAAACTCACATACCTTAGTAGTTTCAAGAGTGAAAAATCCTAAATTAGAGTCAACTATGTTCACCTTTTCATTTAGAACATTATATTCTATGATCAAGTGTTTCATCCAAGACTCTCTTTCCACTCTAATCTGATTTGGGACTCCTTTCCATGGCAGCCACAAATGAGAACAATGAGTGGACATATATCCATCAGGGCCTTTGTCCATTCCTTGATTAACAACAAACCATAAGTATCAAGAATGCCTACCACCTAGATGCCAATAAATTATTAAACTCTAGGCTCAGAGGAAAGCTACATATGAACATTTAATATTTACCTAACTACCTTGACTCTAGACTTATCTAAGTAACAACTCTGTCAAATTTGATAAGAGTTAAGATAAGTTGTTTACAAATACCTGCTGACATAATTTTGGTGGATGAACTAGACTCCAACAAAAAATTATGTATATTCTTACCAAACATTCTAATAGTAAGTAGAAAAGGTGGGGATTTTATTTAGCTTTATACATAGCAACATTAACATTGTCAGTTTTGGATGGCTTGTTAGGTTTCTTGGATAAGGACTCCAACAATAGGTCCATTTGCTTAGTGATTTGTGTCAATTCATGCAACATAATATTAGCCTTTATTTTATTCATGTCCTCTACAATATTGTACCCACTTTTATTAGAATCATTAAATGCATCAATACTATGTTTAAAAGTACTTCCCTTTTGGAGGATTTAGGTTATTGTCTAAAGTAGTGTCTAGAGGAGTGCCCAAGTTTTTTAGAGGTGTTGAAGTAGTCAAGGGATACTTCTACTCTCTATTCCTTAGAGGGTAGGCCTTCTTCAAGAACTATTTGAAAGAATTAAATTATTTAGGAATATCCTCAAGTTCATTATCGTCTTGGAAAGGGAAATCAAACATCTTCACCATGAAGGCTTGGTCAATATATTTAGATCTCGATGTACCTACACCATTATATTTTTTAGGAATCACTTCAAATGTATCCAACTCCTCTCAAAAAGCCTCAAAATTCTTACATGATGCAATGCAATCAATCTCACCATGTCTAGAAGTGTAATAGACCTTACAATAATCAAACAAATCAATATCAGTAAGATTTATATCCATTTATTATTATTATAAGACTCATTATTATTATTTTTTAAATATCATTATGGAACCTATTATTGGGCCTATAAAATATTTGGAAAGAAAATTTCCTACCTGAACTTTCTCTAATATTACCAGCTTATTTCTGCAACTGAAGGAAATTAGTGCTTAACATTTGGACCATTTTTAGGATAGAGTCATTTTTATTCTTAGGAGCCTCAAAGTTATGAACCTAATTGATACTAGTACCATTAGATGGTAATAAATCTTTTTGATCACCTGGATTAAATACACTTGCAACAATGTTTAAGAATCCTAAGTTCTGATTAGGATGAACATGACTTAGAGGTAATTAGTTCAAAGTTGATATTTGATTCAAGGTAGGTATGTTCTAATTGTTATTGGGGAAGACATTCAGAGTGAGAGATTATGGGTTGATATTGGGAATAGAATAAGCCATATGACATTGGGGTTGCATTTAGTCATTAGTGGTCACTACTTTAGAATAGGCTAAAGCTAGGGTATTCATAGGTCTAAAAACCCTCTTTATGAAAATAGAGGTCATGGGATCCAAGGCATATTCATATATTTTCAAGGATAAAGCCTCATTTGGTCTATAAGGAGCTATAATTGTATTGAACATCTTTTGGAACCAAGCATTGAAGGATATTATGGGTTCATTTGTATCCCTTTTCACCATGGTGAATTATTGGTATAAGATATAAGGACTAATAATTTCTCCAAACTAGTCAATGAAAACATTATTAAAGCGGTGCTAACTATTAATGTAATTTTCAATTAAACTTAAAAACTATTCATATGTAGCATCTTTAAAAGTAAAAAGAAATAGACTACACACTACATCCTCATGGACTACATTTAGTAATCTTAAATGCATATTTGAATGACTTAATATGTTCCTTTGAAATCACAATATTAATAGAAGTAAATGTTGGCAAATATTTCTCAGGATTATAAGAAAGGTCATGTACCACACTTGGCACATTGATAGAAGAGTCATCCAGCCAATCCATACCTTGATTGGGGTTGAATATGTGAGCACCCTGGATTGGGGAAGTTGGAAAAAACTTTGAAAGCCTATGCTTACCTTTGTCCTACCTATCTTTTCTATGGACTTATAACTTGAGCAAGGTTCCCTAGTCTCAGAATGAGATCTTATTTTTATTCATGGTAGTTCCATCTTGAGAATGTTGAATCTTTTTAAAAATTTGATGCATCAAATCAATATTTATAAAGAGCAATGATTAGACTTGCAGATTAAGCAAATTTTGTAAATATTCATCTAAAGACCAATAAAGGATAACAATTTTTAACTAAATTATCTCAAAGAAGTGTCTAAATACATAAGCATGAATGATATTAATACATTTAAGTCTAAATGAACTCAAATTTTGAAAGTACATAAGAATATTTGATCAAAATAGCTATTACTAACCTCAAACCTATTAAATTCATAGTTCTAAAGCTATCTTTACCATAATCCAACATACGTTCTCAAAGAATGTCAATCTTTGTCTAAATAAGCATAAAAACTAGTCTAAACCCATGAATATTACCAACCTTTACATGATTATGCTAAAAGAAACATAAATATGCAAATAGTGAAGTGATCTTTGATAAAAAAAACATCAAAACTAGCAAAGATCCTATAAATTCACAAGGATTTATTGCCTTTTGATTCTTAAATGTGTACCACAAGTGCTCTTAGTGTTTAAATAACACTTATCATTTTAGAATTCTAAGAATTTAGAGCATGAATAGTAGCTTATGGTAATCTTGTTTTAGATTAAGGTAAAAATAGGTTTTGAAGGGGCCCCGAAACCCTTTACATCAGATAAGATATAAACCTTAAGCACTTCCAGGAAACAAAATAACCTGGAACCTACAAAAGCTAAACCAGATAAACCAGTAATCTGAAAACAACATACAAGAGCTAGATAAACAATAACTATTAGTTATTATTTTTTTTACAAGACCAAAGTTTCATATCTAAAGGAGGGACCAGAGGCTTAGATTTTTTCCTCTTAACAGTAGTCCAGCCATCCTCTACCTTAGCTGCCTCAGCAACCCATTCCACAGGAGGCCAAGAATCATGAAGCCCAGGAGGCGACAAAACCTCAGCCAAAACCTTAAGAGAACCAGCCAACAATTAAATCCTAGGAAAAACCTTCAAAACAGGTGGAGGAACCACCACCTCCTCAAAAATCAGTTCAGGTAGATTACATAATCCAATCTCCACCAAACCTTCAACAAGAACCGTCTCCAGCTGAGACTCCTGATCCATCAAAACAGATAAGATGCTCTTTTCATTCTCATTCTCAGAATCTGTCGAAGCTTCCTCAGGTTGTTCTGCAATATAGTGATCATGATCAGCTTCTGCCCACCAAGAAGGAGATCTTCTGGGTCTGGATTTCCTTGCAGTGCACTGGGCTGCAACATGCCCCGTCAGATGACACTTTCTACATCGAAAAGGTAGCCCTTCGAAATCTAACATTTGTGTCCAAGATCCCCTAGGGGAATCCAGACAAATTGCCTCAAGAAGGCCCTTAGAAACATCCACCTCAACCATAAGGCGAGCGCAGGTCGATCTAAAATACCTCTTGGTTTTTACGTCCACGAATAAAAATTCCCCTATAGCATTTCCGATGGTTTTAAACACCGAATCATGCCATAGATGCAATGGTAAATTAGGGAGCCAAACCCAGACAGGGATCTTGTTGAAAGTTTTCGTTACAGGATTGAAATCCATATGCCACCGTTTGGCGAAGAGAGGGTATTTACCCTGCCAGAAGAAATTTTTGTTGGAAAGAATAGTCTTCCTATCCTCAGCAATGTGAAATAAAGATATAAAAAAACCTTTACCACAAGGATAAATTTCAACATTTCCATCAATTAGTGGCAGCCATGTCTGGGATATCTAGCCATGTAAATCGGCATGAGATGGCCAGAAGCCACGAAATCTACAAATAGCTACAGACTTTGAAAAGTACTCTGCCTGATAAAAGATTTCTTTAACAGTATCAGGATCAAGATTAACCCTGATAGGTTTTAAAGCACTTACAGGTGATTCGCTTAGTCTCCCAGCAGAAGCTTGGCATTTCACATCATGAATTTTGGCTTCAAAAGTAGCCACGTCCACATAGGTTCTTCCCTTAGACCCAGGGACAGACCCAAAAATAGGGGAGCCATTTACTGAATCCGTCAATGGAGAAGAACCCCCTTCCACAACTAGAATCCTATCCCCATTCACTGGTAAAGGTTTAGCCACACCAGCCGCCAGATCTGCAGCTGCTTAGACCAAGCTGGAAGTATGCGCTCGCGCCTGTATGCCCATAGTGTTCAAAGTCTCCATGCACGCATAGGGAGCAGGGGGCATGCACACGCTGGGAGTGTTCAAAAAAAATTTGAAAAAAAAAATGCCTGTGGTAATCTTGTTACCTGTGATGAAATAGTAACATAATAAGCAAATTGTTCCATAATATTTATATTAGTTGGTGGTTGGGAGATATCATCACCAAAATTTTTTTGTTAAATAAGAAGATGATCTATGCTAATTTGTGATTTAATTTCAATTCTAAGTTTAAAACTAAACTAAGATGGGCATATAGAATGAAAATTTAATCTAAAGTGAATGATTAAAAAAATATGTAAAAAGGCAAGGTAAGGTAGAGAAGAAAAGTGTTGTTGATCTTCATCTTAGATACCATGACAAAGTTGAATTGTTTCCCAATCATGCACTTAAAAACAATATATGAAGTAGAATATCTTAATATCAAATCAAAACATATTCAGACAAACTTTTAAGGAAGATAAGAAATAATGAAAATAAGATCCACATTTACTTTAAAGGTTTACTCCTTTAAGAAAATAACTAATGCACATATACAAATGCAGAGTAAATAAAATGAATTAAACTAAGGGACCTTCAATTAACCTAGCATATGTATAAGTTAACAATCATGTATTTAAAAGGTACGTGTCAAGAATTCAAAAGAACTATTCAAATTTAAGATCTAGAACAAACAATAGAGAGAGAAACCATATAGAAAATGATGTAGATACATTGAGACAATCTTTTAATAATTTTTTTCTTGCATTAATAGCTCAAAAGTATACAATTTTTGGCTCAAAACTCCCTCCTCTTTACAATAGACAATACTCCTTTTATAGAAACAAGGAAGTATGTCGGTCAATTCCATTAACTTACAAGTGTACAAATGTAAAAGATAACCATCCTTTTAAAAAAGTTTCTAGAATACATTGGAATCTCTAAAATGAATTGACCTATAGGAAAATGTGCTAACAAAATACACATGCCTATACAAAATAATATCCCATTTTCAAAATTTATAATGCCTCAATAAAAGAGAATATTCCTAATTGGTGGACCCTATTCTAATGAAGTCTCTTGGTTATATTGAAGTAGCCTTATTACCTTTTGATATTGCTCATCAATAAGTCTCAAATTAATTTTAGGTTCAAGGAAGAGTTCATCCTCTTGATCATCTAGGTCTTCAATATCTTTGTTATTTTTCTCTAAAGCGTCCTTAATGCTCCTTGCCTCAGCTATCTTTTCTTTTATAGTTAGGATCATATCCATAACCCTACTATTATCAGCCCTAGACTTACCTTGGCTCTTTATACTTACCTCTTGTATGATAAAATTGGTCTTATGCTTGAATCCATCATCTATAATGATGCCCATGGAGATAAGTGTTGTCGGTTTGGTAATCATGGTCTTAAGGAACTATTTTATCCTATTTGGTAACTCTTTATCACCCCTAAGGAATCTTTCCAAGCTCTTGGCCCACATGCTTAATACCTAAATTTTATCTATAATCATTCCCATGACTATGTTGAGATGGTAAAGGCTGATGTTCTTGAAACCTAGGATATTATCCCCTATCAAGATGCTAATTAAATCTTTTATTTTATCTTTTTAACTCTACTATTGAGTAATTAAACTCCTAGCTATTGCATCTTTTTGGCCTAAGACACCTTGTATTTATTTTTTAATCTTTAAAGAATTAAAAATTTCATAAAAGGATGCATCAAACATCTCTATCATAGCATTTTGAATAGATAAAATAGCTTGCCTCTCTAAATTTTCCTTTTTTTTCTTCATGTTCTCTATTTATTATTTCATGCCCTTTATGCCAGTTTGTAGCTGGGCTGATTGAAATTTGGATAATCTAAGTTTATATTATTCAAATATGGGATCCTCACCTATCTTATAACCTCCTAATAGAGTTAAAAAAACAAATGTTTCCACCTTCTAAAAAATGAATTCTTCACCATCAACCATGGCTCTCTTTTCCACCACTCTCTCCAAACCTATAATTTCTAGATTGAATTGGAATCCAAATGATGATGGAGTTATTTGAGGAGGCTCTAGAGTCTCTATTTGGGTGCCATTTGACTCCCATAGATCAATCATTTGAGTTCCACTTGACTCTCCAAGGGAATCCATCTTTCTTTATTTCTCCTCCTTTTGTAAGGCAATTATCCATTGTTTGAGCTCCTCATGGATAGTTATGTTTACTATCTTGGTCAAGGCTCACGAGTGTTGCATAGTAATAATATTTTGAAACTCGTTATATATTAACCATTCAAGCATGGTTAGTCCTTGTAGTACATTTTATTCACTAAAGAACATTGACCTCACTCAAAGGGTGAGTGAAGGTCAATTTGGGTCACTTTATTCCTACTAGAACCAAAGCAAGTTCAGCCTTTCTCTTTTGTGTGAAAATAATTGGAACTAGACTCAAAGCTAATTTCATTCCTTTATTCTTCTCTACCTCCACAACTTGGGGTTAAGGTTATTCCATTTGCATCTCCTCTTCATTATATTGATAAGTAGTAAATAACATCTAAAATGCATCTTCCACTGTCTCACTCAAGTCCAATGCCACCACATCAATGTACTCAATTGGAGATCTTGGTTCATTGGGCTTGGATAAAGATGATGTCCCCTCCCCAAGTATCCTTTCTTTATGCCTCTATTTATATTATACTTGAATCTTTTGGACTTCCACTTGTGATTATGTCTGCATGGCAGGAGGTTGAGAGAATTGACCTCTTAGAAAGTGGTATTGTCTTAGATCAAATTCCCAAATGTCATCACTTCCTTTTTGGTCCCTCATCAATCTAGATTCTAGATTGATGCCACATTTATTCAACCCATCCAATACTACTATGAAGGATGCAACTTTGTTGTATATTGACTCATAGACTCTAGGCTGATGTTCATAAGTCAAACTTATTTTTTTGGCCTTCAAATGTTTCCCAACTATGTCATTGGGGTCCCACTCTCTCAACTCATCATGTTGTAACTTGAAAGATTCTCTATGCCTAGTAACATCTTCAATGTTGTCCCAATGTTGAAAGATGGTTTTGCCAATAGGCAAGGGTGGAGGATGTAGTAGTCCTTTACTTTGGATTCTATAAACCCCATCTATACCATTACATATTTGGAATGCAACTTCCTACTCAACCAATTTATTTAGAACATGGACTGATAGTCTAAGTGGAGTGCACTATGTTCCCTTAATCCTAATGATTGCATAGTCCAAATAAAACTAGATGTTCCCAATGGACTAAATAGATTTATTTGCTAATGGGATGAAATTAGCTTTGGGTTCCCTATCATAGCCTCATTTAAGGTAGGATAGATGCAATCATAGATAAATTGAATATGGTCCTTATACTTGAAGATATGCAATTTTGAATAGAACTAAGATACTATCTATGTCTTTTTAGGTGACCATACCCTAAAATTAGGGATCTCAAATGTGGAAATTAGGGAATTCAGGAGATAAGACATCATAAAGAATTTTTTTCTAGACCCTTTCCTGACTATTAAGATCTGCCTGCATGAATATGAGCTGATAACTTCACCAATGGGAGGGGTGAGCTCTTTTAAATCATAAAGTATACTAGGGGTACCCAAAATCTATAAACATAAGTGGTATTAGGATTTAAATACAACCTATTCATCAAGGTCATTATCATCATAATTATAGGTCAGAATTAACTGATGAGAATGTTTCCACTAAGGCCAAAAATCACATGGTTTCTATAATACGACCATGGGATGAAGATGGCTTTGAGGTCATTCTTATTGGCCCATTCATTAAGTGTGGGTATATATACTTGAGGCTTGGGTAACTTATAATATCTCTCAAAATAAATGAGAGACACATAGGCAAGGAATTTATGAGTACGTTCATTGATCAACATACCCTTTTCGATTTTACATTCTTTAAAAATAAGGAGGAGGACACTATACAATGAAGTACCTTTTGTTTTCCTACTTCATAGTGAATGCTTGCCATCTATACTATAACCAAGTCATAATATTTCATCTTGAAGGACATAATATTCTCATCCTCTTTTGTTATGGGTTGTAATTCCTCAATTGTCCAAAAGAGCTTGGGATAATTATTATCTCCAGCATTCAATGCCATAGTATCAAATAATGTGTCCTTAAATACCCTTCCTTCCAAATATGTGGTTAAGTAGATTTCTATGCCATCTCTATGTTGCTTTCATGCCACCATGAATGTGAACTTTATAATTTTCCCATAGTGGTCTACAAATTACTTTTGGATTAATCTGCACTTGCTCATATGAAAATTGGGTTCTCTCTAGTTTGATAATGGCCAATTTGATATCAATTTAAGTCTTTGTGGACACTAGGGTTATTTTTAGGTTTTTTGGGCTTTAATGGTGATTAATTTTTGGAATTAAGTGGATTTGGTTCCTTAGATTTTATTTAAAATTCTGCCTTTATACCTTTGTTTTTTTGTGACTACAAAATCTTTAGTTTTGTCATTTTTTGCTTAGGTGGTGTCAGTTGGAACTTTCATAGCACTTTATTAAATAATGTTAAAAAAATAACCATTGATTTTTGAAAATATTTCTTGGTCTTGCTCCATTGGATCATATTACATAGATTAACATGATCCATTGATATTGATCCTATGAATTTCACATCATTAGTCATTATTTAAACTAGGCCCCATGATTATGCCACTTGGTAGCCTCATAGGGATTCTCAAGATCTACAACTTTTAGCTTTGTCAGTCAATGAAAATTTTCCACATGGTAGTCCTATGGGTCCTTAGATATTCTATTGAATATCCCACAAAGATCTCACTCCATTTGATCATGTTTCTCTAATCTCACATGAGTTGTAGATATTATAAATCTACACAATGTTTAAGTTAACATCGAGACATATAATAACTTAGGTTAAAGGATTTAGACTATGGTTTATTTCATGTTAATAAACATGATATAAAATTTATGATAAAGTATTTAGGCTAAGTCTATATCATGATAAAAGGGGGCCTTTAATAATAAAAGGATCAAGTAAAATGCATTTTAACCCATGGTTTTACCATATATAATAAATATGATAAAAATTTAGGGTAAAAATTTCTAAGCTACATTTTTAATAATGGGACCTTAAATTTGTTAGGTTAAGTTGATATAATATACTTGAATAAGATCATGGGACATATGGGGACCAAGCATGATATTTTAGACCAAAGTTTAGTCAAATGTTTAGAAACATGACAACATTTTAGGATAAATTTTAAGCTAGGTTCATGGTGTTTATCATCAATCCCATGAAAATTTGAGCTTGGTCTATGATGGGATAAATTCCAAATAAAAGGCCAATTTTATCATCAAAGCACACAAATCTAAACATGCTAATTCTCCAAATGGGCCTCCATTGATCTTGTAACTTGAAGATAAACATGTTTAGTTATCTAAATGAAATTGGTTCTTGAGATTTAATTTGATGGTATCATGGATGCCAATTATGGCCTCATAGATATCAATTAATGGTTAAAATAATGTAAAATTTAATCTTGTATAATTATTCATAGGAGATAAAATTTTATGGCCTCACAGATGTCAATGATAGATTCATAGAAATCAATTAACAGGCATGAGAATGTCAATTTTAATTTTGCATAATTAACCATAGGGACTAAAATTTGATGTTCTCATATATGTCAATATTGGCCTCATGGACATCAATTGATGGGTGAGATAATGTCAAATTTAAGTCCTATAAATAATTGGTCCAATATGAACTTTGAATTGATACGTGTCATTTGATTAATTTTGTACAAGTAGCCACAGATCATTGATTACAATCTATGTGATGAAGTGAGATTGGCTCTATGGATCAAAGTCTTTAATTCATTGGGTCCACCTCATTCTATTTGATCAATGTTACCTAATTAAATGTAGGACATTGATCCTACAAATAAGCACATGATTTAAGTTAGCATTAAAGACATAAAGGGACTTAGGTTAATGTCTTTAGACTAAGGTATTGTTCATGTTAATAAACATGAATAGGGCCTTAAGATTAAGACATTAGTCTAAGTTCATAATAGGTGGACTATGAATAATAAAGTTGAACAAGCTAGGAACATAATAAAAGGACCCTGCAAACATGAAGTTAGACCATGCTAAAAGGAAACAAAGGGCTCATGATATAAAGGGGACCAAGTATATAATTTTTAGGCTATGGTTTGGTCATGTCAAAAAACATGACTAAGACTTAGTCTAAAAATTAAGCTTGAGTTCACAACTTTTTAAAAGTGTTCATGCCAATTTTATTCCTACTAAATTTGAATTCAAATGGGAAGTCTAAGCTAAGGTTTCTGAATGATAGTTTTAGGAATCTTGATCATGGATTTCTATAGACCAAAGGCTATTAAAAGCCTAAATATGGATTTAAACTATAAAATCCAATCATAATCCATCTAATGAGGGTTATATTAAACCTACAACTTGAAACATGAGGATCAAAGGTTAACAACATTAGAAAAAGTTGAAGTAGAACCGTGCACAAAAGACCAACTAGAACATGGTGTGAATGATATTCAAATATGAATAATGCAAAAACATATTAATGACACTTTGATCAAGTAAACCTTCAAATTTGAAGGTACAAAATACACAATTTAAAACATGGGTCCCCAATTTTTAGAAATAGGTGGTATGTTGACCTCAATAGGATGATCTAATTGGTCTTAGATGGGAACTACCTTACTATCATTTAATGCCTTTCTAGGAAATATTCTTTGAGTTGGACCATTATTAACATGATGGAAGAAGCTTATGTTATTATCAACTCTTTTAATAAGGTCTATATTCAACATGATTTTAGAGAGGGAAACCAAGTGGCTATTGGTTTACCAATCTAAGGGTTCTCTCTAATAATTTCAATAAGTGGTTAACTAAAGAATAACTATTAAATTTCATTATTCAAATAATCAATAAAGAGTCCTCTATTTTATTGTCTAAGGAGTAAACTTGGAAGAGACCAGATCATATAAGACTTCAAGGTTATCAATTTAGTCAATTTTCATCTTGATTTGATAGTTTGGGTGATTTCTCAAAATGAATGTCTCAATGAAGTTTCAAAATGTGTATTTTATATGGTGTTTTTCATTTACATTCTCAATATTGTTTTTATTCTATCTTGGATCCTTAGCCCTACTTTTATGTGGAGTTTAAGGTGTTTTAGCCTTAATGATCATAAAGATAACTATAGTAAAATTTGTGTAAAGTGGGATAACATCATAATTTATGATCCCAAATGATAGGATACTCATTAATTTTATCATGTTAACTTCATTATTATTATTAATGAAGCTTATGCCAATTTTCATTTATTTTTTCTTAGTTTTTACTTTTAAGTGAATATAATTGATGCAAATATGGGAAGAGACTTCTTCCATCTTAAACATTATTTTAAAAATGTTTTAGCCAATAATTTAGATATTTTTGGGATCCTTCAAGTTGGTGTCTTGAGTAATTTCATTGATAGAATCAAGGGACTTTAACCTCACATATCCAAGGACTTTATCAAATATTTGAAGGGCAAAGTGGTTTTGTTTGAATGGGTTGATATAGAGATTTTTTATGAGTTTATTTCTCATGTTACAGAGTTGAAGGTAGAAGGTCATAGATTATACAAAATGAGTAGAGATACTGAGTATGAAGTAAATCAATTCCTTGTCAATGGTGAATATTTTATTCCATTTCAACATGGTTACCTTAGAGACTCGATTCCTTGATCCTTCAATGATGTTGTGAAGTAGGTAATGAAATTTATAACCATCAATGGTAGGTGAAATTATGTTCTTACTTTCCATTTTATCTTAATCAATTTATTTATACATCACTCTTTGGTTATTATTCCCTTTTATATCTTTAATTTGATGGAAAGCTCAATTTTATAAGCTAATAATGGTTAGAAAATATTTACTAGACATATAACTATGATTCTCTTTATTTATAAGTATTACAAAGTAATAGATTCGAGTCTAGATAATATGATTTTAGAGGGGGATAAGGACAAGATAAATCTAAAAAGGAAGCCTATTAGGAAGCCTATAAGATTGTTAAGAGGAAAACTCCCTCATAGGAAGGATGTGAATGAGTCTGCCAGAGCCCCTACTATGGAAGGACCAAACACTGAGGATGGTTGTAATGAACTTGAAATGGAAAGTAAAAAAGAGGTTACTGAGGGACAAAAAATACTAAAATATAATTTTTCTTATAATAATAATAATAATAGATAAAAAGGAATTAGGAAAGGTAAAATGAAAGTTGATGAGGAACTTTAGGAATTGACTGCAACCATAAAAGAGAAAGACAATTTTAAAGAAATAAATGAGGATATTGATTTACATAGAGCCTTCCTTAGATGGTTTATTAAGGACCATAACTTGCTCAAAGATTCAATCAAGATTCTTAACTAGGAGAAAGAGGTGTTAGTGGCAAACAAGACATCAAGAATATGATAATGCATATGAGAAGAATTAAGGAAAGAGTTGGTAGATTATAAGAGGAGAACATATCCCTCAAAAAGAATTTAGAAGCTTTAGTGGATTACAACAAAGTCATGGTAAAAAATAGTTTATCTATTATGGATGTGTTTATGTAATTAATAATAAGGAGACATGATGGTTAAGGCTTAATAAAATACACCAAGAAGAATAAATGAATGATCAAGGAAAAATTCCATCCTCTTAAGGCCCAAGATATGGATTATATAAAACATAATTTGAATAATATGGTGACTAATTGGGATAAGGCCCTTGGGGGGACATAAAGTTTAGTGCCTTATGGTTTCTTACCATTGTATTTTTATTGTTGTTTTTTATTGTTTGGGATATGAAGTGGATGTGAAATAACCATTTGTTGGATTTTTATCCTTAGTTATAGACTTATTTTTATTTTCTAGTTTTTGAGACATTGTTTATTGGTTCTTTATATTAGGATAGAGTCCCCTATTAAAAAAATTGCCTTTAATAATTAAAAAATAATGCTAAATGATATTATTAATATATCCCATGATGGGAATAGGTTTCAACTCTTGGTTACCTCTAGGATTGAATAACATTTGAATGCCCCTTTTATAGGATAAAACATTGTCTTGAATTCATTTATTTTAGATAAAATTAATGGAATGTATGCTCCCATTTTGATATTTGGGATGAAATTGTGAAGCACATATCTCAAAACAAAGCAATTTCACACATTATGTATAAGATGAGAAATAAAAATATTTCTTCTTAGATGTATGTATGTGTTTTATTTAATTTTTTATTCTGGTTATCTAACAAAGATGAAAATATAGTATATTTAGATTGTATAATATTTAACAATCCATATACAATTTTGAGTGTAACTAGTAGAGTATACTAATTTATTATAATTTACTATTTATGGAAATGACCTAGAAGATAGGGTATTTATCTTTTTTGGACTATGTTATTGTATTTTAAAGTATATAGTCATAAACAAAGATTTGTAATGGGTTTATGGTTACTAATATTTCAAAATATAGTGTGTGCACCTATTAGGATGAGTTTGGTCCTTGTTAGATTCCTTGGCTAGGGTAGAATTGCCTATGATTTACTAAATTCATTCAAGAGACATGCACTAATTTATGATATTTTGGATTGTTGAGTCTATGTCTAAAAGTGGCTCCTATGTATTCATATACCTTAAAAATTGTGCAAAAATGTCTTTTTTCAATCTTCTTGCTTTAAAATCCTAGCTTTGATTTCAACATTAGGATTTCTTGTAAAAAAGGGTTAGTGAGATGGGTTGATCTGACCCCAATCACTCCATGGTGAGTGGTTAAGCATTTAATATGTTTCAATAATATTAATAAGACTCAAAATACATGTAGTTATCCCATGTAACTAAGTGTGTACAATCAATGTGATACTAGTATGAAATATAATCCTAAGTATGGATTTTGACACTTGAAAACCTAGAAATTTGACCTTGAAATGGTATTAAAACATGGATTAGGTCATCCTCATTTGAGTGATTTTAGATTTAGAAGCTCTATGGAAATTTTTATAAATGTGTAGATGTATTACTGAGTGGACTAGTATTTTTTCAAGTGAGTGCTAGATTGGTCCTAAATGAGAATATACTTAGGATTGGTTTGTTAAAATAGTTAACTCTTTGGGTAAATTTTATCAACACCGACATGTGAAATATACGGGCCAAACATGTGAAGGATTTGATCTGGTAAAATATTATTTAAAGGGGATGTAGATAGATCCAACCCAGGTGGATAGAGATCATTAAATACAAGTCAGTTGAGGAACATTAGGAGTACCTAAAAAGTAGGAAATAGTGATATGATATTGGGAGATGGTGTTAATAAGATAATAAGCTAATCAGGTAAAGACCAAGAAAATCTTGACTATCAAAAAATGGAATTTTTGGAAGGTAGGGTCCATATATAAGTGAATGGTTAGGATAAAATGTGCACAAGAGTTAGTTATGAGTGTGTAATTAAAGTATACCAAGGTTTGGCTAAAAATAAAATTGTCTTGTGTCTAATACTAAATATGAGTGTCTATATATTCCAACTTTTATTCTAGTAATGGAATTATTAGAATAAAAGGATAAAAAGGTTATATCTAAGTCTAACTATGGTGGGTGTGTTCAAGTAGGGGCTAAATGTTGCACCTTGCTCCATGTAAAACCTACAATGAAACATGTATAAATCATTTTTCACTTATGATATAAAATATTAATCATTTTTATATTTTATCAAGTTAATAAACTAGTTTTAAAGGAGCTTATAACCATTGCATAACTAAAAGATGTTAGAGAATGGATCAAATAAAATATATAAGGGATAAAATCCCTAATGGATAACAAAACATAAAGGCAAAATTGTATAAAAAAATCACTAAATTGAAAGAAAAATTCTACCAAACATTAGCAAGGAACCAACCCAGCTAAGAAATAATAGAAAATGACTAGTAGGAGGTTAAGGGTAATACTCCTCAAAGTCTGAGTAATTAACCAAAGTTGTAAGCTTGGTGATTTCCTTCATCTTCTTGCTTCCCTCTTTTTTGATGTGTCCCTTGTTTATATTTCTTGGGCCTTCAGTTGAAATGTATACCCAACTCTTATTTAGAAAAGTGTTTTTGTTGGAGTTTTAGGCACAAATTACCACTTTTTCTTCTTGATTTACCTAACTAGGCCTTCATCACTCTTTTCACAAGATCTCTTCCTTTACTAAGTTAATTTATTTATTTTTCTAAACACTCAACTCTCTATTGAGGTCTTGTACTTTTCCTCCCCCTCTACCATGTAGTCTAAGAATTTCAAAAATTAAAAGATCCAATTAATTCTAAAAAACCTTTAGCTCATCATTCATCTCATTTCACAACATATATTATTTAGATACTTATCCTCCATATTTTCCATAAATACCTCAGGGTCTAGGATTTTTATGTTCCTAGTCATGAGGGGCTTAGATATTTCCCTAGAATTTTAAAAAATTTCCTTCCCCTTTATTTTCACAAATATTTCAAGGTTTTTCTTTGTTCCCACCCTTTCAATTTTATATTCTTTCACTTTAACTAGAAATAAATTCTCTTTACTTTTAATTTTCTTCCTAACATGGGTGTAAGTTTATTTATTTAGGGAATCCTCCTCCTAGGGCTCTTGATATTCATTTATTCATCATCACTTTCTTCCATCATCTCTTCCCCACTATTGAGTTCAATTGGTTCAATAACCTATTTCCTCATAATGTCCTACCCCTATTAAAAATTAAAAATATGAGGCCCTGATATAATATTTTAGTGGTGAGATTAAACTTAAAATATTTTATATAAGTATCCAAATACATCAACATAAATTAGGGTAGACTAATTGTATTCCATTTATAGTGATTCATCAACATAAAGTAATGAGAGAAAATGACTCTAAACTTACCCTCCAATGTGATATAGTTCATTATTTTGAGGTAAACTTCAGGATACTTCCCTAGTAACTCCATTATGAGATAGTAAACTCATCAGTGTTGAAGAATATTTTCATCTTATCTTCCTTACATCTTTTATCTTTGAATACATTCTTTCCTTCATAATCCATTTTGGTTACTTCACCAATGGATCCCTTAGTGACTTCTAACCACAAGCCTCTCCTTCTCACGTACCTCTCATCCCAACCCATAAATAATTCCTTTAATATAGTAGGCCCTGCCCTAATGATCCTTGTCATAAAATTAGTAATCCCTACTTTCATGATTTTTAGCCACAATGAATATTATTCCTTGGCTTCAACATAAGATAATAGTTCTATCCTATCTCATTTTAATCCCATTAACAAAAGATTTTTCCTCCATAACAAATTATTATAGATAAAATAATATTAACACATATTTACTCAACACCTGACTTGATGAAATCATTAATGGCTCATTATATTCGATCTTTCCCCTCATGATTGAGACTTATCATCCCTACTTCATAATAAACATTGTCATCATTACATGAGCTATCATAGAATATGATGTTAACCATTTATGCCAAGTAATCATTATATTGTACTACCTCCTAAATTATTAAATATTTTTCAACATCATTTGAATGAATTTGATTACATGACTAGGAAGGTTTTCAATTTTAGATCACTAGTTAAAGCAAACACTACAAACTCTAATTTTATTTATATTTTTTGAACTTTTATTTCCTTTCCTATATATATGGGATATTGAAACTTCCTTAAATTATTGAATGAACCTCTTGGAATATTTTATTTCATTTTTTATGGATAATGAAGGTTTAGTTTTTCTTTCCAAACAATTGAGGATATTCATTAAATCCCATTCAACTATAATTTTTTTCAATTTTTAACTCTGTTACAAGTTGGATGCCCTATAAAGTCATTGTAACTTTAGAAACATGATTAGATTTGACCCCCAATGGTATTTCATAGGAGGCCACCATAATAATTTAATGATCTCTTATGATCCCTCCTCCTCTTATTTCTTGTGGATTTCCTTTGGTTGGACCATCAAAATTTAGCTTCAACCAAGTCCTCATTAGTTTCAACCACTTGATCTAAGATCTATCCACTTTCAAATGTTGGTATTTCTTTGAAGGAAATATTTTCCAATTATTGAAGATGATAGAAGATAAATAATTGAGATTAATATTGTTATTAGGTGCAAAGGTCTTCAATTTTTATAGGATGGCCTTATAAATTTATTGAGTAATGGTTTTATGGTAAATTGATCTCCCCAAAAATATGGGGTAGATAAATGTACCCAATGAAATTACAATGTATGAATCTTATAGGGTGGCTTCCATTATTCTATTAATTCTAAAAGGGAGTGAGGTTTACCCCAAGAGTTACTAAATTTATGTAAGGTGAATTCCATAATTTTGGAGGTGAAATAACTCAAAGAACACATGTTTTATTGTTTCCTCATTGATTTTACACAAAACACACATGTTAGGGATGGGCATACCTCTCTTGGCCAAGTTATCAATTGTAAGGATATTTTTATGAGATGTTAGACAAAAGAAGATATTAACCTTGGGAGTGAGGTTTTTAATCCAAAGTTCCTTCAAATGTTAACCATCTTACCCTAGGTTAAATTCCACCAAGTACCTAAATTTTACCAATAATTCTCCACTATCCTCCATAGTCCACACAAGCTCATCATTTTTTGGAAAGATACTAATGTCAGTTTGTTGCAAAATTTAGGTAATTTATTATAAGTTATAAAATATAAATTTATTTGGTGCCTCATTATGTAGAAATTATAAATCCATCTACCATATGATAAATCCTAGTAATATCTCAATTTGGTGCCAAAAACCTCCTTGAAGCCATGAATCTTATCTATCCAATGGGATTTATAATTTAAGGGGTTATGGAATAATCAAGGGTCATCCTAAAAGTTGGTTTTTTTCCATCCCTAATGATCCATTTGATACCTTTCCTTAGCAAGATTATGCACTTGGTAAGGGATTTTTTGAAGGCCAAAATATTATTTGGTCCTTACTCAAAGAATAAACTATGCTATTTGATGCCATGGAAGTATTGAGCCTTAATAAAATATGAATTATAAACATTAAATATATTTGAAATTAAAATAATAAGGAATGAATAAATTTATACACACATGAGAAAATATGAATTATAAACATGAAATATATTTGAAATTAAAATAATTAGGAATGAATAAATTTATACACACATGAACCGAATTACCTTTTGGAGTCAATGGATAATAGGGTGATCTATTGGAGATTTGTCATGATGATGCCATGGTATTGTCATAGAGGTGTCCTATTGAGTGGATGAATTACCTTGATAGTATATGTGACAATGATAAAGTGTGCAATGTGCTTGTTCTTATATGCTTGAAGGTGACTTGGTTGATCTTCAATTTTGACATGGTTAGAGATGTTTAGGGATGAGTATGGTGATTGGATCATGTGTCAGACATCTTCTAATATGTTATATATGATTTGATAGCTTGTATGCATAAGTGGAATTCATCTGGTTGATAATAGTTCTCATCTAGACACTTTGGGTCCAGTGGTAGAAAATCTAAGTAGGTAGTTTGATGTTGTCACCATTACCATGTGAGAATGAGTCAAGAGGATTTGGTCATATGGTTATGATAAAAATATTCCCTAGTTATTATTTGCTAAGTATCAAGTCATGTGTTTATAATGATAAAATATATAAGGGTGCAAAGCTGGCTTCTTAGTTAGAATTTATTGTTTTCCCATACTTAGCCAAATTTGTAATGTGGCCAAAAAGAGCCAAGTAATCAATTTGATGATGGAACATCTCACATGTGTTGATGTTTAAAGATAAGGTGATCATATGGATTTGTTTATTTTTGGACCTAGTTTATTTTTACTAAATTTTAGATCATGTGATGTAGTGTGTCAAAAGATATGCATATGCAAAGTTGGGGTCCTAAGCATTTTGACTATGTTTTTCCATACTTAGCCAATTTTGCAATATGAAAAGAAGAGTTAAGTGAGAATTTTGATGGTGTTATATATTTCACATGTGAAGGTGTAAATAGAAAATAATCAGATGGGTTTATTGAATTTTGAGCAAAGATTATTTTTTCTAAATTTGATATCATGCATTGAAGCACAGTAAAAGTTATGCTTGTTTAAATTTGGCCTCCCAAGTAGTTTTTGACATAGTTGGCTCTTTGATGGAAGTTTTTTACAAGGCATATTAATGACATTATATCTCACATGCATGAGGGTTCTAGGAGTATTGTGTCATATGGTTGGATTCTCTTATGTGAGGGGATCATCTAGTATAAATTTGGGATCCTGTATCAAAGCATAGAAAAAGTTATTAAGGAGAAAAAATGACTACTCAGTCATATTAAAAGGGTCCCCATAGTCATTTTTTAAAGAGATAAAGCTTGATCAAGATCAATGGTGCATGTTACTCTTAATAATTTATGAGGTATAAAGATAAGGATATGTACATGATGTTTAATGAATGATTAAAGGTACATGATAAGGATCGAATGGTGAGTGGGCATTCATACAGATTAATCAAATGGTGAGTGTTGATCATTAAAGACTTAACTAATTTATAGAGATCGGTGGAGTGCATAGAGTCAACATTTTTATATTACATGAGATGAGTTTAATGTGACTAAAGTTTAAAATTTGAGCATTGGCACCTAGCATTAAACATCAGAAGAGATTGAAGGTGCGTACTTGATCTAAGATGATAAGACATGAGATTCAAGCATTGTGTTTGAAGATTAACTGTGACCATTGTAATTTAAATATTTGAATTTAACACAAGTAAAAACCAAATTTATATATGTTAACCATATCTTTAGATATAATTCAAATTTTCTCATGCAATAAAAAGAAAAGTGGTAGAGACTTCAAGACATATTTAAAAATATAGACTTGAAGATCTGGAAATGAATATAAACATAGTTATGGTGCTCTAAAGATGGATTTATGTTTGATTGTGTTCTGTAAGTGACCTGAGAAGGATGTTTGAGCTTGTATTGATGCTATTTTGATGTATCATGATAAATGTACTATTGAAACATGTTGTAGACTCCATGAGGATGCTCTATGTAGATTTTGGAGGTATGATCAATCTATCTTGAGTATGAACAATACTTAATAAGTTGATTATATGTTCAATAATTGTGTTCCTATGTATAAGGTCCATATTTGAGTTATTTGAGCATATGTAGAGGTGAGATAAGTTGAATATGATCATTTGAGGATGTAGAAGGGGACATAAGGAGTGTACCCATGTATTTGAAAGTGGTCTTATGTTATTGTTTTAATTTAAGGAGTGTTAAAGGAGTGAATGGGTTCACATGAGACCTATAAGGGATAAAAGGGCCTTATCAAAAGGTATAGCTCCTTAAGGGTGACCCATAAATTCTATGGATGACCTATGAATTTAGTATTGAGTCATGTCTTAGAGTGATAGTTACCTTAAGGGTTAATGAATTCCTAGTCTAACCAAGATGGTGGTTATCATGTTTACTCTATAAATAGTGAAATTAAAGGTGGTGATTTCTAAATTTGTAAGACTTAGATGAGGGAGTGTGAATATGGATCCAAGTGAAGAATATAACCTTTGAAAGAGAAATTATATGTTAGTGAGGACCAATAGAGAGTGAAGATGATCATGCATGCTTGTTTTATAAAGTTGGTGTAGGAGGACATATAGGTTATTAGATCTTATGAGCCTAGAGGACGCAGAATGAGCAAATTGCTCAAGAGGTTGTTTGAGAGACTTTGTGAGAGAGTATTGTAAGGGATTGGAGAGAGGCATTTATGTGTGAATTAGGAAGGGAAAGAGGGGGTAGAGTTCCCTATAGATGAGCATATCAGTTTAAGGACTATTTACATGACCTATTGGTTATAATTTTATTTGTAGAATAGTCTTCTTGTTATTTGAATGTGAAAAAAGACAAGGTGAAGACTATGTGAGATTGGTGGTTGATCTGAGAGGCATATTAGAGTATGTATAATGTATATGACCATCTAGTCATGTTGTTAATGTGGTGACAAAGTTGTTGCTATGAAGTTGAAGTGTGTTAAGTAGTGGTATATCATTAGGTGTTGTAGACATCAATTCAAAGGTAGAGTTGTTCATAGGTGTTGGTGTGCTGGCTCAGAATCTAAGGTGGTTGTAGCCTCCTTTCAAGGTATAACTTTCTAAAAGGTCTAGTTGTTATTGTAGCTTAGCTAGATAGGTATGGCAACACCTTGTGGGATTGTAGTCTCACTAAATAGGGATTGTAGTTTCTTGATCATTTGTAGATGGTCTAAATTAGATCTTATTATTATAGGATAATAATCCTATTACATGTTCTAGTGGGTTTTATTCCCCAAGAGGGTTTCCCACATATGACATGTGTTATGTGTTTGATCTTGCATTGTCTTTCTTATTCATTGTTATTAATGATGTATGCCTCATGAATGTATGTATTGAATGATTAAGAGTTTGAAGTAATTCGAATTAAAGTTAAAATTATCTGGGTTCACTAATTTACCCCCCTCTTAGTGATTTTACCTCTAACATAATCATGTCCCTTAGAGATTCCAACAATTAAAACTACGGGTTGAAATGAATATGTCCCAACTCTCATTGGAAATGGATAAGTTCTTAGAAGTTAATTTGAATATAACCTAAATGACAATACTCATTATTTTTCCAAGAATGGGTCCCACCATAGGTTCTAGTAAAATATAAGTATATTTGAATTTGAGAGTATGAGTATTAGTAATTTTTTATTAATCAAACATTGTAGATAGATTATAAAATTAGATTTGAGTATTTGAGTAAAACTAAGTCTAAGTAAGTTTTCTATAGAATGTGTCACATATACCTTACATATTCCCCTAGTCTAATACTCTATATAATATGAGTAATATAACTTATGAAAAAGTATCATAAAATCTAAAACTTATTTACATATGTCACATATATGCCTCCAACTTGTTAAATTATGTAAATTGAGTTCTATAATCTATGTAAAAATATCATAGAATCTATGAAATGTCACTGATAATCCTATAAAATATATGATAAAATGCCCTACATATTCCCTAATTTGAGTCAAATCTATGATAATTTGTGTAATCTAATAATATTAAGAAGTATTATATGCCCCAAAATCTTTTTTTATATGTGAAGGCCTAAGTATATAGGAAAACCACTGCATATACCCCCATTTGAGGTGAGGATGTATCCTATGGATGACTCATCTTAAAATAAAAAGATATACACATCATATTATATAAAAAAGATATGAGCATGTAAAATCAAGTGATTACATGATAAGATCATGCCATCATAGTAGTATTAAAAAATTTAAGTGATATGCCCTTAACCTATATTATGTTTAGGTATATGTGTGTCTAATCTAGGGCTTATATCACCTTTAATATTATCTTGTCACATTTATATATGTTTTCATATTGTTATTAGTGTTTGACTATGGAGTAACCATATCCTAAGTAAAGTATATTTATGAAAAACATATTGTTTTAGATTAAGGTAAAATCAGGTTTTGAAGGGGCCCTGAAACCCTAGTACAAGGAAAGAAAGAAAGAGCATCCAAAACCACAGGCAAAGCCTAAAAACTACAACAAGGAAGAAGCAAAAATAGGTTTTTAATGGACCTGAAACCACCAGAAGGACTATTGGTCAAAACCCAGATTTAATAGAGATCTAGCTACACCAAAGGCATAAGATTACAAAAAGAAAACAAAGAACAGGACCAGTTTCATAACCAACAAGAGGAACCAGATTATTCATCCAGTTCCAATATCATTTTCATAGTTTCTTTTCCTTTCATAACAATATCCTGGGTAGTGGTTACTGCCAACATGGCTCCTTTTTGTGTAACCTTCTTTCTAGAACTTTGTCTCATCCTTTTGCTAGGTCCCTCCAAGGCTTTGGTCTCCTCATTGGCTCTTTTTCCAATATTGACAGCAGCAGCACAAATATTGGACGTAACTTCCTCCATTTTCGTTCTGTTGTCCTTAATGAGTTCCTGGAGGTTATTCTCATAGGCTTTGAGCTTGACTGGGATCTCTCTTATCTGATTTTCCATATTGTTAATTTTGTTCCATACAGCTTTCAGGGTATCTTCCATAGTTTCCACTTTCCTTTTGAGATCCATAATCTCCCTACACGTCCAGAAATCAAGTTGGAAAGATGCCTCTGCTTTGCAATTAACCCAAGTCATTGGTGTGTGTGTTTCATCATTCTATTTTTTCCCTCTCCATTCCTCTAAATTTTTATTGGGACTGTTCCTGACTTCTTCAAAGATATCCTCTCAACCCTTTTGTTCCCACTCTTGTTATTAGTGTTTTCCTATGGAGTAACCATAGCCTAAGTAAAGTATATTTATGAGGTAGTGTTTAGTAATCGAGTATCAATACATATTATATTACTAGTACATGGTTATGGAGGTTTCCCCATCGAAGTGGCTCAATAATATTTATCAAGTATGTTGATCTAATGTCATATACTATTGTGGATATGCTTATTCTATTCTCAATATTGCTCTATATTATTGTTAATCTACTTGTAATATATACATTTTTATTCATTTTTGTGATCTAACTTGATCTATTTAAGAAATTTCATTGCAAGTGGTATCAAAGATTCTATTTGAGAAAGGTTTAACAAAACATTATTTATTTTTTAGATCTATCATAAAAAAGTTCTATAAGTATAAGGATTGAAACAACATAGCTTGTGATCCAAGAATAATTTATTTTTTCCAACAACACTATATTACTTGAGTTTTTTTAGAAAAAAAAGAGTATATTTTTTTACACCCTTGTGTAAATTAGTAGTGATGGATTCATCTTTGTGAGAAAATCATAATGGTATAACCTTATAATATAGTTTTTTTGGCTCTAAAACAATCTAACCCAAGTTCTCAAACCCTAAGTCCTAGATTTTGTGAATTTATAGTCCAAACACTTGAGGTCATGAAAGAGGGAATGTTACTCAAGGAAAAAAGGCTAGGAAATAGGACATGGAGTTTAAAACTTTTGATTCATGGGTTTTTGTGTGGGTTACCTAACTCTAGGAAGATGTATAAAGCATGGTGATAAACAAAGATATATATGAGGTCAAAGGGGACAAGGATATAATGAATTCATAGTTAATACCATCAATGAGACATTAAAACCTCTTTTGAGTGGTATTACAACAACACCACCATCTAATAATTATCCATAAAGCCACTTTGGTTCTCCCAAATATAATAATCAAATCATAAATACAAGGTTAAGGAACTTTGTACCAAAAGTGGAATTACATAAGTTTAACGGTAAGGATATGATCACATGAATAAATCAAATGGAAAATTTATCTAGTCTACATCAAACCCCATGTGAAAACAATATGGTAAATACATCACTATATTTGGATCTAGAGTAGTTCATTTCATATAAATGGTTATGTGCTCAAAATAAAAATAAGGGCCTTAATGTTACGTGGTCATTATTTACTAATAAGATACAAATGCATGACTATAATAGTGTCACATAGACTAATTTTAGCTAGTTATAAATATTGAGACAAATGGGGGCTATCTAGTATTATATTCATAAATTCCATAACCTATTTTGTGCATGGATGGCATCAAAAAATATAAAATGAATGACCTAATATTAGGTGGGATAAAGGATAAGATATAACTTGATGTTCCATTTTAATCCAATTTCAGAATTAGAGTCCAAGTTTTTACATGTAGATAATAAGAAAGAGATCTAGTCAAACACGAGGATTTCACTATTAGTAAAAAGTGTATTACTACAACACAATCATTCTCTCAATATACAATATTGAATCCTCAAAAAATTAAAGATAAAAAATTGAAAGGATTATGTTCAACTATGATAACAAAATATAGAAAAGGACATAAAGATGTTTAGAATACATTTTTCTAAATTGAAGGGGCCACTGAATATTTAGAGGATGATGAAGTATGACTTAAGGGTGAGGAGGATCCAAAATGAGAATATGGATATTCCAAACCAAGTATCTCATGATAGGAAATTTTAAGTATTAGGACTCAAAAAACCTCAAGGTTATGGGTTTTATCATATCCCATCCAAATATGTAGCTATACTATTTTTTTTATATTATTCTGATGAGACATTTTGGATTATTAGGAAATTTGATATCAGATTAGATTAATGTTTATTTCATGAATTTTGATGTTAAATTACAATATAGATATCCATAATTCTATTTAATATTATTCATATTTTTTTTTGAGATAGTACTATTGATATCATTTAGTGATTATAGGTAAAAATTCAAGTGACTGAGCTAGGTTCAATATTGGAATATGTGGATAGCTAGTCACAATAACTTTACATAGGTAAATTGAAAATGAGGTAAAAGTTAGAGATCCATTTATTCCACTATGTTTTTCCTATTTTACCTTATGTTATGAATAACTAATGTTGTGCATATTTATTTTATTGTTTAATTTGGGGCCATCACTTGCTCGCAACCAAGTGTACCACTATATCTATAGAAATTATCCTCATTTTTGGAGAAATATAACATGTTGTTAGAATATGAATTATTTTTAAATTATATTAATAAATTAAAAAAAATCATAATGATTACGAAGAATTGAGAATATTGCCTTAAATTTGTGGATTATGAAAACCTTGAATTTTTATGAAGGTATGCCTAGGATTTATTAGTTTCATTAACTATTAAGGTTGAAATATACATTTATTGTTAAGTTGTGGAGCTAAAAGCTTCACTATTATGCAAATGGTGGAGGTTGCTAAGTTACAGAGTAGCCGACATCGGTCAGGCCAACCGACATCTGTCATCTTCAGCTACACAGTAATCGGCATTAGTTATGGTCAGTCAGCATCAGTCAGACAGGAACCGATGTTGGTCACCTGTGCATTTCTAGGTGGCATTTCCAAAATTAGAATTGCTAATTTTAGGAGAACAACTAGTTTGCATGTAAAGACTAATTTTAGTCTTGAGTCTGTGTTTCTAATTATTATTTGTTTTGGGATCTATTTAAGAGACCCATGGGATTGTATTGTAAAGAAGGACTAAGAAGGATTAGATCCTCAACTTGAAGGCAAAAACAACAATTGGGTTGGTTGTCTTAAGGGGTGTAAGATCAGTTGATCTACAGGTAGCAAGATCAGGGAGATCTACATGGTAAGTAAGATCAGTTAGATCTGCAAGGGTGCAAGATCAAGGAGATCTACTTGGTGGACTAGAAGTAGACAACAACAACAACCATTGGGTTGATTGTCACTGACTAGTGGAGGGAACAACTCAGTGTTGAGTTGGGTTGTAATTGATTGAGAGAGAGAAAACTCTTGAGGGATAATTATTGTACACCCAAGAGGTGTGGGAAGAGTGTGATTTCTTCATTGCATTTCCTTCTAGAAGAGTTAATACATATTGTATTGTTTCTCATATCTCATATTCTATGCTATTTTTGAATTCTAGTTACATGTTATTTTTAGTTTAATTCCATGTTTAGTTGCTTATACAAAGGTAATCAATTATACTCTTAGGAGAGGATCTTGATAGCTAGTATCAGAGCTTTGTGTTCTAGATCCTGACAATTGGTATCAGAGCTTGGTTCACTAACACCTTAGTTTCAGAGTGTGTTAAGTGTTTGTTGATTACAGGTCACTCTCAGGGGTTTATGATTGAGTGGGAGTAAAGCAATGGCAGAAGAAAGTACACTAAGAATGGAGAAATTCAATAGCAAGAATTATCAATTATGGAGGATGCAAATAGAAGATTATCTGTATCAGAAAGATCTATACTTACCATTGGGTGGGGTTTCAAGTAAGCCCATAGATATGAAAGATGAAGAATGGAATGTTCTTGATCGAAAGGCTCTAGGATCTATAAGGTTGAGCCTGGCATCGTCTGTGATTTCTAACTTATCACAAGCAAAGATAATGGTAGACTTAATGGAATCTTTGGAAAATTTATATGAAAAACCCTCAACTTTGAATAAGGTATTTCTTATGAAGCAATAATTTAATTTGCAAATGCAGGAAGGTGGATCAGTATATAGTCATCTTAGTGATTTCCATGGATTAGTAAATCAGTTAATTTTAGTCAAAATAGTTTTTGATGATGAAATTAAGGCTCTCTTAATCTTATGCTCTTTACCTGAAAGTTGGGATAGCTTGGTAATGGCAGTTAGTAATACTGCGTCTGCTTCAAATATCTTGAAAGTTGATGATGTTGTTAGTGTAATCTTGAATGAAGAAATTCATAGGAAAAGCACAGGGGAAACATCAGGTAATGCTTTAAGTGTTGAAAGCAAGGGAAATCAAAGAGAGAAGAGAAAGCAAGGGAAATCAAGGTCAAAGATAGATAGGAGATCCAAATCTAGAAATGGAGGTATAACCTGCTGGAATTGTGGAAAGAAAGGGCATGTAAAGAAAGATTGTTGGTTGGTAGAAGATCAACATGAAGGAAATAAAGAAGCAAATGATGCAGGTATTATTACACAAGATGCTCTTATATGTTCTTTGGATAAAGTAGAATCTTGGGTTTTAGATTCTGGTGCCTCTTTCCATGCAACCCCAAATAGAGAATTTTTTCATGATTATGTCCATGGAGACTTTGGAAAAGTTTATTTAGGGGATGGTGAGCCTTGTCAAATGGTTGGCAAAGGGGAAGTGCAGCTAAAATTATAGAATGGCAACACATGGGTGTTGAAGGATGTCATGCATGTCCCAGTCCTAAAGTGGAATTTGATTTTTGTAGGAAAGTTGGGTGATGAGGGTTGCATAGTAACTCTCATAGTGGAATCTTGGAAAGTTTCCAAGGGTGCACTTGTATTAGCAAGAGGTAAAAAAGTAGGTACACTTTATCTATCTACTTGTATTACTGATTCTCCTTCTATTTTATCTACTTCAAATGTAGATGCAAAGATGTGGCACTGTAGGCTTGGTCACATGAGTGAAAAGGGAATGCATGCTCTTAAGTCAAATGTTAAGAACTGGAAAGCCTTGGTTTTCAAGGAGAAGGTGATGGACAATGATCAGCTCAAGAGGTTGAATATTTTTTAGCAAGGAAATGTTGATTTGGATAAGGTTATGATCCAAAATGAGCTCGCAGGTAAAAATCATCACTCACAAGAAAACACAAATATCGACATTGATTAGGCAAGAACTGACATTGATCAGGCAGGAACTGATGTCAGTCCGATGGAGACCAAAGTCAGTGATGTTAGGCAGGTGGAAACTAACATTGGTCAGGTAAGAATCAATGTCGGTTAGGTTAGTCACATGGAACTAACATCGGTTGGGTGTAGACTGAGAGATGACCGAGATTGGTCACTATTAGAATGAAATTTGGGTGGACAGTAAGCTGTCAAGGAGTCTCAAATGCCCATGAGGAGGATTGAAAGGGTAAGTAAGCCTCAAATTAATTATTCCCCTTCTTTATACTACTTATTTCTCACTAATGGTTTAGAACCAGGAATTTTTGAAGAGGCAATGCAGGTAGAATCCAAGAAACAGTGGGAGCATGGCATGAATAAGGAAATTGATTCCTTGGAAGAGAACCAAATGTGGGATTTGGTAGAATTGCCAGCCAGAAAGAAAGCACTAAAAGATGAATGGATTTACAGGTTAAAGAAAGGAGAGAATGGATAGGTGAGATAGAAGGCCAGATTATATGGTCTTGAGCAAGCTCTAGGATAGTGGTATTTGAAGTTTGACAGGTTTATGACAAAGCATGGCTTTAGTCAATGTCAATGTGACCATTGTGTTTATTTTACCAGATTGGATAATGATAGCCACATTATCCTGTTACTATATGTAGTGTATATGCTTGTTGCAGAGTCACACATGTAGGGAATTGCTGAGCTAAAGGTAAAAGTAGCTCAAACATGTGCCAAGAAGGATTTAGGAGGAGCAAAGAAAATCCTTGGCATGAGTATTTCAAGAGACAGGGAAAATCATAGGTTGATTTTGTCTTGAGAGGATTATGTGAATAAGGTAGTGGAGAGGTTTGATATGCAGGATGCAAAACTGGTAAGCACACCTATAGTTGGACAGTTCAAGCTGAGCTATGAACAGTGTCCTAAATCACATGATGAGGTTGAGTACATGATATGTACTAGACCTGATATTACTCAAGTAGTGGGAGTATTTAGCAAGTTTATGGCCAATCTAGGAAAGGAACACTGGAAAGCAGTTTAGTGGATTTTTAGATATCTGAGAGGGACCAGTAGCAGGTATTTATGCTATGTAGGGTCAAGCATTTCTCTACATGGGTATGTAGATTTAGATATGGCAGGTGACTTGGATGATAGGAGAAGCACCACAAGATATGTGTTCACTGTTGGTAGAACAGCGGTTAGCTAGATTTCAAAGTTGCAAAAGGTTGTTACAGTCACGATGGCTAGCAAGGATAATAACCTTGCAGATATGTTAACAAAGCCGGGAACAAAGGAGAAGTTGAATCTTCATTCAAATTTTGTTGGTCTTCAAGATTGAACTTGAAGATGGAGATACAAGCCAAAAATAAATTAGAAGATGTATAGGTATAGGTACAGGTGCAACTGTTTATCTTCAAGTGAGAGATTGTTAAATTATGGAGCTAAAAGCTTCACTGTTATGCAAATGGTGGAGGTTGCTGAGTTATAGATTAACTGACATTAGTCAGGCCAACTGACGTCAGTCATCTTCAGCTACACAATAACTGGCATCAGTTATGGTCGGCTGGCATCGATCAAATAGGAACTGACATCGGCCACCTGTGCATTTCCAGGCGACGTTTCCAGAATTAGAATTGCTAATTTTAGGAGAACAACTAGTTTGCATGTAAAGACTAATTTTAGTCTTGAGTCTGCATTTCTAATTATTGTTTGTTTTGGGATCTATTTAAGAGACCCATGGGGATGTATTGTAAAGAAGGACTAAGAAGGATTAGATCCTCAACTTGAAGGCAAGAACAACAATTGGGTTGGTTGTCTCAAGGGGTGTAAGATTAGTTGATCTGCAGGTAGCAAGATTAGGGAGATCTACCTGGTAAGTAAGATCAGTTAGATTTGCAAGGGTGCAAGATCAAGGAGATCTATTTGGTGGACTGGAAGTAGGCAACAACAACCATTGGGTTGATTGTCACTGACTGGTGGAGGGAACAACTTAGTGTTGAGTTGGGTTGTAATTGATTGAGAGAGATAACTCTTGAAGGAGAATTACTATACACCCAAGAGGTGTGGGAAGAGTGTGATTTCTTCATTATATTTCCTTCTAGAAGAGTGTTAATACAGATTGTATTATTTCTCGTATCTCATATTTTGTGCTATTTCTAAATTCTAGTTACATGTTACTTATGGTTTAATTTTGTGTTTAGTTGCTTATACAAAGGTAATCAATTGTACTCTTAGGAGAGGATCCTGACAGCTAGTTTTAGAGCTTTGTGTTCTAGATCCTAACATTTAAAATATTGCTTAAAAACATTATTGATAAGTTGTTAATTAGGTATTTTAATATTTAAAATTGTCATTTTGGACGTTATTTGAATAATTATATTTATTGATATTCAACCATAGTTGAATAACCTAATCATTCAATTAGGGTTTACATGTTCATTTTTTTGTGGAAATCATTTCATTTCGAGTCATTTTTTGGGGGGACTATTGACTAAGAAGTTAGAGGAAAGAAGAGGAAATTTAGAGTTTGATAAAAAAACCATGGAGAACATGAAGGTTTTATGATAACCACTACTTGAGTTACATTAATGTGATGGTAGTGGAATGAATGAAGTTAAAAGAGCCATGGAGGAATGTGGAAAGGGGAAATTTCAATGGGGAAAGATAGAAAGTGGTAGGAAAAGAAAAGAAATAAGAAAAGAGTAATAATAAACATTACATTATTTCAAGTATGTTTTACTTATTCTAGTTTTGCTTACATAATTATTATGGTGATTTTATTGGAAACCCTAAGAGGATGATCAAGATACAGAAAGGGATTTCCCCCTTCATAGAAGTTCCTCATCACCCTTGTAATTAGTTATCATTAATATAGCATCTATATTGAGTTAGATAGAACTTGGAACTTATTTTGAAGGGAAACTATGGTTGCTTGTTTTCAAAAACCCTAATGGGTATGTTTTTTTTATGCATTATACCCTTAGATGGTGTATATATGTAGTAAATGTTAATAATAATATGAGTACCACTATTTGATTTATCATGTGCTATTTGATTTAACATCCTATTTTGAAAATGTGCTATTTAATCTAGCATTGTGTTACAAAAATGTGCAATTTGATTTAACATCTTATTTTGAAAATGTTCTATTTTATTTAGTATGTTGCTATGAAAATGTGCTATTTAATTTATCATCATGTTTTTAAAATGTGATATTTTATTTAGCATTATATTGTAAAATATTGATATTTGACACCTTATCATAAAGTGTTATAATTTTTTTTGGCATTTGTTTATGAAAATTTATTTTTAGGTTTATTAGAAATAAGCCACACCTAGACCAATGATGGTCTATCCATAGAAGGGATAGTAGATCAGTTAGTAGAGAACTTTAATAGCAAATGGAAGGTCCTAGGTTTAGGTCCTAGCTAGTTCATATGAGATATAAATCAACATGTGGTATCAAAGCCAGGATAGGATTCTCAAACACTTAAAGTGTGGATTAAGGGGGGGTGTTAGAAATAATACACACCTAGACCAATGATGGTCTAGCCATAGAGGGGTTAGTATCTTAGTTGGTAGAGAACTCCAATAGTAAATGGAAGGTCCTAGGTTTGAGTCCTAGCTGGTCCATATGAGATGTAGTTCAACATGTGGTATCAAATACATGCTAGGAGCCCCAAACACCTATAGTGTGGATTAAGGGGGTGTTGGAAATAATCCACACTTGGACCAATGATGGTATATCCATAGAGGGGATATTAGATTAGTTGGTAGATCACTCCAATGACAAATGGAAGGTCCTAGGTTTGGGTTCTAGCTGGCCCATATGAGTTGTAGCTCAACATGATGAAAGATTTCAAATAATGTAGTGTACAAGATCTAGGAGAAATATTGATTTCAAAGCATAAAAACATAATAGATGATTTTACATAGAAAAAAAGTATCCTAAGTGAAAAAACCTCTAAGAGGTAAAAAACACATAAGAAATATTCAATGATTGATAAACAATAATAAACTCAATACAAATTCTTCTGCCTTCTCACTTCTTCATAAAATGGTATTCAAAAAAATCATATGTGAAATATGAAAAATTAATTTCATATTTGAGTGATCATTTCAAAATATAATAAAATCCTATTTATATTAAAATATCAAGGGAGGTGATGGTTGTAAAAATAATGGGTCCATCCATCCTGATAAAGCTAATTAATTAAAAAACTTGATAAGTATTAAGTAACCATAATAATATTATTTATTTTCATGAGGTTTACACCTTATGTTAATAAATAATAATAATAATAATTTATTTAATTAATTATTAGTGTAAGCTAAGTTTTAATAATTACCACTTAGACTAATTTCTCTAACACTCCCCCTTAATGCTAAGTGGGGATAAATGTCATAGTCACCTAAAAAATATGAATTATATTATGTACACAATTGAAGGATATTATGAAGATTATAAAAATATTATGCTAGAACAATATCATGTTAAATATCACCTTTTGAAACAAAAGGAATTATAATCCAAACACTACTTGAAAGTAAGTTTAGGCTAGCATGATTGTGAGACTATATCTTGTAGTTTCTCATGAATAATCACTAAGTTTATTTGGAGCCTTTTATAACATAAGGACCTCCATTGAAAAGTATGATTTTAATGTCTTTGGGTACAAAAGTAAAACTTCCACACAAATTTTATTCAAAACACATAACTTCCACATGAAGTTTACAATGATAATAAGTATAGAGAAAGAAAAGAAACACATGGCCATTATGAAGTGGAATTTTCATGCACACTCCCCCTCAATGGAAACTCTGAGAGGCCCAACATTGCACCAAACTGACAAAACTTGGTAGCACTAAGTGGTTTTATGAAGATATTTTCCACTTGTTCATCTACAGGACATAAATGTAGATTAATATCACCATTGAGGACTTTATCTCAGATAAAATGCACATGACTTAAATATGATTAAATTGTTGGTGTTGTACACCTACACAAAACTTAAACACATATTCAAAAATATATTCATGATAGCATAATATTTTTAGAATCAAATTAACCACATACATAAAAATATGACATATGTTTTTCTATGGTAAACACACATTTTAAAATAATCATGTCATATTATAGGCAAACAAGTTTACTAATTTGATTACAAAGTTAGTGAAAAAACATAAATTATTGTATGCAATTCATTATTGGATGTCTCAAATATTAACAAGATGAGTGTCCACAGATGTCATGTGAAGCACATATAATAATTTATTAATAATATGATATTAAGTTTAGCCAAACATTAGATATCCTATTAGTAATAACTCATGTTAACATCTAAGTCTTATCAAAACTTTGTAAGTTTATTATGCTTAAATAAAATATTGAGGTATAATCTCTCATACATCAAATATGGATAATTTTAGCATGAAATACCATAATCAAATCAAATATATATGATAAAAATAAATAAGTTTAGATATGTATGAATAGAATGTTTAGTAAAGTAAATGATGAAGAGCCAATAATACATACTCCATTTGCACTTTGAATTTCATAACATATCTTATTATCAAATAAAGAATATAAGGATGTTAGCATAAAAAATCAAATGATAAAACAATAAAATGAGAGTATCTATGCATATTAGCATGAAGTTGTCTCAATAATCAAATAAAAGCATTAAAACATAAAAGATCAAAACTTACTAAGAATGAGATTTTTACCAAATGTAATATCTTAACATGCTCATTTTGTTAAATTAAGCATGATGTTATGCATATAATGTATTTCCATACTAACTCATAATTTAAAATAAACATTATATATATATATATATATATATATATATATATATATATATATATATATGTATATATATGTATATATATGTATATATATATATATATGTATATATATGTATATATATATATATATATGTATATATATATATATGTATATATATATATATATATATATATATATAATTTAATTTCTCATATAAGACAAATATATCTATTATAATATAATTATAATAAACATTTTTCAAGAGTCAAATTAAATTATTTTGCTAACAAATAAAATGTAGATGAGACATTATCAATATAATTAGTATCTCTAAAGTAACAAAAAAATAGTTTTATCAAAGTAAATGAAATGCAATGAGTATGCATATATTTTATATGTATAAAAATCCAAAAATTATGTAAGGATTATATTTAGAATATTCATAGTACTCATTAATTATGCTCATAATAACTATGAGAAACCTTTATAGAATGTAATATTGTTATAGCCATCTCAATAATGGTGCAGTTTTTACTTTTAAAGATACCATTTTGCTAAGGGGAATAGGAAGTTGTTAATTATCTTTGAATACCAAAACTAATGCAAAAATAATCAAACTCTTTAATAAATGTTACAATAAAATTATCATTTTTAAGTTGAGAACAAGATATCAAATTCTTTTTAAGCTTAGGTACATAGAAAACATCATTTATAGTAACATTTAAAAACTTTGCTTTTTTGTATTAAGTTACTTATAAAAATTAATTATCTCTTAAGTAAATTATTTAAAAAATATATCTAAAATCACACAAAATATTAGATAATAAATTTATATGGAGTGATGCACCACTATCTAAAAATGACTCATTTTCATTTGAAGTAGACAAAGTAATAATATTTTGATCCTGATTGTTAGTATGATTAGGGTTTTGATTATTCTACTTGTTTTTATTAGATTTATTAACTTTTTTAGTTTTATAATATTTATTTTTATTTATATCCTTATTTTTATAACAATTTTTCCTTCTATGATTAGATTTACCACATAGATTGCAGTTTCCATTAAACTTATGTTTAAGATTCTTATTTCTAGATTTCTTATTCTTGTTTGAGCCAGAAGTAGAATTAGGATTAGATTTTTGATTCTTATTCTTATAAAAAATAGTATTAAAGGTGATAATTACCTAAGTGGAATTCTTTTTAGAATAGAAATTAGTCATAACTTACTCTTCTTGAATTAGGAGAATAGATAAGGTGGAAAAGTTAGGGATATCTTGCTCAGTTGGATACTTAGAATTCAAAATTGAAATGAAATTTCTAAACTTTTCATGAATATTTAACTGAATAATAAAATAAATTAGTTAATCATGAATCAAATTATAATTACATCCATCTAACTTAACTTTAATGTTTTTAGTTTTAGTAAGAAAATTTATAACTTTATCATCACCTTTCATAGGGGTAGTTAGCAATTCAAAAATTAATTTAATAATATTCAAGAGATGAGTGCCATGATGAATATATTAGAGGAGTTTCCAAACATCTCTAGGATAATCCTAATTACTGGTGTGGATAAGTAATTCATCCTTAACATTCCACAAGATAATGAAAATAGATTCTTACGATTTTTGTTGAAACACATTGGTAAGCTCAGGGGTTACATGTCATATAGAAGGGGATTTTTTAGTCCCAATGACAATATTCCATAAATTTTAGGAAATAAATTCAGATTTAACATGATTTTTTATATATATTTTAATTATTTTCATTACTTATTTGAGAATTATCTAAGAAAAAGGAGGTAAAGCCATAAATTCTCTTTAAACATGATAGTAAACAAATGCTTAAAATGAAACCTTTCAGTGTTAATTTTAACTTAATTTAATACTAAAACAAAATTTAAAGTACAAACACATAATAATTGTTCAATTTAATGTTAGATAAAGAAAAAAATTATGAAAGATTATAACAAAATAGGGTGTTGTAAGTGTTACAAAAATACATTAATGTAAGAAATTTCTTAAGAAAATAAAAATTTTAATAAGTTTTTATACTATTTTTATAAAATAAACTAAATCACAAGCGCAAATATACTTAATTACATAATTTAGATGCCAAATAATGCAAAACACCGATTTATAATTTTACAAAATTGGGTGTTAAAAGAGTCACATTTAGAATGACCACCTAGACACTATTATTAAAAAATTATAAAAACTATAATAAAAGGTTTCAAGACACAAAATTATACATGTAGATGTGTTCTTAAGGTATAAAAGCTTAAGGAATGACTAGTTACATGACTATGCTTGAAAAAATATTCACTAGGTCAAAAGTCAAAATAAATTTGATAGGTCAACAAGGGTTTTAGATGCATGAAACATTTGCACACAAACCAAAAAATGGAATTAAATTTAAATTAAATTTAAAAATTGATTTGATCAAGTAAAAAAATTGATTTTAGGGAGTTTTGAACACACAACCACCTTAATTTCAAGTTTTTAATAAAATTATTACCACAACCCTTCTAGAACCCTTTATTGAATTTTCAACATGCATTAAGTAATATTTAAATCATTTTTTAATTATATATATATATATATAATTTTTTTAAACATAAAAAACTATTTACTTTTTTAGTACAAACTATCTAAACAATGGTGAGGCTAGGGTTACATGGAAATTAAACATTTAAAAAATAAAGTAATTTTTAACTACTTATGGAAAACTATAAAATATAGAATTACATGTAGAACACAGTAGAGAGAATAATGGTGCCCATGTAGGATTTCAACAACTTAGATATTTATCCATAAAACTTTGTTTGCTCAAAAAAAATTTCAAGACGAAGCCACTTCAATCCTAAAAAACTTGTTTTTGGCTTAATATTTGACTCTAATTTTTCTAGTTTATATTGGGTTTCCATGTAGGAGAAATAAAAATTGTATTGACTTCAATTTGTCTTCTCACAACATGAAAATTTGTTAGCTCTCCTAAAATCTTGAGGAAAGGTAGAATTGATCTTCAAAATTTTAATTTTGGTGTAGAAAATATTTGTTTCATTCACCCAAGATGTATAGTGGTATAAAATGGCATCCCAATGGCTGAAGGAAAAATTTTAAATGCTAGGAGACTCCTTCTCAGGGGCTAAAAATTTGAAATGGATCTTAAAAATCTAAAACTAAGTAATTAGAATCTTTAAAACTATTTTTTCAATGAAGGAAATAGATTTATAAAAAAATTCAATGCCATAGAGCCATGTATCAACAAAAAATATATTTTATGATAGCTAATTCTTCAAAAAATAATTAATTGAACTTGATCTGAGAGATTTGAATTTCTTACTAATCATCTATAAACCCCTTTGATTCTATGAAAGATTTCAAATAATTTTGTGTATAAGATCTAGGAGAGAGATTGATTACAAATAATAACAAAATCATAGATCAATTTATATAGAATGAAATTATTTTAGGTGGGAAAACCTCCAAAAGGTAAAAAACACAAGTGATATTCAATGTTTGAGAAATAATAATAACCCTAATACAAATTCTTTTGCCTTCTCAAATATTCACATAATGGTCTTCATAAAACTCATAGGTTGAATATGAAAAAATAATTTCATATTTGAATGATCATTTCACAATAGGGTAAAACCCTGTTTATATTGAAATATCAAAGGAGGTGATCATTGTAAAAATAATGGGTACATCCATCCTGATAAAGCCAATTAATTAAAACAGTTGGTAAGTATTAAATAACCATAATATATATATATATATATATATATATATATATATATATATATATATATATATATATATATATATATATATATTTTATGAGGTCTCTACCTCATATTAATAAATAATATACATACTTATTTAATTAATTACCAATGTAAGCTAAGGGTTAATAATTACCATTTAGACAATAATTTTGCTAACAAGGTTTGTAATTATGTGTTGCCATTATGTGAAACCCTGTAGTGGTGGAATGTATATCTCTCTAAACCCTCAATTTTCATTTGATTTTATGATCTGAGATAAGGTTTTGTGACCTGTTCCAACCCTAGATTGATGGTTTGTGTGGTTAGGGATACTAGTGAATGGATGAGATTAAGTTTCACATTATTAATATTATTTGTGTCTACAAAGAACTATGTTGTGAATTCTTTTTTTTTGCTATCAAATAATTTAACTGTATTAATGAATTTTGGAAGCATTAAATAAACCTTGATTTTTCTATAATTTATGTTATTATTAATAAATGTATTTGATGGAAGATTCATAGTATGAAATGACCCTATTATACTTGATTATTATTTCTTGTTAGAGGTCTAGATTGCACCCTAGCTAGAATAATAAGTGTTTAGGTCCTAATTCCAAATTTATCTCAACATGGGACTGACCCCAGGCTATAGGTATCTTATAATGGGGTCAGACCTCTGGGATTTTTAACAAAGCTAGTTCCTTTGATGTATCAATTTAGCTCATATCTCTACTAAAACCTACTAATGACTAGGGAAAAGGGATAGGTAAATAAAATTAAAGGGAAACCTAAGATAAAGATGGTGATATACCTAAATGATGGTTGATACACTCCATTTGATCTCTTATTAAACACTAATGAGATAAGAAAATGATTAGATCCAAGACTCCATATACTTGTCATGCATCAATATTTCATGAAAATGTTTACCAAATGATCAAAAGCTAAGGGAAGTGATGGATATGTCTAATGCAAGACACTAACTAGTCAAAGTATCCACATGTGAGCTCTAATAAAAAGACATAGAACACTAAACATGACCTATATAACAAGACCTACTAGTAACTATGTGAGATTAGGACATGATAATCAAGAGATTTTTAACACATATACAAATCAAAATGACATGTACACACTATACCAAAACCATGAAATCAAAAAATAGTCTTGTATTCATCTCAAGAGGTTACAAGCTCAATATTGGTAGAGTCTAGTCATGCCCAAGAGAGGGAATAAAGGGATCATTTTTTAGGCGCTAAAACCTCTATATATAGTAGAAATGGAGGGAGAGAGATAATAAGAATTAATAAGAGAGTGGAGAAAGGATCATAGTCATCAATAAGTGTGATAATAATTAATTGGTTCCTTTTATATGTGTACCTTATTTTAACAAGCTAGCCCTTACTTGTTCTAATAATCCTTTAGCTCCTCCTATTAGTTGAGAGATATACTAGAAGACAAGGGTTTGTTATTATGATGAAAAATTCTATTTGAATGAAATTAATTATTTTAATTGCTTATTCAACCACTAGTTTACCACCTTGGGACCCCAAGCCCACTTGACTTGTTCATGAGGATCAAATCCTCAAATCTTGAAACTAATAGTGTCATGTCATAAATAGTGGTTAGTACCTTATTTATAAATGGTATACCCATGTTGATAGATGTGACCCTTTGCATTAATCACATATCTACCCCATTTCCATGTCTGGATCATATGTCCATTCTATAGGCAAAAAATTAATCTAAGATTATTGGTTTTCTTATAGTTGTCATATTGATATAGACCTATAGACTGCATAGCCCATTTTCTAGTACCAAATGGGTCCAAAAAGACCCATAATGTATTTTATGTAACAATAATTTATGTATGCATGGACCCTTGTTTTAAGAAAGGCAAACACCATCACAAGACAATGTTGTAACCTTCAAAAGATGGACCTTATATGTTATAAATCTATGAACCAAAGGTTCATATTGATCTTTAATGGCATCCTTATATGTTATTTATCACTTGAATACATGGATATGTTCTTTCCTTGGAATTTTATAAAGATATAATGCTGGTATGCACCCTTTGAAAATCTTGCCCTAGTTTGGCCTTGGTCATGTGTTTGATCTCTATGAAGTCCCTTAGCTTCTCAACCTCTAATTTTATTAGTCATGGATAAATAAATCATCTATGCATTATTGGTTTTGATTAGTACAATTGAGTAAGATCCATCGATCCTCCCCTTGACTTGTCAAGTCTATCCAGGATAGTGCCACTCGGCAGTCCCACATTTGTACTCAAGATCCACTATCAGTCTACTACCTTATGTGTTTATGCCACATGGTGGCCTCTAGAGCTCCTTGATTTTTTAACATAGTTCACACCATTATATCAAGATGTATTAAGAAATTTTAGCCTTTGATCTCATGGGCCCACTTTATTATCATTTGAGATCACATTGTTGGATCTCTGTTTAGTTGATCCACACCATCAAATCTTGTCCAACTTGTAACTCTTTAAAGGGGTTTAACCCAGGTACCTTTTGACTTGTTTGACCCTAGCATGAACCATTATATCTTATGTGTTATTATGTTATCTCACATGGGCCATTTTATCTTTGTCAACTTTAAAATTTTTAAGGACTTTTAAAACCTAAATGGTTACTTTACAGAGCTTAAACTTGATGTTAGCATGAATGTCTTATGCTACAAGTCTAACTTTAAACATTTATATATTGAGATATAAATCTCATGTGGGCATGAAATTTTCAAGATATGATCTAGTCATGAATATCTCCATGTCAATAAAATCCTTTGGCTTATGGGGATTTTTGAGTGGACTTATAAAATGCTCAAATTAACTAGTTTGTTTCATCTAGATGATAGCTTGGTGAGGGTCTGGTCTTTAAAACTTGCTCAATTTATCCTTTGCTCAATATTTCAAGGTTTTAATAAATTTTTTAGACCTAAGAAACCTATTTCATTTTCTTAAATTATTAGACACCATGAAACCTACTTATATCCTCCTCTTTGTAACTCTAAACCTTGTTCTTGAAGATTAATTAGATCACACTTTAAGCTTGTTTAAAGTGTTTCAAAAGATTTACAACAACATGATCTTCTCCTCAAGTCATTTGGTCCTTGTTTCCATAATAAATCTACTAATATCTTCAAATATTTTTACATGGGCCAAAAATGGCCAACATCTTTGGTGACTCACAAGGGTTGAATGCCTATTTATGTAGATTAAGTCAAACCATATTACCTTGTCCAGTCCATTGGGCATGGAGTCTCTACTTGGGTCTAACATATTGACCTAGATCTAACACTAGCTTATAGTCTTGCTCTAACACCTCTTTAAACAAATGAGGACCAAAAGAAAGAGAAAAATAAGATAGAGTTCCCAAGGAACTTATTAAAGGGAAAATAACCTAAAACAAAATAGGGACAACAAATAAATGTGCTATAACAACACTTGGAGGAAATTGTAAGAATTACCCTAATATATATAGCTTAAAACTATGTGCCTTTCCTCCTAGGTCAGAATGAAAGTTTGACAACATTCGTGCATCATGAGATGTGGTATTGAATGATACATGTAGATTCTTGAATCTTAGTCTTGATGCTTGCTTCTTTATTATAGTTGTCAACTTATTTATCATGATGTTCAATGAGAACCAATTAGCTCCAAATAGGTCAGTTATGTGCATCTAGATAGTCTCAATTTCCTTATATGTCTCCTCAACTATGGCCTCCAAAGGTGGTATAATGAGGCATACCTTCTTTGTTTCTATGGTACTCTTAATAAGATTGGGTTCCTCTTCAGCTACAAGGCCTTCTAGATTATCTAAGAGTTATGCATATTCTATCGAATCTTCTTTATTATCCTCCATGGGAAACTCTTTATCCACTTTCTCAAGTAATTGACCCTTAATTTGGTAAAGGTCTTTCATCTCTTGAAAAAGTTTCATTTATAGCTACCAATCATCTTTGTCCTCCTTATCATCTAGAAACACTACTTATTCATTTTGATTTGGCATCTCTAGAGTATTTCTATCTTCCTAAAGCTCAAAAACATTAATGGAATCCTTATATGAATATTAAACCTACTTCACTATCCTATTTTCCAAGTCTACTATCTTAAGTTCATCGATCTCACTCATGAAGTCATGGTACAACTATTACTAATGGTATTCTTCTTCATGAATGCTCTCTATGTCAACAATAGTTTTATGTGAGTTGTCTTCATTCCTACCTTCCAAAGAAAGATGAGTTTGTACTTGATTTATATCAACTACCACAAGATATTGAGAAAGCTCTTGATCTTGGATAACTAATATGTGATAAAGAGGTTTTTGAGAAATAACCCCTTGATGCACATCTAAAACTTCTCCCTATTAGATCTCATTTTCAACTTGGGTTTATTCATTTAACTCATCTTCTTTGACATTATAGAAGGTTAAAACATGTTTGTTCTTTCCAAGTGGTGTTCCAATAATGATTTTTTCTTCTTGGTCACTGAAGTAATCATTATCTTCTATCTCCTTAATTGCATCTTCTTTATTTTCCTCACAAAGGAGAGGTTCTTCCTCAAAGAATGACATAGTATACCCTTGAAAATATTCAACAAGTTGAGAAAGGTCTAAATAATTTACCATAGGTACCTAATTTTGCTCATGGAGATTCTCTTTTTGGATTATCTTCACCTCCTCTTTCTATTACTTTTATTCTTGAATGGCTCTTTATGAAGGAAAGGCTCTAGGATTTTGAAGGGAAAAGAGTGAAGGTTGAATGGTCTCTAGCTTGACTTCCATAATCACCACTTCTTCCTTTTGCATACTACTCTGGATGGATTTCTAAGATGGAAATGACCTAGATTGTTGAGGAGGGAAGGGTGGGGATTGAATGGCTTTGGATTTACTTGACTACATGATTTGGTTCCAAGATGGTAAAGATAGAGTTTCTTATTTAACATTTTGAATCTAGTTCCCCTCATCTTTCCTTGGCATTAGCTCCAACTCTTTAATTTTTCTATCTACATTCTCTTGGAATAGATTATCTTTAAGATGGATAGTGGATTCATGATAGGGAACATAAGAGGATTTTTTCTCATTTTGCCCACCACCTGACTTCACCACTTTATTCCATCTTGGAAATTTGAAATACCTTTTAAGGGGTTCTTGAGTGGGGGGATCCTAGATCTCAATAATAGGTTATTAAATAGTAGTCCCCTTTTTTCTTAAACAACTCTCTTGGATAGACTTCCAAGAAGGGAAGGCCTGAGGAACATATGAATAACTTGGAACACTTGAATGGTTACTTAGAATGGTCTCTTGGGGAGGAATGGGTGTCACATTAGAATGCTGAGGTGGTTTATATGAAAGCACATAAGATTGGCAAGGTTGGACCTATTATTCTTTAAGGATTTTAAATTTGTCCTCAATACTCTAAATTTAACCACTTACATCCATCATTTCACCTATGAGCTTATTCCAATTTTCTCTCTCAATAGGTGCCCATTCTTCTTTCACTTGATGTAATGAATCCCTTACATAATGGATTTGGTGAACAGGGACACCTTGACCATAATAATTTTTGGAGTATAACTCTAGTGTATGATTTTCAAGGCTCACTAAATTATACTTAGGTGCTGGTATGGATGGCTTATGATAGGGATAACAAGGATAAGTATTATGATGGGGAAGGTAAAATTCATGCCCTTGATAATAAGGATCATGAGAATAATATTGGGACTAATGATAAGGAGGTGGATAATAGGGATATTCCTCATATCTATCCATATAGCTTCATATGCCAAATGATATTGATGTAGGAGCATCTACAATAGCACCATGGAGGACTAGTTGCAAATGCAAATGAAATTCTAGTGGGAAATTTCAAATTTTGGTTTTCCCTCCAAATTGTGTAGATTTCAAAATTTCACATTTAAAGTAAATGTAATGGTCAAAAGTTAAAAGTGAAAAGGTAAAAAGTGATGGTTAGGCTATTGAGAAAATTATGGGGAAATGTTTGAAACTATTTTCAACCTTAGTATATTGTTGAAACTTACAAACAGCATTTGGTTTTACCTTAAGCCCAATTTGGGCGTAGAAGTTAGAAGGAAAATTCTTGAAAAGAGAGAAAAAAAGAAGAATTAATTAAGGAGAGAGGAGGAGAGAGAAGAAGAGAGGATGAGAGGGGCGTAGAAGAGAATAAGGACAAAGAGTAAAAGTCCTCTCATTCAAGGGAAAGAAGATGGAATGAAGAAAAAAGAAGAGAAACAGTGAGGGAGGACCTCACTCAAGAGATATTGAAGAGAAGAGAAGTAGCAGATTTGATGTGAAGTTAAGACTACGTAAAGGAGCAAGGAGGGATTTGAAAGCCATGAGATGTTGATATTGACCTTTAAGTCTTCTAGTTGATCAAGAAAGAATGAATGTTTTGTTTCATGTTATGGTTTCTTTATTTCAATTCTGGTGACAGACCTGTGAATGTGTGTATGTGAATGTGTGTGATGATTTTATATAATAACATTGTATAAGAATGATTATTTTGTATATTGGGAACAATATAAAATTGGTATTATGTGATCAAGAGGTTTTAAGGAGTTTGGAATGTTATAAAAAGCCTAAATAGGCCTAAACAGGATATTCAAGAATTCAAAACCACAACCCACTGTCTTAAGTAAAATCCACGTGAAAATCTTTGTATGAAGTCTAAAAGGGTATGGAAATAGGTCTATAAGGAAATAATGAACCTAAATCAAGAAGAAATAGGCTTTAAAAACCCCTCTTGATACCCAAAATCTCCCACAATAAGCTCTTGGCCTGTAGGTGACAGTTTACAGACAATGGGAAGAAAGTTGTATGTTTTTGCATTGTAAATGGATTGATAAGTCATCTCTGATAAATCAAATGAATGGGGAAGTCACTTAAGGTATGGATATGTTTGCCTATCCTCTTGAAAGTCTGATGACCATCGTGTTTGAGAAGAAAACCAAGAACCCTGCTGACTATCATACAAATACAGTCAAAAACAACTAAGATATTAAGCATTGGAAGGTACAGTAGGTTGATATGATCAAAGTGGTGATTGGAGAAGGTTTAGGGTAGTAATACAGACCCTAAAAAATTGGTTTTAAACCTTGAAATAGGGTAGAACACTCCTAGCAGCAATTTATATGCTCTCGGCCTGTGACAGTCATTGGAAAATCCTGAATTAGGATCAAGCCCTCAAAATGAGTTTTAATGCTTGAAAAATCTTGAAACTTTTTAATCTGAACCTTGATGATGTTAGAAAACTATTGGAAGTGGTTTCAAGGTGTCACAGTATGGAGAAGTATGGAAAAGAACAATTTCCAAGTGGATCCTAGGTGCATGTGAGATGAAGAGCATAGGCCAATATAAGAAAAGTGGATTTCTCCAAATAAGTGCACTAAAAAACATTTGATTCACCTGTAAAAAGATAATGGGTATTTGGAATGATGCTTGGTTTGAATATAAAGTCTGTACTTTACTCTAGACAAGGCATTTTGCACACAAGGAGGGCTAATTAGAATAGGGCATAAAGAAGAAAGTACAATTCCATACAAAACAACCTCAGGAGATTTTTCAGTATGTTATAGAAGGGCTTAATAAGTATCCAAAAATGGTTTTAATTTCATGATTGAGCTAACCTAAAATGAGTTATGGTTAATTAATAGGTAAAATAGGGCTACAAGGAATGAATGATCTAGATAGGTCTGTATAAGTTTGTTGATGGTTACAGAGCTGTGTAAGGATAGTTTCATCATTTGGTATCAGAGCTTGAAGCTCTTAGGAATTGGTAACTTGTTGTTGGTTGTGATTTCTAATGAGTTGTTACAGGATTTGGTAAGAGGATCAGCAGGACAAGGCACTAGAAGACCCTAGGGAGAAAAGGTATGAATAATTTTGCTATTTGATTTGAGTTTGTTGAAGTAAATAGGTGAAGAGGAAGGAAGCCAAGCCATTAAGGCTTAATAGAAGAAGAAGCCAAGGAAGGCGTAGTGAAGTTCCAAGAAGAAGCTTGGATAGTTTGCCAAAAGACTAAGGTGAAATAGACTTAGGTGAGGTAAAGGATGGAGTTTGAAGCTTGGAGAGCTCAAAAGTAAGGGAGCAAGTGAATGCTCAAGAGGAAGATCCAAAGCAAGGTAAGCTTGGATTTGTGATTTGTATTTAATGAAGTGTTGTATAATAGTTGTTGTAGGATTGAGAAAAGGATCAAAAGACTAGGATGCAAAAGGCCTATGTGAGATCAAGGAGATTGTCAAAAGACTAGTCAAGGAGAAAGGCTTGGGTGAGACAAGGGATCAAGAGACCAAGGTGGAAAAGACTTGGGTGAAGATCTTAGAGATGGAATTGTTGTTGAAGGCACTACAGAGTAGCAAGGTACATGAGGGCACCAAGAAGAAAGCAAGCATCAAAGGTATGGACAGTTTTGTAATTAATAAAGAGATTGCTAAGTTGAAGAGAGTTAGCTAAGATTAAAGATGAATATGAGTCTTGGATGTAGATGGATAAGAAAGCATGGGTATGGCCAATGAGGAGGAGGTTGAAGTGGCCAATTGATCTCCTAGTGAAAAGGAGAAGAAGGCAAAAGAAGATTGCCATGAAGAAAGAAGCCCATAGAGGCAAGAGGATGAGTAGGTTGCCAAGTGAGCAGCAAGAGGAATAAGTTGAGAAGAAGGTTCTCATTGAGGAGAACAAGAGAAGAGAAGAAGAAATAAAAGATGAAGTGCCAGGAAGAGCACTTGAGAAGATGAGAGTGTTGATGAAGAGAGCACTCATAGGGACCTTATGGTCTCTTGTTTTTATTTCTAATATTGTCTTTGCATGGGTAATTGCAGGTATGAGCAGCCTTATGAAGGTCAAGAGAAGGGCCTTGGAGAGTGAAGAGATTGGTGCAAGAGAAGACACCAAGTACATAAGGGAATGTGTAAGAGAAAAGAAAAAGTTTGTTGTTGTTGATAAGGAAGAAGAAGAGATGCATTGGTTGATGCATAAAGTAGGTGTTGAAGAACCCATAAAAGCAAGAGAAGAGATAGAAGATGAAGCTAAATTCCATGATGCCATTGAAGGCCAAGAGGAAGAAAGAGAGCAGCCAAGCACAAAGGAAGAGAAAAATTGCTCCATGGAACAAGCTATCAAAGAGGTAAATGAAGTGTTAAGACCTGATTTTGATTGTTGTTATGAGCATGAAGCTGCTAATATATAGGTGCAAGAGTTAAAGAAGATGATAGAGCCCTCAAAAAGAGAATTTAAGCATGGGTATGTGATGCCTAAATGGTGGAAGAAGCAAACTCCCAAGAAATAGGAAGTGCTGATACAAGAGCATGGTTACAGGATGCCTACATGGCTTGAGAAGAAAAATGGTAAGAAGAAGAATCAAATGTGGATGCCTAAGAAGGTAAAAAGAAAAGATGTGAGTGTTGAGGCAACAACACCAAGAAGTCAATGGAAGAGGATTGAACTTGATTCCAGCAGCCAAGAGAATGAAGATGAGAAAGAAAACTTCTCAAAGAATAATGAGGTAGAGCATGAGGATGCAAAGATGAAAGGTAAGTCAATTTCTTGTAATGAATGGGATAATGATTTGTTTGAATCATTTAATGATATTTTATGGAAAATGAGGAATGGAAAGTGGCTGTGTGGACTAATATGTAGCGAGGAGAAAGTTATAAATGGATGGATGATGAGGAAAGGGAAGAGTATGCAGTAGAAAAAACAAGATGGCTTCAAGTAGAGATTGAAGAAAGCAAGGAGACAAAAGGTAAAGATACTACAATTGTATTTGATGAGTATATTGATGTTGATGAAGAAGTTGGTTTATGTGAAGACAAGCTAATAAAAGAAGAGATAAGGGATGAAGGGCAAGTAATCCTTGTGAGTGATCAGCCCAAGTTTGATGAAGATGGTGAGATAGATGAAAGCTTACTAAAGGAAGAGTTCAAGATGTTGGAGGAGTTGTTTGGTAATTCAAGAGAGATGAAGGAAGGTACAAGCCATGGTGAAGACAACATTGGGAAAAGTGAAACAAGACAAGAGCAAAGCAAAGAGGTCAACGCAGTTTTGATCAAGGAACAAGAGCATGGAGATAGCCAAGAGGCTTCATGGCCTAAAGATTTTGATTCTAAGGTGGCTTTGAATGTTTTGTATGCAGGTATGAAGGTTGCTGAAGTGAATGACATAAATGAGTCATTGGAGAAGCTTATGGAACAAGAAGAAATAGAAGACATATATGAAGATGAAGAAGCATGGAAGCTGGAGATGATAGCTGAGAAAGAGATTAGGAGAAGAACATACCAGAAGAGGAAGAACAACAAGATGAAAGACAAAGACCACCAAAAACAAACACAAGCATTGGCATTGACAACAAGACCTTGGGATCTAGGTATACAAGTGAAGACTAAAGTGAGGAGGAAGCATGACATTTGAACTAAGGTTCAAATCTTTTATAGAGGGAGAGTATGATGTAGGAGCATCTACAATAGCACCATGGAGGACTAGTTGCAAATGCAAATGAAATTCTAGTGGATAATTTCAAATTCTGGTTTTCCCTCCAAATTGTGTAGATTTCAAAATTTCACCTTTAAAGTAAATGTAATGGTCAAAAGTTAAAAGTGAAAGGGTAAAAAGTGATGGTTAGACTATTGATAAAATCAGGGGGAAGTGGTTGAAACTATTTTCAACCTTAGTATATTGTTGAAACTTACAAACAACATTTGGTTTTGCCTTAAGCCCAATTTGGGCGTAGAAGTTAGAAGGAAAATTCTTGAAAAGAGAGAAAAAAATAATAATTCATTAAGGAGAGAGGAGGAGAGAGAAGAAGAGAGGATGAGAGGGGCATAGAAGAGAAGAAGGACAGAGAGGAAAAGTCCTCTCATTCAAGGGAAAGAAGATGGAATGAAGAAAAAAGAAGAGAAACAGTGAGGGAGGACCTCACTCAAGAGATATTGAAGAGAAGAGAAGTAGAAAATTTGATGTGAAGTTAAGACTATGTAAAGGAGCAAGGAGGGATTTGAAAGCCATGATACATTGATATTGACCTATAAGTCTTCTAGCTGATCAAGAAAGAATGAATGTTTTGTTTCATGTTATGGTTTCTTTATTGCAATTCTGGAGATAGACCTGTGAATGTGTGTGATGATTTTCTATAAGAACATTGTAAAAGACTGATTATTTTTTATATTGGGAACAATATAAAAGTGGTATTATGTGATCAAGAGGTTTTAAGGAGTTTGGAATGTTATAAAAAGCCTAAATAGGCCTAAACCGGATATTCAGGAATTCAAAACCACAACCCACTGTCTTAAGTAAAACCCACGTGAAAATATTTTTATGAAGTCTAAAAGGGTATGTAAATAGGTCTATAAGGAAATAATTAACCTAAATCAAGAATAAAAAGGCTTTAAAAATTCCTCTTATACCCAAAATCTCCCACAATAAGCTCTTGGCCTGTAGGTGACAATTTACAGACAATGGAAAGAAAGTTGTATGTTTTTGCATTGTAAATGGATTGATAAGTCATCTCTAATAAAGCATATGAATGGGGAAGTCACTTAAGGTATGGATATGTTTGCCTATCCTCTTGAAAGTATGATGACCATCGTGTTTGAGAAGAAAACCAAGAACCCTGCTGACTGTCATACAAATACAGTAAAAAATAGCTGAGATATTAAGCATTGGAAGGTACAGTAGGTTGATATGACCAAAGTGGTGATTGGAGAAGGTGTAGGGTAGTAAGACAGACCCTAAAAAATTGGTTTTAACCCTTGAAACAAGGTAGAACACTCCCAACATCAATTTATATGCTCTCAGCCTGTGACAGTCATTGGAAAATCCTGAATTAGGATCAAGCCCTCAAAATGAGTTTTAATGCTTAAAAACTCTTGAAACTTTTTAATATGAACCTTGATGATGTTATAAAATTGTTGGAAGTGGTTTCAAGGTGCAACAATACGGAAAAGTATGGAAAAGAACAATTGCCAAGTGGATCCTAGGTGCATGTGAGATGAAGAGCATAGGCCAATATAGGAAAAGTGGATTTCTCCAAAGAAGTGCACTAAAAAACATTTGATTCACCTGTAAAAAGATAATGGGTATCTGGAATGATGCTTTTTTTGACTATAAAGTCCGTACTTTACTCTGGACAAGGCATTTTACACACAAAGAGGGCTAATTAAAATAGGGCATAAAGAAGAAAGTACAATTCCATACAAAACAACCTCAAGAAATTTTTTAGTATGTTATATAAAGGCCTAATGGGTATCTATAAATTTTTTTACTTTCATGATTGAGCTAACCTAAAAGGAGTTATGGTCAATAAATAGGGAAAACAGGGCTATAAGGAATGAATAATCTAGATAGGTCTGTATAGGTTTGTTGATGGTTACAGAGCTGTGTAAGGACAATTTCATCAGAGATGCAAGGATTTAATAAAGTTTTCAATGAGACATACCTGGTCTACTCATAACCAGAGGCTTTGATTTAGAGTCACCATTAGTGCTAACTTGCTTGCTTCCAAAATTTTATCAAAGGAAAGACACACCAAGATCTTCCCACTCTTTTAGACCTTTATCCCATCAAGTTTGCTAGAACTATTAGAGGTCTAGATTATACCCTAGCTAGAAGTAGAAGTATTCAGGTCCTACTTCCAAATATAGCTCAACATGGGACTAACTCTAGGTTGTGGGTATCCTATAATGGGGTCAGACCTCTAGGATTTTTAAGGAGGCTAGATCTTTTGACACATCACTTTAGCTCACGTCCACTACTAAAACTTACTAATTACTAGGGAAAAGGGAGATAACATGAAAGGGAAACCTAAATTAAAGATGGTGATACACCTAAATGATGGTTAATCTACTCCATTTGAGATCTAATTAAACACTAATGAGATAAGAAAAATAATAAATCTAGGACTCCACATATCTATCATGCATCAATATTTCATGTTGAGGTTCATCAAATGATTGAAATTTGAGGGGAGTGATGGAGAGGTCTAATGCAAGACACTAACTAGTCAAAGTATCATATGTGGGCTCAAATCAAAAGATATAGAATACTAAACATGACCTACATAATAAGACCCACTAGTAATTAAGTGAGATCATGACTTGATAAGGGATATATTTATACCACATATGCAAATCAAGCTGACATGTACACACTATACTAGGACTATGAAAGCTAAAAATAGTCTTGTATTCATCTCAAGAGGTTATAAGCTCAATCTTGATAGACTCCATTCATGCCCAAAAGAGGGAATAGAAGGATCATTTTTTAGGTTCCAAAGCCTCTATATATAGCAAAAAGGGAGGGAGAGAGATAGGAACAATGCATAGGAGAGTGGAGAAAGGATCCTAGTCATCAATAAGTTTGATAATAATTCATTGGTTCTTTTTGTATGCATACCTTCTTACAACAAGCTAACCCTTGTTTCAATTATCCTCAAGCTCCTCCCATTAGCTAAGAGATCCAATGGAAGATAAGGGTTTATTATTTATGATGAAAAAGTCTATTTGAATGAAATAAATACTCTTAACTACTTCTTCAACCACCAGTTTACCACCATGGGACACTAAGCCCACTTGACATGTTCATGAGGATCAAATCCTAGAATCTTGAAAATGATAGTGTCATGCCATGAATGGTAGTTATTACCTAATTGTTTGATGGTAGATATATGTTGATAGATGAGATAATTTGCATTAATCACATATCTACCCCATTTATATGTTTAGATCATAGGTCCATTCTATAGGCAGAAAACCAATATAAGATTATTGGTTTTCCTATAGTTTTAATATTGATGTAGACCTATAGACTACATATCCCCTTTTCTAGAAATAGATATGTTAAAAATGACCCATAATTTCTTTTTTATAATCAATAATTTATGTATACATGGACTCTTCTTTTAAGAAAGGAAAACATAGTCACAAGACAATGTTGTAACCTTCAAAATATGGACCCTGTATGTTATAAATCTATGAACTAGAGATCCATATTGATCTTAAATGGAATACCTATATGTTCTTTATCACCTAAATGCATGGCTATGTCCACTCAAAATTTTATCAAGATTCAATGGTGATATGTTCCCTTTGAAAAGCTTGCTCTGGTTTTTCCTTGGTCACGTGTTTGATCTCCATAAAGTTCCTTAGCTTCTCAACCTCTAATTTCATTGGTCATCAATAAATGACTCATTCATACACCATAAGTATAGACTATGATTATTGAGTGAGAGCCATCAATCTTCCCCTTGACTTGTCAACTCCATCCAAGTTAGTGTCACTTGGTAGTTTTGTATTAACACTTAGGATCCACTGTTTGTCTTCTACCTTAGACACTTATTTCATGTCATGGCCTCTCTAGCTCCTTGAATTTTTGACTCATATAAAACTATTGGATAAATATCTATGAATCAATGTGAGCCTTTGATCTCATGGGCCCACTTTCTTTTCAGTCGAGCTCGCATTGTTAGATCTCTTCTTGGTTGATCCACACTATCAAATCTTGTCTAACTTATATCTCTTTAAAGGGGTTTAATCCAGGGACATTTTGACTTCTTTAAACCTAGAAAAAATATTAGATCTTATGTGTCAGTATGTAAGCTCATGTGGGATATTAGATCTTGATTAACTTAAAAAAATTTAAGGACCTTTTGAACCCAAACAGTTACTTTATGGAGCTCAAACTTGATGTTAGCATGAATGTCTTATGCTGCAAGTCTAGCTTTGAAAACTTAGATCTTGAGATATAAATCTCATATAGGCATGAAATTTTCATCAAGATGTCCATGGCACTATAATTATTTGGCTCATGGGGATTTTTGAGTGGACTTATAAAATGCTTAGATGAACTAGTAATGATGGTCTAGTCTTTAAAACTTTACCAATCCATCCTTTGATAAATACTTCAAGGTTCTAATGACTTTTTTAGACCTGGGAAACCTAGTTCATACTCTTAAATGCTCAAACACCATGAAACCTAATTTGATACTCTTCTTTGTAACTCTAGACCTTATTCCTTGAAGATCAATTAGATCACACTTTAAACCTACTTAAAGTATTTCAAAATATTTGCAACAACATGATCTTCTCCTTAAGTCATTTGGTCCTTCTTTCCATAGGAACTCTACTCATCTCTTCAAAGCTTGGTATGTAGGCTAAAAATGGCCAATAGTTTCTATAACCAAGATTATGAAAGGGCAACCTTTTTTACTCTTTTGTGGATAGTTTTTGGATTATACAAATATAGATCTAGTTTATATAGTTGATTGATCAATCAATTATTATTATCTATAACGTTTATATATGTATCTATATATTTTTCCACTTGTAATGGATTTGAATTTGGTCGAACCATCTTGTTGAATAAGTACACTTGGTTGTTATTATATTGATGTGTTGTGTTAAAATTCATAGGAAATGATATGGAACTCCTTTTGAATTTATTAAATAATGGTTGAGAACTTTTATTGGTTAGCTTAGATTATATAAATGTAATATTATCTTGATAGTAATATAGTTATATGAACAAATCTCATTTATTTGTGTTAGGGGTGTATATGTTATAAGAAAATCTTGCTTGTGTTGCATTGTTATTATTATACCAAATAATAAAGAAAATTTGTTTGAATGACTTGGGTGAGTAATATTATTGTTATATTTAACTAAATAATAATAGTATTCTCCATAGAATTAAGGTTTATATTGGTTATAATAGTTTGGATTTTAGATTATGTTCAAACCCTAGTGAACACTATCATATGTCTTTGAGTATTCATTAGTTACAACTAACTATTAAATTTATTGGTACTTAATAGTTTGGATTATTTCTTGTTATCATTGAATTTTATATGTAAGATTCATGTGTAGGTTATAAGGGACTTAATCAACGAAAAATTAGATAATTTTTTTGTTAGATTGATCCTTTTTTACATTGTTCATCGTAAAGGATTAAATATTATCTATTTAGAATAAAACTATGCATGCTTGATTATACATTATTAGGTTTATAAAATATATTTTAATTTATAAATTTATAATATGCAACATGTTGGAATATGGTGTAACACATCATTCATATTTTTTTGATATGTTTAAACTCTTAGCATTCTTATGTTAATTGAATTCTCACATGGAAATTACATTTGAAAAATGTTTATAATTGTTAAACATATCATTGTTTTGCACACATGAGTAACTGATCCATCTTATTATAGTAATAAATTATGTTTCATTACTTAATTCTATTAATAGTTTCACAATAATATTAAACATTTATGTATTATGGTTTAATTTACCTATTTGAATTTTTCATTGTATAAGCATTGTATCTATGATTAAAAGTGTTTAGTATGGTGTGTTAGTGGTCATACATATTTTGACACAACCCCAAAACTTGACCAATTTTTTTGAGGCATTTAAGATTTATGTTTTTTAAATTTAACACTAATCATTGTACTCTATATCTAATTCCATAAATTTAAACAAAATACATATAAATTATCATTTCAATGTTCCCTTGGTAACCATAATAATGATTTAACCACTTAGATATTAATTTATTATTAAAACATTCTAATAATAACCTCGTGGTTATATTATCTTACTCAAAAACCATCAATCTATCTTTGTAATTTTTTTAGCTTTTACTTTATAAAAATGCCACAAAGGACACTTAATAGATCTTCCTACCAAACCTAATAATGAGAATATATAAGGTTGAATTTTTAGTTGGGTTATCACTAATTAACCAAAAAATATGGAAACTTTACTAAAGTTATGTTTCCAACATAAACAAAATTGTTGGAACAGTCTAGATTAAATAAAATGCTAAAATTTTATCAAATGGTTCTTTACTCTTTTAGTATATCCTTTGTAATAAATTTCATTAAATCAGATTATAAAACAAATTCAAAATAAGGACCAAAATAAAAAATATAAATGTTTCATTTAATATTAAGACTTACTAGTGTCAACCCTTGATCCTACAATCTCTTTTGGGTAGAGCGAGCCTTTAAGCTTAGCTTAGTATCCAATTTAATCATAGATTGTACTACTCTTAATGTTTCTATACCAATTCCATTAAATAATCCTTCTTAATAATATTTAAATTAAAAACCCTTATAATCCTCACAAGAAAATTTAGGGTTATGCCTCATTCCCAATTTATTTAAACCTCAGTTCATGTTAAATCCAAAAACTTTATATCCCATCAAGGTAATCATTTATGAAAAATCTAAAGTAGTTTATTCAATTAGTACAGAGCCTTATCTAATATAAATATTATTATTTATTCATATCTATTATGAGTTAATTAAATAACATGATTTAAGAGAGTAATCACACTTCATCAAGATAAAATCCTTAATCACACATTTAGGTTTTGTTATCACTCATATGCCATTAATCTCTTAGTAGCTCATGGTGACTTAAATATGTGAGTTCTATTGATCATAAAATGCATTTTGGCTTTGAAAATTTTCCACATTAATCATCCACTAACAACATTTATTCTCAAAATTAATCAATTACTACAATTTTTTTTTTTATTTCAACAAATATAAAGGATTCACCACTTTACTCAATAGTTAATCCGATTTATTATAAGAGACAATTCATGAACATGGTGATGATAATATAAAATAAAATCTATTAATTAATATATAACTTTAAAAAAAATGAAATGTTACATATTAAAAAGCATAAAATAATTAAAATATTTTACCCACCATCCATTTAATGTTTCTTTCATAATATATTCCTTGTTTTTCAATATATAAAAATAATCAAATCACAATCACTAACTTTATAAAAATATATAATTAATATTGGGTATAACTATACAGTCAAAAGTAATAATATCAAGAAAGTTATAGTAACATATATACTCACCAATTTCTTATGTAGTCTTTTACTTCACCATCTCATTGAATAGAGAGTCAAGTTAGGATTCACTTGTATACTAAACTAAGATAAATAATATTTTTATTTTAATTAAAATCAACTTATTTAGCATCATTATTCATTTATATATAAAATTATATAGACTGATAACAAAAAAATTATTGCCATAATTTAGAATGCTACTAGCTTACTAACTTCTAAGTCTCTAGTGGCAATAAAAAAACATAATCTACATCGATACAAATGAAACATGACTTGTATGTCCTTAGATATTACCTGGAAACAAATAACCATGCTATATAATAATAATTCACTTCCACTTAATTAAAAATCTAATAACATAATTTAACTACTAAGTAAGATGACTCGAATTAACAAAGTAAGCATTTGGTAAAAAATGCTATAATTTAAACTAATATAAATATTTTATCAAAAATGATTCCAAAAATATAAATAAATTCTTGATTCAATTCTTCATATGATTCCCAAGGGATAAATCAGCTCACAATAAAATACTATGAAGCTTGACCATTCATTAAATATTAATAATATATTACTCCATCTTATAACATGTTACATAACTTTAAATTGTAAATAAAATGAGATTCTATTGGTTTACTAGGGTAGAATCAAAATACAAAGTATTTACATAGAAGGAGACTCACTCAAAACTCTTAATGCCTAAATGGGAAAGGTCCAACCATCCCACACAACCAACCAAATCATATCTGATGCCAAACATCTCCTTCACTCAATTGAGTGTAAGATATTACACATCTTTTGAGAAGGAAAAATGGTGGAAGAAACCTTAGAAAATATGGGAATTCTTAGATCAAACCTCTTCACATAGATCAAATCCCCAACATCCCAACCTATATCCACCCCTTGATCACTAATGATGTAAAACTCCAAGCTCCACAAGCCTACAATGGAGACACACATGAGTGTATTAATCATTATTAGAAAAAAAAAGTTTAAACTCGCTTTTTGTCATAATAATGAAATTAATTTGAAATAAATAGTGAAATACATCACTTTAAAAAGTTTCATTCTAATGGATATGGAATAAAATAAAAGATTGGAATATTGAATTACTATTTGGCCCACTACAACCCTCAGTGTAATTATAGAAGCAAAACTAACATCATGGGAGGAGACATGGACTGCTATGCCAATATCCTATGCTAAATTCCAAGCTAACCTCAAATTTTGGAGGAATTTTTGGAAGGGTGGACTCATAAAGTTCATGCTTAGGATTGAAGGGCATGAAGAGATTCTAGTTAGGTATTTCATAATAGGCTAGAAACAATGGCATGTGACCATCAAGAGTGTTATTGTGGAAGTATATAATGAAATCATTGGTGATGTTACCATCATGTCATGCGAGGGAATGAAGAAATTCAAAGATAAATGGTATAAATATCAGCTCATGAAGGCATTCTTTGATATAAACACCATATACCATACACACAAGAAGTGTTTCCCAAGGGCTAACCTTTTACAGAGATGGCCAAAAATCTGCTATAAGGTAATGCATTACTTAACTCTAGAAGGAAAATTCACCCATGTTTTTTTCACCACTTATTTATATTGAAACACTTAAAAGGACATAGGATTGGTCTTCCATACTATCTCTTCATGTCTCTAAAAGCCTTAGTCCTATCCCTCTAGGAACAATCCATGGCTGATATAATCCACCAAGGATTAATTCTCCTTCTCACTAAATGAGCAACCATTATGAGAAAACATGAAATCCATATGGTTTAAAGTAGTATATATAAAATATATGACAAGGATATTATTATAGAGGGAAAAAAATTGAGGCCTCTCCTTCCACCCACTTGAATCACCCATAGGAGGGAGGGAAAAAGGAAAAAAGAAAAGTCCATGATCCTTCTCCCCTACATAAGATCTCTAGAAAGAAATTCAATATAATTATTTAATTATAATAGGGTGTGGAAAACCCCAAATTAGAAATACATGAGTTAAAAATTCAGTAGAGGTCTAAAGGAGGGATGAGGATTTGACCTAGCCTCTAGAGAGCCATAGGAAGAAGTTGATGGAGTTCTAAAAAAATTAGTAGAATCTAAGCAGGTAGTTGGTGTCATACATGGAATAGTGGAAAAGTTTTAAATAAAAAATTAATGAGCTAAGGGAAGGGATAGAGGAAATACAAATGATAGAATGTGGTAAGTGTTGACCAATTTTGCCCACAGGGAAAATTTTTGGTTCCCTTCTTCCCTTGCTATTCAGTACCAATCATCTTCAGGTTTCATAGGTTCATGTCATGGTTCTTCAGAATTTTGTTCATCCATCTTCAAGTCCATGAGTTTGGTTCATGGCCTGGTTCAAGTGTTTCAGCAACCTTTGGTTCAAGGGTCCATTTCCAAGTTCAAGCATCTCGATCTTTAATGGTTGAACCATTGAACCATTGAACCAAATTTTGGTTCAGCGGGTTTGGTTTAAGGGTATGCCCTTAACCGAAGGGAAGTATTCAAAGTTCAAATGCCCTAGTGGAGGGCTGGCACTTCAAATGAAGAGGACCCAGGTAAGTTCAGTTTGGTTTAAAGTCCAAAGTTCAATTTTGTTTGAAATCGACTAAGTCTAACTCCTGAATTCCTTCAGGGTTTTTGTCTAAAGGAATTCAGGTGTCTCTCAACACAAAAGCAAAGCCCATGGAAATACACAAAGCTACAGACCTAGGGAAATTAACCTAGGGAAATTGACCTGAGGAAATTGTCTGCAGACAATTTGTCTATGGGAACCTGGGAGACAGACCAGTTCAAATGGAGGGACCCACCAAAGGACCCCGAAGGGCAGATGCCCTTGCAGGGGACTCTCAACCCAAACAAAGGGACTTTTTCAAAGGCTAGAGGGAAGGTGCCAAGAAAAATAGCAAAGGTAGAGAAGTGCTCGAAGGGAAACCATGGACCTGATGACATTGCAACAGGGACGGTGATGTCCTAGAAGACGTCAAGTTTAACAAAGTCAAATATTCATTGGTTTTCAAAGCATGATGGTCATGTGAATGTCAAAATTAGTAAAGTGAAATGGCCATTTGTTTTCAAACTAGGAGAGTGCTAACCATGAAAGGTAGCCCAAAATGAAGTGACCTACCAAGATTTTTGCCCCTGAGGGTTGAAGGATCCAAATAGAGACAAAATTGAGAAAAGACAAGGAGACAAGCATGAAATGAGTAAGCAGTTAGTCCAAGTGGCACCAATTGGAGAAGTGACCCCAGCAGGTGAAATAGATCCTGTGAATTGATCATGAGAGGATGCAAATAACTAGTAAAGCAACCAGTTTTCTCCATTTTACATTTAATGAGTGGACAAACTATGTATTGACCTTGAAAATGCAAATTTTGAGCAGACAAAATGAACAACTCATTAATGTTTTGAGCAACTTGTTATTCCCATGAAGGGATGCATATGCCACTTGTAAAACAAGGAGCACCAAATGGGCCTCCTTGCTTCTCATATATATTATGAACTTGTCATTTGTAAAGGGATCTTCCACATTTTTACAAGGCATAGCCCTACTAAAATCTCCACCTAAATCAATAAACGTAGTTTTACCTCTTCTTGGATGGATATTTTGTTTATGTCCTGAGTGTTAATTTGTGTTTAGTCATTGTCTTTTAATGCTCTCAGAGGTTCAACACCAACACACCAGTTATCTATAAGGCACCATTTTTTGTAGCTGATAGGAGAAGAGCTCTATTTGGAAGTATAGAATAGAGGAAGTCACTTACAGTATGTATTTCACAACATCTTGGTGATTCCCTGTTCCTATGTTTTCATAAGAACCTCCCTGCCATTTTCTTGTAGCCTGGTCTTTCTACCAAGTCTGAGTGTATGTATGTTGTTTTTGTCTGATCTTGAGTGTGGATGTGGGAAGGTTGACTTATTTTAGTGCATCATCTCTTTAGAATAGTTTGTTTTCCTACAATCTCCTTTACCTTTTCATCCCCCCCATTATATAGCTGTATATACCTATATTAGCACTTGCAAGAACAAACATGATGCATCAAAGGGAAGCTAACCCTTATCTAGAGACTCTCCCCTCCAGCTTCGCCAGTCCTACAAGTGAGAGGGGAGTTTCCATGTTGTGAGGAGAAGACAAGAGTTTGACTTACTACCAAAGGGTGCATTTTCCTGCATCAAACGCTCAGTGGGACACACAATTTGACAACTCAATAAGGTTTCAGGATTGATGTTGGTCATGTCACATCAATTTTAAGTTTTCCAACATCTGGCAACTCCACTGGTAAGAGCTTCAGCCTTTTAAATTTAGACCAATTTCTTAACATTCTATACCTAAAGTCACCACAAGGTCTGCTTCAAGAGGGGTTCCTTTTGATTTCATTGAGTTGCCTTTAAACTCTACTAAAAGACTATTATTTGAAAGGACCCATCCTTATCCAACAAGTAATCCTCCTAGACCTGTTATAAGAGATGTAACAGAGCCCCAGTTACAGCCAATTCTAGCCATGGCATTGCCTTTTGTGGCTTTTTGTGGTGAGAGCCCCTTGAATCTCCCACGCTATGATCCAATTCCAGGAATAGCTCTAAAAAATGTTCCTTCTTTTGATGGAGTGGGACCCATTACAGCCATTGAGCATATTAGGAATATTTCCAACCTCTGCAATATTCATAATGTAATAGAAGAAAATATTGCCATCAGATTGCTAGCATTGTCTCTAAAAGGCAAAGCTCTTGACTGGTACAGGACCTTGCTTGTGAATTCAATACATTCTTGGAATGAATTGGGCACTTAGTTGATAGATCATTTTGGGGAAAAGAGAGATGACCTCTCACTTCTTGAGTAGCTGATGACCATAAAGAGAGCTCCACATGAGTATATGTAGGATTTTAACACATGGTTTCAAAAGACTTGGGATAGAATTCCCATCCTGGTAAGACTGACTCCTAGCTATGCTTTCTTATACTATTTAAAGGCATTAAATAGTGATATTGTTGTGATGATCCAATCCATGGGAGGGCATATACTGCCTACTGCTTATGACATAGCCATAGCAGCTGAAAACTCCTTAGTATAGGCTGGGAAAATAGCCCCTAGGCCTCACATGCCACTGTTCCCAAAAATCCTACCTCTAATTTAGGTTGTTGCTTCCATAATTGCTCCCTTACCTGCCATTGAGAAACTAGTTGTTGTTTTGACCAATGAGCTTAATGAGGTTAAAAGTCTATTGTAGAGCATGTCAAATGAACTTGTATCTCTTAAAAGGTAACAAGCTCAAAGTAACAGGTCAAACCAAGGATATCAGCATTATGGTTAGGCTCTTAGACCCCCTTTTCAAGGCTATAATCTAGGACAGGGTCAGCTCACTCAAACCAAGCCATTTCAAAATTACAACTCAGGCCCCCCTTCATCATCTAAATTCATGGTGCCAACTCAGAACAAACTAGTACAGGAGTAGCCAAGTTGTTTGACCATGGGATATGGTCAAGAATAGGCTATTTACACAAATGAGATGATGAATTATTTCCAAAATGTAGATATTTAGGTAGTTGTTCATTCCCAGATTTTTGAGGCCCCAACTCAGCCCAACATGAATAGTAATTAGGCCCAGCCAAATTCTACCCTCATGAATCATATGGAGGGGGAATTTTATTTAATGAATTATATGGGTGTTGTAAACAATCAAGCTAACTATGTTGTAACCAACACAAGATTTAAAAGAAGAGCAATGGGAGAAGCCCAGGCTACCTCTCAAGTGGAAACATCACCTTCTCCATCACAATCAAATCAAAAGGCCCCAAATTTCAAACAGTCATTTACATCTTCCACCCACTAGCCTACAGCTCAAGTTGGGATCAACCCCAAACAAAGCATGAAGGGAGGAAGTGGACCAAATGAAGAAGCTACATATGAACATCTCTTTATGGGATTCACTGTCTCTTCCAAGACAAAAGGATGTATTGAAGAAGGAATTGCATGAGCTGGATTGACAAGCTATCCCAGCAAGCACTAAAAATGTCTTGATGATGAATGGACAACCTTCCACTTCAAGTCAGGTAAAGAAGGAAGAAAAAAATCCCCCTTTCTATGTGTCCTTGGTCATTAGGGATTTCCTAGTACACAACTGCATAATTGACAGTGGGACTAGTACCTCAGTGATGCCCAAGTGCATTGCTGACAAGATGGGACTGAAGTATGAAGAGATGAACAAAGGAGTCCTATAGCTAGATGGGATTCCTGTAAATATAGTTGGAATTTTGAAGGGTTTAAGCTTGACATTGCATGCTTGTCCAACCTTCTAAATTACCCATGATATAGTGGTAGCAGATGTTCCTCCTTATTTCACAATTTACTTGTCCAGGGACTTCACATCAAAGATAGGTGGCTATCTTGTAGCGAATTGGTCATATCTAGTTTTTAGAACCAAGTATGGGACCAAGGTGAAAATAAAATCTAAGCCACTCTACAAGGATCATCTAGAACCATATTCACCCAAGGTAGCCAATGTCAATTACACCATTATCAACCTAGAAGAATCCCAAACAAACCAATCTCCATCCTCTGCTCTTGAAGGAGTCACAAACTTACTCTTAGACGAGTGGGGAAATGATAACTTTAAACATGATCCTTACAAGTTCATTGAGGAGGCAGACCTCAGAATCTACTATATGCATGAAGAGGGCACCTTCATGCCCAATATAATGAAGGCCAACTAGGATGACCTTGGTCTATGGCAACTATACTTTGACGGTTCCAGAAGTAAGCTGAGAGCTGGTGGTGGGGCAATGTTAGTCTCCGCTTCAAAGGAAAGTTAATTTTTAGCTTTCCATTTCCAATTATCTTGCACAAGTAATGTTGTAGAATATGAGTCCCTTATCCATGGCCTCGAATGGGCAAGAAAAGGAGGGATCAAGGAGTTGCAAGTTTTGGGAGACAGCACGTTGATTGTAAATCAAGTGAAAGGCCAGAATATAACTAGGAATTCCTTGCTAAAGTCTTACAAGCATAGGGTCTAGGACTTGGTGGAAGATTTCCTTGCTTTCAGCATCACCTCCATTCCCAGAGAACAAAACAAATAGGTGAATAGGTTGGCAGTGATTGGCGCTCAGTTCAATGTTTCTAATGAAATAAGTCAAGACTATAGTTTGTGCCACTTGAAAGTGGTAGTTTGGCCCTCTGTCTTAGACAACATTGCAAATTGGCAAGTTTTCAAAAGTGACCAACAAATAGCTTTCTTCCTATAGGAAGAAATTGAGTTCACAACATAGAATCAGGTGAAATTAAAGCAGCAATATGGCAATTAGATTATTTAGTTAAAGAACAATAAGCTCCCTAAAGGTCTGGTCACACTTGAAAGCATCTTCAATAGAGATGACCAATTGAGAGATGATAAGGCATGCATCACAACCAAAGAGGAGAATTATGAAAGAGTAGAGATCATCAAAGACAAGTTGCTTGCGCTTGGGATAGTCTACATGATTCAAGAAAGGTGGGCTTTCATTTTGCTGTGTCAAGAATTTGCAGATGTTTTTGCTTGGGATTATAGTGACTTAAAGGGCTTCAACCCAAGACTCACCCAGCACACCATCAAATTAGAAGAAGGTGCTAGGCCAGTCACACAAAAGCAGAGACATTTCAATCCAACAATTGAGCCCCTCATGCAGAGGGAATTAGCCAAATTGATTGAGTCTAAAATTATATTTCCAATGAAACATTCCTCATGGCTGGCCAACCTTGTTCCTATTAGAAAGAAGAATGGGGTGATCAGGTTGTGTTTCAACTTCAGAGATCTTAATAAAGACTCTTTAAAAGATCATTATCCCCTCCCCAGTATGGAGCAAATCCTTTAGAAGGTAATAAGTAGCGGATGTTTCTCCCTCATGGATGGTTATTCAAGGTATAATTAGATTCTAGTGCAAGGCTATGACCAACATAAAATAGCCTTCACCACTAAATGGGGAATGTTTTCCTACAAGAAGATGCCATTCATGCTATCTAATGCTGGTGCTACCTTTTAGAAATCCATGGACATGGATTTTAGAGGCTTGATAAATAACAATGTGTTGGTATACCTCAAAGATGTGACGGTATTCTCCAAGAAAGCAAACCAACACATAGAACACCTCAAGTAGATTTTTGAAAGGTGCAAGGAATTCAGCATCTCTCTTATCCAAAGAAATGCATGTTTACTATTCATGAGGGGAAACTCCTTGGCCACATCGTGTCCAAGGAGGGCTTATCCATTGACCCTGAGAGAGTTCACTCTATCCTAGAGATGTCCCTACCAAAGCACAAGAAAGGCCTGCAGAGTTTCTTTGGCAGGATAAATTTCATTCAGAGATTCATTTTGAATTTCACTGAGATAGTCAAGCCCCTCACCTCTATGCCAAGGAAGGGTGAAGAGTTCAAGTGGACACCTCAAAGGAAAGACAAATTTGAAGCCATCAAGCAGGCCATAACCCAGGCTCCCACTTTGATCATCCCTGACTTCAATAAAGACTTCAACCTCTACACTTTCAACAATGAAAAGGTGATCTCTGCCATGCTTACCCAAGCAAATGGTGATGACCTCAAGCAGCCACTTGCTTCTTTTAGCCAAGGGTTAGAGCATTTCAAAGTTAGATACACATATGTAGAGAAGCAAGTCCTGGCAGTAGTGCAGAGCTTGAAGAAATTTAGGCATATGTTGTCTAACAATAGGATCCACCTCATGGTCCCACATCCTGGCATCAAGGATTTCTTGACCAATTGAGACTTAAATGAGAAAAGGGTAGGGTGGATCACCAAAGTGATGGAGTATGGCATAGACATCAAGATCACCAAGCTGGTGAGGGGAAGAGGCCTATTCAAATAGCTAGCTATAGACTTCAAGAAAAAAATGGAAGGTAGCTTGCTAATTCATGATGCAGCCACGGTAGAGGAACCAACTATCATAAAGGATTAGACGCAGGACATGAGGCATTTCCTTCTCACTGGTGAGTGCCCATAGGGTCTTGATAGCACTAAAAGAAGGTACTTTAAACTCTAGTCCTTCCCTTATGTACTAGTTGATGAAGTATTATTTAGGAAGGATCTCTTTGGGGTCCTTCTAAGATGCATTGACCCAAATTTGGCTGATAAGGTACTGGCTGAGTTCCATGATAGACTAGCAGGTGATCATTTCACTCTTAGAGCTATTATAGCAAGGATAATGAGAGTTGGCTATTTTTGGCCTACTCTTTTCAAGGACACCCATGCCTGGGTAAGAAAGTGCCAGAAGTGTGCACTTTTTGATGGAAAGCAACGGTTGGCTGCCATACCTCTATAGCCTATTCAGGTGGAACAACCATTCATGCAGTGAGGCTTGGACTTCATAGGGATGATCAATCCTCCCTCCAATGCTAGACACAAGTGGGTCTTGACTGCTATGAACTATTTTACAAGGTGGGTGGAGGCTGTTGCTCTGAAAGAAGCAAATTAAAGTGCAGTCCTAGAGTTTTATGAGGACTTGGTAATAAGATTTGGGGTCCCAACCACCATAATCTCAAATAACACCTTGGCTTTTTTGGGGACCAAAACAAGTGAATGGGCACTAAGATATGGTATATAACTTAGCACTTCATCAAATTATTACCTGTAGGGGAATGGGCTACCTGAGTCCACAAACAAAAATTTGATCAGGATCATAAAGAGGACCATGGAAGAAAATTAGAGGACTTGGCATGCCAAGCTAAAGATAGCTCTATGGGTTGATTGAATCACTCTGAAGAGAGTAATAAAAAACTCTCCATATACACTCATATATGGAAGGGAAGCTAAGCTTCCCATCTCACTTGAATTGCTAGCACTGGACGTCACTCACCAGCTACAATTAGAGGAAGGAAGTAGTATGGAGGTCAGGCTTTATGAGCTAATGGAGCTCTAGGAAGTAAGGGACCGAGCTATGGTTTCGATGACCAGTCACCAACAAGTAAAAAGACACTTTGATAAGAAATCTTCATCAAAATATTTATCTAAAGGAGACATTGTCTTAAAGTGGGATGAAGATCAAGCCAAGCCTAGAAAGCATGCAAAATTCAATGCCCTTTGGAGTGGTCCTTACATAATCACTCAGTGCAAGAAAGATAATGCGTTCCAACTCTCCAAGTTGGATGGTGAAGAACTATGTATCCCAGTTAATGGGATACATATGAAGCATTGTCATTGAGTCTCCATTTAGTTGTATATATTTGCCTTTGTTTTCTTTCCTATTTTCTCGAAGTGCTATTGCACATGGTTTTAGTTTTCTTAGTCTTGTGTGTCTTTCATTTCCTTGGAGGTAGATCTGTGTGACTAGTTCTAAGGATTGTCAGATCTATTGCTACTTTTCAAAATTACCATCTGAATCCATGCCCAATGGATTTTGGAAGGCAAATAGTCCTTAAGCATAGTAGGCATGCTTCCCTTGGGAGTTGCCAATTTGTTGACCAATTTTGCCCATAGGCAAAAAAATTTGTCCCCTTCTTCCCTTGCTATTCAGTACCAATCATCTTCAGGTTACACAGGTTCATGTCATGATTCTTTGGCATTTTGTTCATCCATCTTCAAGTCCATGAGTTTGGTTCATGGCCTGGTTTAAGTGTTTCAGCAACCTTTGGTTCAAGGGTCCATTTCCAAGTTCAAGCATCTCGATATTCAATGGTTGAACCATTGAATCGTTGAACCAAATTTTGGTTCAATAGGCTAGGTTCAACGTGGTAGTTTAAAGCAAGAAATTCATTAGCCTTTGGTTCATTGGCCCATTAGCGCATAATGGTTGAACCATTGAATCGTTGAACCAAATTTTGGTTCAACGGGTTTGGTTCAAGGGTATGCCCTTAACCGAAGGGAAGTCTTCAAAGTTCAAACACCCTAGTGGAGGGTTGGCACTTCAAATGAAGAGGACCTGGGTAAATTCAGTTTGGTTTGAAGTCTAAAGTTCAATTTTGTTCAAAAAGTTTGAAGGAATTTGGGCACTGCTCAACACAAAAGCAAAGCCCACAGAAATACACGAAGTTGTAGACTCGGGGAAATTAACCCAGGGAAATTGTCTGCAGACAATTTGTCTGTGGGAACCCAGGAGACAGACCTGTTCAAATGGACGGACCCACTAAAGGACCCCGAAGGGTAGATGTCCTTATGAGGGACTCTCAACCCAAACAAAGGGACTTTTTCAAAGGCTAGAGGGAAGGTGCCAAGAAAAATAGCAAAGGTAGAGAAGTGCCTGATGGGAAACCATGGACCTGATGATGTTGTGATGGGGACAGTGACGTCCCAGAGGATGTTAAGTTTAACAAAGTCAAATATCTATTGGTTTTCAAAGCATGATAGTCATGTGAACATCAAAATTAGTAAAGTGAAATGGCCATTTGTTTTTGAACTAGGAGAGTGCTAACCATGAAAGGGAGCCTAGAATGAAGTGACCTGCCAGGATGTTTGCCCCTGAGGGCTAAAGGAGCCAGATAGAGACAAAATTGAGAAAAGACAAGGAGATAAGCATGAAATGAATAAGCAGTTAGTCCAAGTGGTGCTAATTAGAGAAGTGACCCCAACAGGTGAAATAGTTCTTGTGAATTGATCATGAGAGGATGCAAGCAGTTAGTAAAGCAATCAGTTTTCTCCATTTTACATTTAATGAGTGGACAAACCATGTATTGACCTTGAAAATGCAGATTTCAAGTAGATAAAATGAACAGTTCATTAATGTTTTGAGCAACTTGTTCTCCCATGAAGGGACGCGTATGCCACTTATAAAATAAGGAGTGCCAAATGGGCCTCCTTGCTTCTCATATATATTGTGAACTTGTCATTTGTAAAGGGATCTTCCACACTTTTACAAGGCATAGCCCTACTAAAATTTCCACCTAAATAAATAAGCATAGTTTTAACTCTTGTTGGATGGATATTCTGTGTATGTCTTGAGTGTTAATTTGTGTTCAGTCATTGTCTTTTGATGCTCTCATAGGTTCAACACCAACACACCTAACAAGAGAAGAGCTCTATTTGGAAGTATAAAATAGAGGAAGTCACTTACAGTATGTATTTCATAGCATCTTGGTGAGTCCCTATTCTTGTGTTTTCATAAGAACCTCCCTACCATTTTATTGCATCCTAGTCTTTCTACCAAGTCTGAGTGTATGTATATTGTTTTTGTCTGATCCTGAGTGTGGATGTGGGAAGGTCGACTTATGTTGGTGCATCACCTCTTTAGAATAGTTTGTTTTCCTACAATCTCCTTTTCCTTTTCATCCCCCCCATTATATAGCTATATATACCTATATTAGCACTTGCTAGAACAAACATGATGCATCAAAGGGAGCTAGCCCTTATCTAGAGACTCTCCCCTCCAGCTTTGCCAGTCCCACAGGCGAGAGGGGAGTTTCCATGTTGCGAGGAGAAGATAGGAGTTTGACTTCTTGCCAAAGGGTGCATTTTCCTACGTCAACAATAAGTTAGAGGGAACCCTAAAAGGCAAGGAAATATTCACTATCACCTCAAGGAGACACAACACAAATAAAAGTAAACCATCGATGGAGAAGGCTTGAGGCTTGGCAAAATAAGGCAAAAACATGGCAAAAGGTTAGGGAACTAGAACCATAAGGATGAAAAGTAGAAATGAAAAGAAGAGGATTGGTGGAAATAGGAAGGAGATTCATTTTAAGGAAATATAATAGGTGGTTGTGTTTATTTAATTATGTCTAGGACCTTTTTACTAAAATTATGCTAAATATTTATGTCCAATAGTTTGGGTTAGCCTTGTTTTATTTTTTTAGTCCATACTTTTCCTATTTAATGATGGTTTTTAGGTCCCTATAAAACCTAAGTTTAATAAATCAAATAAAAAAACAACAAAATTATTACCCAATATAAAAAAGTTGATCCCATAATATTTCAATAAATCCCACATAACCAACCAAACTAAATCACAATATAAAACACTTACACCCAAATCATCGAAGATAAATTAAAACATAATGTCACTTTAAAAAAAACATGCTATAATTTTCTTCTAAAATTGAATTAAAACTTACATAGTTTTAATTTCAATAATATATGTAAGTCTATAATCTAAACAATTATTGCATTCAGACATTCCTCAAAATAATACAATAAAATACTATGACATAACAATGATACCCTCATCTATACATAATCATCTTCATGAAAATAAATGATAATGATAAAAATTAAGGTGTGTAATATTCATAGTATAACTTTATGACAACCATTTATCAATTCTTGATACTATTATGGGCTTAATTTGCACCCTTTGAGAGGGTTGTTTAGGCTCTCTCCAATTGAGCTATAAATTTGGGACAAGCCAAGCTATGGGTCACCTATGTTGGGGCTGAACCTCTATAGTAGGCCAAATTACTCTTTAATGCTGACCTAATACTATTACTAATCCTAATGCTTCATGGTAAAATATTTAGAAAGAGAGTAATGGCTCCTAATAAAGTTAATGAGGTGATACATCAGAATTAAATGGACACTCATATAAGTTCAAACCCACACTAGATCAACAAAATATAAATATGACTTAATCAATCTCATAATCTCACTAATTACATAAATATTTAATATAAAATTTCCCAAATAGAACATTAATCTAGACCTATAGATTAGCTTGAGGACATATTCAAAGAGGCAAACAGGACAACAAACTAGGAAGAGTCTCCTTCATGAATTTAACATACATAAGCATACTAAATGTTGATTAAAGATAAGAGATAGGCAAAGAGTTGATCCTATTAATTAAAAAGGTAGTTATTATAATATCTTGATAGGGTTTAACCTTATCAAATGACCACACTTTTATAAGAGTCTTGATGAGTATCCTTGTCTCAGAAAGAAAATGCTCAAATTTCCCAAAAAACTGAGAACCCTTAAAAAGGGAATGAGAATAGGATATATATAACAAGAGATACCACCCCCAAAGAGTAGGTAGACATGCTATCCAAAAAATAACACCTATCTTGGATCATTAAATGAACCTAAACCACCACCTTTTGCTCCTTAGACAATGGAACATTTTCACCTTTTTGATCAATTAAAATGTTGTATATGGCTTATTGAGTGGTAAGGTCTTCAAAGGACTCAAGGATGTATTAAATTCTCCCATCTGTAGTTCCAAATATTATATATTTCTTTTATCTTTCATGTTAACTCCTACTTGAAGACAAAACTTCATGATCATGGACCTAACTAAAACATGGTGTAGTGCCTTTTAGGTGGATGCTTGTTGAGACAACGACCATGCTAAAGATTGAAGATCTTTCACATTAATTTCACTTCTAATTTATCTTCATGCTTGGATCATAGGCCTATCTATAATTGGATAACCAATTTTAGACTATTGGTTTTCCAATAGTTTCTATATTAGTATAGACCTATCAAAAAATAGCAATTTTTATAATATAACAAGTCTAAAAGACCCATCCTTTCTCTATAGGAAACCAAACCAACATACACATACATATATTCTCCTTAAATCATAAAAAACTACTGTAGGAATGAATCTACCCAAGAAAAGTTAAGAAAACTAGAGGTCCATATTTTAACCTTAATGGTGACCCATACATGTTCCTTACATCCCATTGCATTACCTTGGCTATTCTATGGCATTTAAACTAGATCTAATGGCATCAAAAACCTTACAAAACCTTTCATTTCATGGTCAAAAATAACTTTCCAACCCTCATCAAGAATCCCAAGATTGTCTTTAATCTAATTGGTTATAAAAAATTGACTCAGTTCATTAACAAGTTGACTCAACTTACTTGGTCAATTTCAATTTATACAAAGGCCCATGAATCATTGATCTCCTATCAATCAAACATGCCCTTCACACTTGCTGCATATACATTCACTTTTGAGATTCATTAACTCTTTTGACTCATTCTCATAGTTAGATCCAAATGTATGATGCAATACAAACCATAAATCTATTAGGACCCACTATTTTAATTCCAATAGTTATTTTCTAGTGCTTGAAATTGATGTCCATGCAGGTGTCTACCATTTCTAACCAACTTTTTAATTTTATATCTTGAAAGGTATGGATCATGGGGGTACCAAACTTTTAGGGAATGGACTTAATACTGAAAATAACAAACCCTTTTGATTTTCTAGCAATTTTAACTTTTCATGCACTTTTATAAAATGTTGAAGTTGACTGGTCTTGTACGATGCCTTGATGATAGTTGGGTCTAAAAAAACTAAGTATGGAAACTTAGCAAATCCTACATTATGAGCCATCTTTACCCATGCATATCTTCTTCTACACTTTGTCGGAGGACTTGTATCATAGTGCATATGAAATGCACTCCAAGATGAATAAACACATATGATTATTTTTTTGGGGCTACCATATGTTTGAGATATACCATGAAAATGTCTACTCGACTCAAAATGGACCCAAAAAACAAATTTATAAATGCATTTGAGGGTGAATTTGCATGATTATATCTTTCATGGTGTTACAACATATGAGCTATAATTTAGCACAAATTATCTTGGTATAAAAGTGAATAATTTTTTTGGACCATTCTTTCTAACTCTTCTTCACGTGCCAGATTTATCTTCAACAACCTACCTATTTTTGATTTCTACATGCTTCATTAAATCATGCAATAATTTTCTATGGGCCAAAAATGGCCAACATCTTGGTGAATCATAGGGAAGCATACCTGTTATGATTTGAAAACCTAGACCATCATCTTATCCAATATATTGGGTATAAAGTCATTAACTTATACAACTGAGTTGAGCCTCTCCTTTGAAGTAGTAAGGATTAAAAGTAACAAAACACAAAAAAATGCATGAGGCACTCTAGAAAAGAAAACAACAAAATAGAAAATAAAAGTGGATAAGGCACCCAGAGGAAAGCAAAAGCTATTTTAACATGTACAATATGTTATAATGGATGTAATGCTATTTCAATAATAAGGATTTAAATTAATTACATTTAATAGGATGGGTAATACTTCTCCATCTAGTTGGGAAATCTAAAAAGCATTGTGCTCTTTTCATCCATGTATCAAATAAAGACCACTCCACAAGTTGTCAAACTTGGTATGGTTGCCTGGTTTGGCCTTATTTGAATCCCATTTTAGGACTGGGTCCCCTTCCTCAAAGATATTTGATATAGATATTTTTTCAAAAGCCTTCTTAACCTAATATTTATGTGATTCTAAAGTTTTCATAGCAAGGTCCCTAGTTTTTTCTAGCTTCATGAGTTCTACCATACTCATATTCATGGGCTCATCCTCCATTAACTTAAGCTAATGAGATAATTATAATGCAGGATGTTCAATAGAGATAGGCAATTTTTATTCCCTTCCATACACAAGAACATATTAAGTAAAAATGTTAATTTTAGGAGTCACCCTATCAACCTACAAGGTTATCTTTAGTTTGGTGTGCCATGTCCTTTGATTTTCTTCCATGGTTCTCATGATGATTCTCAATAAAAAAAATTGTGGACTCTACTAGTCCATTTACTTGAGGATAGTAGTTAGAATAAGTTCTAAGGTAGATTCCAAATTTGAGATCCCATTCACTTGTATTCATACCAAATAATGCCAATCTATTATTAAAAATTATGGTGGCTAGGACATTGAACCTCATTACGAGGCTGTCATAAAAATCCAAGACTATAGCTTCATTAGCTTCCTTAAAAGTGATGGATTCCACCCACTTGGTGAAGTATTCATTTATAGTGATCACCCATTTAATCCCTACACTTGATGGTAGATTGATTATCACTATGAAGTGTAAACCCCATTGTATGAAGGGTTGTTTGACCTGAATAAGATTGAGTAGAAGGGCTGCTAGTTTTTGTTTTCTTGCAAAGAGGGTGCACTTATAACACCTTATAACCCATGCATGAACACTTTTTAAAATAAACAACCCTCATTACTTTCATTTTAGTGGTTTTAGGTGTAAAATGGCCTCTTATAGGTCCATCATTAAATTGTTCTAAGAATTTGGTTACCTAGTCATCATCTATACATCTAGGGATCACCCCATTGAGGTCCTTTCTAAAAATAATTCCATCAATTAATACGTAAGGTATAGATTTAATATTTAAATATATTCTTTTGGATCTATCCAAAACTTGGGAGCATTATCCTATTTTTAATAAGTGAGCCATATCTTAAAGCTAGCTCTTTTTAGGTGGGAGTTTACCTGCCTTTAAGTTGTCTTAGTTCACCAAAATAGTTTCATTGTCCCTTTGGAGGTCATTCACCATGTATTCACAAAATATATTTCTCCTAACCATCTTGGTGACCTTTATTTATATGTCATGTTTCATGAGCTTTGTGATCTACCCTGCTCTCTTTTCACTTAAATATTTGTTAAGGAGGAAATCCCTAACTCCAGGATGAGACACCATAAGATGGATCTTGTTGTTAGAGAGCATGGGCATAAATTTATTGAGGCTCCTCAAGGTTGTAAGAAATTATTTCTCAATGAAAGTTTACCTCACCTTATATCCTTCTAGCCCTTGACTAAAAAAGGAAATTGGCTACTCCATTACTTCACTATTCTTCTACATCATCATAGCTAATATGTTGTCAATGTTAGCAAAGGTGTACAAGATGAATTATTTGAATAAATTAGGTTTATAAGTGAGGGTGCTTGGGTAATGTCCTACTTGATGGATTCAAAATATATTATACCTTTATTAGACCAAGAAAACACTTGGCTTGTATTCAGCATGGCGGTGATAGACTTGACTAGGCCTAGAAAATAAGGTATGAACCTTCTCACAAAGTTGATATTCTCAAGGAAGATATTTATCCCCTTTTTATGATTTGGCAAGGATAAGGCTAAGATAACACTTACTCTATCAGGGTCAATGTATAACGCTTCTTTGGAAATAATATAGCCTAGAAATCTTCCTTCATGCATAGAGAAAACACATTTTTTGGGATTTAAAGAGATCCCATACTCTTTGCATCTTTGGAAAACTAGTCTCAAATGGTATATGTGGTCATTGGTATTCTTGGAGAAGACTGTAATGTCATCTAATTAGACTAGCACCATTTAATTTAGCAATCTTTGAAAAGCCATGTCTTTTGCCCTTTGGTAGGTTTCCACAGCATTGGAAAACCCAAAGGGCATATTTTTATAATAAAAAGTCCCCCACTTGGTGGTGAAGGTAGTATTGTATTGGTCCTCTTCTCTCACTAGCACTTGGTTATAACCAATGTATCCATCTAGGAGAGAGAAATATTCTGAACTAGTAACTACTTGCATGAGTTGTTTCATGGATGGCAGAGGGTAATGGTCCTTAAAAGATACCCTATTAAGATCTCTAAAGTCCACACACATTTTTATCTCCCCACTCTTATTTTTGATAGGTACTAGATTAAATACCCATGAGGACTGTTTGATGGGGAAGATGATCTTAGACTCCATAAGCTTGGTTAACTTTGTTATCATGAGCTCTTCAATCTTGGGATTTATGGGACTTTACTTCTACTTGATAGGCTTGGCATTAACCTCTAGCTCTATTATGTTCTAGGATAGATTAGGATCAAATCCTTTAGGTCATTATATTTCCAAGAATAAATGTCTGCATATTCTTTATAGAGCTCTATGAAAACATGCATTTTAACTTTACTGCTTACCTTTCCAAGCTTGAGAAGCTTATCCTCAAAGATAAGAACTCTTTCATAGTTCTCCTCATTAGTTGAAATTACTACTTTATCCTTCCTCATATGGTTCCCTTCATGAAAGAGGACTTCTAGGGTGACTAACCCCTTAGGAAGCTTATTGGACCTTAGTTAGATAATTTGCTCCCCATACTGGTGCTGAAACTTTTCTTGATTAAGGAGGAGAATTCTACTTCTTATTACAAGAAGCATGGAATCTATTTTTCATTTTCAAAGACCTACCAGTGAGCTTCATTATTTGGAATTTATGGTCTTATTACCACTTTGACATGTGGTTAAAACTTGGTTCTTTTCATTTCATTGGGGATGTTGAAATGAGCCCTCATAGTTGCTAACCTATCAACATGTTAGTTTTGGCCTCTTGACACTGATTGGATGTTAAAAGCCTCAAAGTCCTAAATGAGGTCCCACACCCTATGTTTTTAGGATCTTATTAAAGGATTCTTAGTGTCATTCTAACCTCTAACTTGGTGCATAACCAATTTTCTATCCCCATAGACTTATAATTACTTGATATTTCTCTTATTTGCCCATTGAAGACTATGGATGAAACCCTCATATTTTGTTACATTGTAGGAGCAGATGAATTAGAACCTATATGAAGAGAAGTAATTATTATTTGAAGGGGAAACTAGCATGAAACTTGCACCCACCCCATTCTTTCTCTTTGAGCCATAAAATAACAACTTCCATAGACCACTAGGATCTTCTTGAGGCCTTATGAGGGATGGCATAGGTTGATCTTCTTCATGAAAATATAAAACACCCAAGTCTATTTCTTTAACACCATCTAAGGGGTCCATTGAGTGGTTATAATTCCATAACTCATCAAGGAACATGTCTAGCACCTCCTCTGGATGAGTGTTCAAATCCTAATCCATTGTAAATTTATCTTCATCAATGATTATGCAATTGATGTTGACACTATCTAAACCATAAAGTTCAATATTTAATTGCATAATGGGATTAGCCTTGAATGACACCTTGGTCCCATATCTTGTCTTGAAGGCCATTTAGGACCATTCTATGGTGAGATATCCCCTATCTTTGTTATGAATTATCTAGATAAACATAGTGCAAAGTGAGGAGGTACATCTAATACCAATACATCTTAGGCTACCAAGATACTAGGAGAATCTTGTAGGGTCATATTGAGGTCCTTGATTATACCATATGGTTTAGGAGAAGAACTATCAATTTGTAGCACTCAAATTGATTATGGATCATATTTTATATGAAGCTAATAAGCTATGGATTTTGGCATCACTAAGGTACTAGCTCCACTATCCACCAAATAGTTATGTACCAAAGAGTTCCAATGATTACTAAAATTTAGGAGGGAGGAAGCTTGACTGCTTTACTTGATTGCCCTTCATCTAGCCCTTTGGCCATACTGGTGAGAACCTCATTCACCTTTCTTGATGGCTTGTTTACAACATTTGTAACATTGATCCTAGATAGACCCTCCTAAATGACATCTACTTGGCTAGTCATGGAGAGAATATCCCACATTGGTATGCTCATAGTTAACTTTTTCATTTGTTAAATAATGTTGATGGGTGAACCACCAGCCTTTGCTTGTGAGCCTTGAAGAATAAAGATTCCTTTGGCTCTAATCTCTTAGGGGTACTAAAACCTTTATATTTATAGTAGTTTCCTTGGGCCTTGTTAATGAATGAGTGATCATGGGAAGTTCTTTAACTACTTCTTGGTTACCATCCATATTCTTTCATTTAAATCTTGTGTTTACTTTGACTAGACTATAGGCCTAGTTAGAACTAGCCTATTGGCTAGCTGCATAACACTCCCCTTATTCATAGTTCATCATTGTAGTATTTGGTTGATTTGGTTTTTGATTTTCCCCTTGACCCTATGGAATTTATTTTGGTCTGGTCATCATAGTCACCTCTACATTTTGGGCCATGAGACCTTGGTTGTACCCAAAGTTAGTAGATTACTACCATTGATTATTAAAGGCTTGGTTAAGAACAATATTTGGGATAATATGTTGACCATAAGACTAGTTCTAAGGCATGGTACCCTCTACTTCTTGGGCCACATTATTCTAAATTGGGAACAAGGAGTTGGAAGTACTATCAACATTATGGTTAAAGTTACCCTTCCTATTGTATCCATGTTGCCCTCAGTTCTGACCTTGGCCCTAGTAGTTTCCCTTATATGGAGGCCTATTTACTTAAAAATGCTACTATTGAGGTTGATACAAACTTTTATTGGGCCTGTCTAATTCCTTTTTCCTTTTGACATTCATTGTTTCATTCCCTAACTACTAAAACATGTTTTTGAGCTCCTAAAAGTTTTTTTGTTCTAGTGAATCACTAGATCCACTAGTAAAATCTTTCTCTTACTTTGGTGTATGGATTGAAGCAATTTTTGGTTTAGGGAGAATGATGACCAATGGGGGAATATAAATGGGAGATGGTCTAATCTTAGTAAATAAGGGCATCAATGGTTTGGGTGTAAGTTTATCAACCTAAACTAGATAATTTCCTACCTTAATGGCCACCTTATATGCACCTAGAAGTATATGTCCTCCCATAGATTGGATCATCACCACTATGTCACTATTCAAAGCCTTTAATTAATATAGGAAAGTGAATTTAGGGTTTTGTGTAATTGCAACTGGGATTCTATCCCAATTTTTCTAGAACCTTGTGTTAAAGTCTTACATGACTTCATGAGGAGATATTCTGAGTGTAGTTAGTTGTTTTGTTAGTGACAAATGGTCACTTTTATCCTAAAATATTTTACACAAGGCTTCCCCTAATTGGTCCCATATCTAAATGGAATTTTTAGTAATGTGTTTATACCAATCAAAGGCCTTTCTTTTGAAATAGGTAGCTATAAGCCTAATAAATATATTTTCCTCTATGACATTATGTATATTGAAAAGTTTTTTATGTCCATGAGATGTTTGAGGGTGTTATAGTTTGGTCTCTAGTGTAATAGGGAACACTTTTGAGGGATACAACTAGGATAAGATCATAATGAGAAAGGGATAAAGGGCTTTGCCCATTAAAATCAACAAAAGCTGTAGGGACTACCATAGCTATGCAAGGGGGTAATAAGGTTCCTATTGTAGGGATAAGCTTTAGAAATTCCCTAGTAGTAAATTTTCCTTGGTATGGATGAGTATTTTCAAACCTTAGTCTTTTTGTAGAATTTAAAGGTAGTTTGACAAAGTCAAAAGGAATACCTCTTAAAGCTAACCTTGTTATCACCTTTGACATGAGATGGAATTGTTGGTCTACACTAGAGAATTGATTCTTCCTTTCAAAGTCACCAGATGCTATTTTTTATAGCTTAACCATGGTATATTTGATCAAATCAACATCAAATTTTGTTCAATATTTATTTTTAAATAAGTGTGTACCATCAAGCATGAAAAAAATTGTTATGGGATCAATTCACACCCTTAGAGAGGGTTTTTCAGGATCTCTCTAATTGAGCTATAAAATTAGAACAACCATAGGCTATGGGTCACCTATATTAGGGTTGAACCTTTGGAGTAGGCTGGCTTCCTCTTTGATGCTTACCTAAGACTAAGACTAAGACTAAGCCTAATGTTTCATAAGAAAATATATAGAAAGGGAGTAAGGGATCCTAAGAAAGTTAACAAGGTGATACATCAAAATTAAATGGACACTAATATAAGTTCAAACCCACATTAGATCAAAAAAAGATAACCATGACTTACTCAATCTCACAATCTCACCAATTACATAAATATTTCATAGAAGAGGTCCCAAATGGAACCCTAATCTAGACCTATAATTTGGCTTGGGGACATCTTCAAAGAGGCAAGTAAAAGGACAACAAAATAAGAAGAGTCTCCTTCATGAATTCACCATATACAAGCATACTAAATGTTGATTAAAGATAAGAGATATGCAAGGAGTTGATCCTATTGATTCAAAAGGTAGTTATTATAATATATTGATAGGATTTAACCTTATCAAATAAGCACACTTTTGTGAGAGTCTCAATGAGTATTCTTGTCTCAAAAATAAAATGCTCAAATTTCCCAAAAAGCTGAGAACCCCTAAAAAAGGAATGAGATCAGGATATATAGAAGAAGAGAGACCACCCCCAAAGAGTGAGCAAGTATGCTATCAAGAAAATAACACCTATCCTAAATCATTAAATGAACCTAAGATACCACCTTTTTCTCTTTAGCCAATGGAACATCTCCACCTTTTTGATCAATTAGAACACTATATATGGCTTGTTGATTGGTAAGGTCCTTAAATGCCTCAAGGATGCATTAAATGATCCTAGCTATAGTTCTTAATATTATATATTTCTTTGATCCTTCATGCAAAATCTTTCTTGAAGACAAAACTTCATGATCATGAACCTGATTAAAACATGGTGTAGTGCCTTTTAGGTGGCTACTTGTCAAGACAAATAACATGCTAAAGATTGAAGATCCTACACGTTAATTTCACTTCTCCTTTATATTCATGTTTGAATGATAGGCATATCTATAGGTGGAAAACCAATTTAAGAATATTGGTTTTCCTATAGTTTTCATATTAGTACAAACCTATCAAAAATAGTAGCACCTTTTATAATATAACAAGTCTAAAAGACCCATCCTTTCTATGCAGGAACCCAAACCCACATGTGCATACCTATATTCTCCTAAAAATGGTGATCATTATTGTAAGAACAACTCTACCCAAGTAATAATACAAACTAGAGGTCCCTATTTTAACCTTAATGGTGACCCATACATGTTCCTTGCATCCCAATGCATTACTTGGGCCATTTTATATCATTTGAACCAACTTCAATGACATCAAAAACCCTATAGAACCTTGCATTTTATTACTGAAAATAACTTTCCAACCCTCATCAAGAATCCCAGGCTTATCTTTAATTTGATTGGTTATCAAAAATAAAATTGACTCATTGACAAGTTGACTCAACTCACTCTATTGATTTCAATTTATATGAAGGTCCATGGATCATTGATCTCATTTTAGTTGAATGTGCCTTTAATGCTTGTCATGTATACATTCAATTTTGAGATTTGATAAATCTTTTGACCAATGTTCACCATTAGATCCAAATGTATGATGTAATGTAGACCATCAATCTATTGGGACCCATTATTTAAATTCTAATGATTATTTTCAAGAGCTAGAAATTTATGTTTGCACGAGCATATACCATTTCTAACCAACTTTTTAATTATATATCTTAAAACATAGGGATCATGGGGGCATTGAACTTATAAGTAATAGATTTAATACTAAAATGAACAAACCCTTTTTATCTGCTAGCCATTTGAGCTTTCCATGTGGTTTTATAAATTTTCAAAGTTGACTGGTCTTGTATGATGTCTTGATGATGATTGGGTTTGAAACAGCTAAGTATGGAAAGATAGAAAATATTAAATTATGAGCCATATTTTCCCATACATATCTTATTATATTATTTTTTGAAGGACCTATACCCTAGTGCATATGAATTGGACTTCAAGATGAAGAGACCCATATGATTTTTTATTTTTGGGGCTGCCATACGTGTGATATCTAACAACATGAAAATGTCTACTCAGATCTAAATAAACCCAAAAAAACATAGATATAAATGCTTTAAAGGGTGATTTTGCATTATTATATCTTTCATGGTATTATAATGAATGAGCTATAACTTAGCATGAATTATCTTCATATAAAAGTGAATAAACCCTTTTGGCCATTCCTTCTGACACTTTTACACGTGTGAGATCTAGCTTCAACAAATTGCCTATTTGTGCTTTCTATGTGCTTCATTACATCATGCAATAATTTTTTGTGGGCCAAAAATGGCCAATATATACAGAATTAACTTTCAAAGTCATATATAAGAATGTATTTAAATAAAACTTTACAATTTAAAAATAATTATAATTTTAATTTAACACAACATAAAAGACCTTCTACCAGCTCTAAGATAGATATAAGTATTTCCAAATCCTCAAATCAGATATTTCAATATATACATTCAACAGAAAAATTACATCCATGCAACTATACCTTAATAAGAGCAATATATATGAATATAACATAGAATAGAATAATGTATTTATAACTTCCATTTTAAACTTTAAAACTCAAAGATAAACCTCAACTAGTAATGCAATAAAGATTCCATCTAAAATTTATAATGCAACAAGAGGAATCTACTAGCTATCTAGTGCCTCAAGAATCATTGACACAACTAGAGGTCCACATCAATGAGAAATGATTAAAAAATTCTCTGAAGGTACAGTTAATAAAAATAATTTAGCCTTACCCACCCTAACCATCAATCTAAGGTTATAATAGATCACCAGATAAAGTCTTAGAATCACAAAAGCAAATGAGAAATGAAGGTTAATATAGAGATATAGTCCACCAATATGAGATTTCAAATAAGCGTAATACACAACATAAACCCATGAAATAAGATTTAATGCCAAAATAAGCAACATTTCGAGATAGGATTCCAAACTAAATATCCATATTTAAAAAAATAGGATGCTAAATCAAATACTATTTTTCTAGAACAATATGTAAATAAAATATCAAATTTACACAACATTATAAAATTCATAACATATATATTCCATCCAAAGGGTGAGATGAATTTAAATAAATAATACCCATCAGAGTTTTCTAAAAGCACATTATCCATTTAAGCAACATTTTAGTCAAATCCAAATCATTATAGTAGATATGTGCATAAAACCAATTACAAGGTGATGGGGAATTTACAGAGGGAGAAATAAATTCATATAAATTTCTCATCCACCTTGGGTTTATAAAAAAATGGAACCCCAATAAAAATAATCTTACTAGTAAGAATGAAATGTTAGTTGTTTCTCTCTCTCCCCTTTCTTTTCCTTTTTCACCATTTTTTTTATTCTTGTAGAAATGTATGTTATAAACAATACTCCATGGATCTCTTATCTATTTATATTCAAATAAAAAAACATAAATGTAACTCGAGTAGTGGTTCTCAAAAAATCTTCAAGTTTTCCATGGCTATTGCAATAAACGCTATCTTTTCGCCCCATTTATGTAACTCCCCAATCAAAAGTCCATAGAACCAAAATGACTTTGAACTGAATTATTTCAAAAAAAAATCCACCAAGTCAACCCTAATCAAATAATTTGGTAATTAAACTAAGGTTGAATGTTAACAAACATTATTATGCCACTAAGGTATAAAATGACCTTTTAAACATGAAAATCCCTAAGTTAAAGACTTATAAATCATGTTTGAAAGAAATATTTCAAACATATATTTCAACCTATTTAGTTCCTCAATAAAATCAACAAAGTCAAGGTTAAATCTTCACAAGAATTCAAGGTGTTAATAGTATATAGATTTAAGGAAACAACCTTAATCGACCATCATCATTATGATACACTTTAATTTATTAAGGTAATGAAAAAGGTGTTCTGATTATAGAAACATGTTATAGTTTTCCAGGAACAAAAAATCATCTCTATAAACATAGTGGCATAATTATATTTGAGCTAATGATAACCTTAAATTAAAAATTAATTAAATATACATAACACATGTATTAAAAACACAAGACAACATGAGAAATACATGGTGGACTAAATAGATCTCAAAATTGTACCTCATTTTCCCATATATATATGACACTATTAAAAATTTCAAGAGCATATTCTAAGCCTGAACCTAGCTCAATTAACACTACTATTACCTACATTCACCAAATGACATCAATAGTACTGTCTCAAAAAAATTATGAATCATATCAAGTAATAAATAGAAATACAACTATCTATAATATAACTAAAACATAACTAAAATTCATAATGCATAAAATAAACATCAATCAAATCTTATATCAAATGTCTCAATAGTCCCAAAATGTTCAAGAAATCAATATAAAAAAACATATTTTCACTACATGCTTCATCAAGATATGAGATCCACCTCCCCTAAAGTAAGGCACTATCCCAAGGCCTAAAAATAGAGGTGAGGATAATGTTTCCTAAAAATATTTTTATCTTCCCACATGACACTTTTCTCACTAAACTTATACCATTGGACCAACACTTTATGTATAAATCTATTTCACAGGTTAACATTGAGATGAACCAGGATCTTAATAGGGTCCTGCTAAATCAACTCCTCATCTACCATGTAGACATTATTACAATATAAATTATGATATGGATATGAAACATTTTTTATTAATAGATACACATGAAACACATAATGTATTATAGATATAAAAAGAGGAAGAGCTAGGCAATAAGCAACATGGATGATATTTTCCATAATGTTTAATGGACCAACAAAACATGGATATAATTTATAATCCTTTCTAAAATTGATATATTTTTTTAGGTATTACTCTAAAATATACCTTTTACAACACTTCAAATTCTCTTTGTGATCTCTTAGGATCAACATAATTTTTTTGTTGATTAGAGGAAACTTTCAACATTTGATGAATCAAAGCTATTTGATGATCATGCTCTTGTAAAGTTTCAAGACATGTAAATACATGATGTTAATAACTATCCTATCCAAGAGTATTTATACACATTTTCCCATTCAAGGCTTTAAAATATGGAATTTTAATAACCAAATGATAGGTATTATTGTATGCAAATTCAACCAAATAGAGATAATCCTTACATTTAGACTACTAGACTATCACATACATAACATATATTCCACCACTTTATTCAACCTTTAAATTTGACCATCCATTTCCAAATGATAGGTTTAAATTATATATATATATTTTTAAAATACAACCATTAAGGTGTTCTAAAATCTAGAAGTGAAAACTTATCTCCATCAGAGATAATCACTTTAGGAACAATAAGAAGGCACAAAATTTATTTAAATATATTCTTAGAAACAGTTAGGGAATAATTAGTAAGATTTAATAAAATAAATTTAGTAACCTTAGTTAAATTATCAATTACAATAATAATTTAATGATGCCTACCTCATGACTTGGGCAATCCTGATATAAAGTCCATTGAAATTACTAGTCATTTTATTTTTAGAATAGCATGAGGGTATCACAAATTTTTGGGAAGGAAATGATTATACTTGAATCACCAAAATTTGAAACATTATTCTATGTAATTATCCATATATTTATTTAAATTTTGATAAAAAAATATAACTTTTTTAGCTCATGTCATTTTCATGACATTTGGATGAGAGAAATGAGGTGCAATATGCATTTATTATAGCACTTGTTCCATCATATTTCAATAATTAGGAACATAAATTATGCCTTGGTGCCTCATAATTACATCCAAGTATAATTAAAATTCAACTAAAACATTTTATACTATTTCATTAGGTAAATCAACATAAATTTTTTCTACATACAAGGTCATTGAGCTGCTAATTTATTTATTTTTGTAAAACTTGAACTCAAAATAGAAATTGAGAGAGATATGTCCTTATACTAAGAGAAACAACTACTTTATTTCTTTTTTTATACTTTACATAGGTAATATTATCATATATTTTTTTTATAAATTATAACCACCTTCATTGCCTTGTATTTAACTCATCTTTAGTATACATATGCACTAATCTATGATCGTAAGATTTTACCTTAAAGTGCTTCCCAAGAAAAAATGTTTTCATTAATTAAATGTATGAACCATGGATGAAAGTTGAAGACCATGTTTTGAGTAACTATTATCATGCATTTTGAGATTTCTAGCCTCATAGGAAACCACTTTATCATCTTGGGTCAAAATAATCCCAATGCCTACTTTACAAGCATCAACCCAAATATCAAAACTCCCATATAGATATGGAATGATAAGAATAGGACCATAAGATAACAAACATTTTATCTATTTAAAATGTGATTCACATTGAGAGGTTGAATAAAAATTATTTCTCTTCTTTTTAAAATAATTAATAGGGTTAGAAACCCTTGAGAAGTCCTCAACAAATGACTGATAATACCCAACTAGTGACATGAAGCTATGTATTTCATGCCCATTTTAATGAGAAGGTTACTCATTAATAGTTGTAATTTTTGTAAGGTCAAATACATGACCTTATTTTTAAATCACATTCCCCAAGTAATGGATTTTAATTTTACAAAAAAATAGTTAAAAAACTTACCAAGTTATGTTGACTTTTCCTTTATACAACTAAGTGCAGGTGTTTTTCATACTCTAATTCATTCTTAGAATAAATCAAAATAACATCAAAAAAATATCATAAATTGATGTAATAAATTCCTAAATACACTATTCCTTATGTTTATAAAGGAATCAAGTGCATTTGTTAGACCAAAAGGCATAAAAATTAACTCATAATTTCCATACCTTATTTTAGAAGTTGTCTTATGTATGCCCTCATCTTTGATGCGGAATTGGTGATACCCCATCAAAGATCTATCTTGGAAAACATATTTTCACCCTTTATTTAATAAAACAAATAGCCAATTCTAGGGAAAGGGCTATTTATTCTTCATGGTGACTTTATTTATCATATGATAGTTAATGTAAAGTCTCAAGGTACCATCCTTTTTTTTGTAAAAAAAAACCAAGGCTCCCCGAGGTGATACACTTGACCTAATCAACCCATTTTCCATCAAATTTTGTAGTTGTAATTTTAGCTCTAATAGATACACCACATTCACCCTAAAATGATCCTCAGATTCATATACAAATAAAAATATGATATGAAGGGAAAAATTGAACCTCTCATAAGAGGAAAACCTGGTATCTTTTTGGGGAATACATCCTTGAATTCTCTCAAGATAGGGTAGCCTTATAAATCAGGTTCCCTTTCCTTAGGAATTTTGTTTAGTTATATAGAATAATCTTTTTATCCCTTTCAAATTTCCATTTTAGCTACAAGGATGAAATAATTTTATTGGATGAAGAATTTAGGACACCTTGAATTTTCACTAGGCTTCTAACTTCATCAAGGCATTGTAATATTTTGATGAAACAATCAAACTTAAATTAATGTTGTTGTAGTAAGTCCATGCTTAAAATAAAGTATAAGAACTTAATGGTTTGAAAAATAGGATTACTTGGGTCTTAAATACCCCAAGATAAACTTCAATCTATTCTAAATAGTCTAAAATATCCACTCTTTTACCCATAGAAAACTCTAGATCCCATCATTACATTAAATTAGAAGGTTTATATTTACACTTATAAGAAATGCAAGAGAAATAAAAATGTCACTTGCAAAAAAACCAATGAAAAGCCATAAATTATACCTCTAGTATTAATTGGTGTAAATTACAAGTCTAAATTTCTATTAGTTACAAAAATATACACCCAATAATTTTTAGACTAATTACCTTGCATCCAAGGAAATCATTATGGTAATGATTATCAATGCAATCCCAAAATTACATAAAAATAAATGGAGGCAAAGTCATTATTATTTTTGGATAGATATTATCTTTATACCAGAGATTCAAATAGTTCTAGAAAATAAAAGCGAATCCAGTCCCTAAAAGATAAAAAGTCTTAAAAACTAAGGCCATAAGAGCCCAAACTAGATTACAGAGGAACACTAAGAAGGAAATAAAATTAAACCTTAATTAAAACACTCCACCAACCAAAAATAACTACTCTCCACTCAATCATATGAAGAATTAAGAAAGAAAAAAAGATTTTTTTTTGTAATGCCTACTCAAACACCTACCCAAGTTTTCATCCCTGAGTTACTAGTGTTTGCTTTCCTCTACTGGAGAGTAAATCTTTCATGGTCCATTGTGTTCCACCAATAATTTAATTCATGGAATCTAATTTCAATATTTATGATTTTGATTTCATCCCTTTTTTTCTTAATTTACCATAATTCAGTGTTACCCATTTACAAGGTTGTTTAGCAATTGTTAGAAAAGATCTAGATGTTAAATCATCTTCTTCAGATTATTCTATTAATGATCTAGCCTTTTTAGGATCTTCAATATAAAAATATCCTCTTGGTGCTGAAAATAATTAACCTGGGGAGAAACCAAATTTTTAAAAAACTCAAATAATTTCCTGTTAAGAAAAATTAACACCTCATTTTCATAGATTACTAATTTCACCAATTTACTGAGCTAAAGTAGATGACCTAAAAAAATCCATTAGCATCCTAAGCCACCACTAAAACCTATGATCTATGAGATCCACCCTTATCCACCAATGGATCCACATGTGAAGTTTCCAAACCAATAGTTGAGGAGCTTATTGAGGCATGAAGTTTGTTTACAAGATCCCTATTTGAATAACCAATTTTTATTACCCATTTATTCAAACAAGATGAAACAACACCTTTAGTAGCATTTTTTAGGAAAAAATAAACTTTAAGCCCAACTTGATAGTAGTTAAAACATCTATATAACATCCCTTCATAATTTGAAAAGTGGTTCCAAACCTCGTGGGAGGATATGAACTTCACACAATAATGAAGAGGTTTGGAAAAGTTAACCAACACACATACCTACACAAAATTTTGTTGAACATGTAATTATTGATTTATTTTAATAAAAATACCAATATTATTAACTAATTATTATAACAAAACTAGATCATGCATTTCCAAGGGAAGATTATAGAGTTTTACCCAAATTGGAGGATTTGTTAAAATAATGTTATAAGTATCAAAAAAGGGATCCCAAGGGTAGAAAAACACTCCTTGCTTTCCAAAAAACCATGGGCCATTATTCCAAATAAAATTTTGTTCCTCAACATAAGGAAAAAGAAAAATAAGAATACATTTATGAGACAATAAAGAGAGATATTCATAATAAAAGGCCAATAGACTTTGCCCACAAAGAAAGATCCTCCCAAGATGGACTTTCACCACACATGGACCAATAAGGTATTTTTACCCTATTTCCCCATTAATGGTTGATAGGACCTCATAAAAAATCTCAAACTAAGGTAGATCAGAGTAAAAAATAAGATGGATATACCCATATACCACTATGTCCACCCCAACAAAACCCTATCCTTCACCATCAACCCTCTTCTCCAATAAAGAAGCCTTGGCATCATGTCCTACTCTGCTCCTAAAAATCAAAGTGCATATATTAATTAGAAGGGGGAAATATTAGGGTTTATAAACACAATAAACATTTTATATAAATCTCCACAAGATCGAAAAGGATTCAAAATATTCTAACATTTAGCAAACACTTGTGGTTTGGAGGCTAAAATCCTAGCTGAAGCTATTGTGTCTTCCCCTAACATTTGTCTTATAATTTCTTGTGTTGTATTTGCTAATACTTGATCCAAATTAACTAATTTAGAGCCTTGATAGTGGACCATCTCCAAACCACCATATACTTAGCCTTCTACCCATGCCTACCTCCCTACTCCCTATCATTGCAACAACTATATTCCTTCCCCCCTTTCCCCTACCATTACCATTGTCACTATTTTATTATTTTTGGGAAACTAGTGTTTAGTTCCTAAATAATAAGGGTCTAGAATAAGGGGAAAATATATTTTAATAGGGTAAAATATAGATTTGTATCAAATAATTTACATGAGGAAGAGAAATGAACTTATCTAAAAATGGATTGAAATGGATGATTCAGGGGTTGGAAACTAAGATGTAAGATTGGGACACTATTTAGAATATAGATCTAGACTTAATTTTATGATTAGATAGAAGTACCAAAACTACATAGGAGTGGCACTAGTGTTATTATCTACCTCTACCACTATTATCTTAAGTATATAAGCTTTTTAGTTTTTGTTCACCAAGTTAGTGTGAGCCTACGTACCAAATTTTGGAGGCTAGAAGTCAACATAACTCACTGTAGGTCTATTTTAATCTCCAAAACCCTATATTCATTTACATACATGCAAAAAAAAATCATCAAAAGCAAAAAGGGAAAAACTAGGTTAGAGGAAGAATGATCACATGATCTAGAACCCCTATTGTCCTAATTATTACCTACATTAACCCTAAAGCTAGGGTCTCAGATCAAATGAAGTTCTCCCTTAGGGAACTACATAATCAATGCACATGATATATGTAAGAATGAATTTTACCTAGCCCCTTCCTTGATCAAGCATGCAAGTCTATGTGTGATGTGGAATACTGAGCTATATTATTGACTAATTTTTATTAAGTATAATATGTCAAAGTAGTAAGTGTTATATATATAATTCCTTATGTAGTCCTTTATATAAGAGACTCTTTATTTTGAATTTGGGAGATTTATTTGCATTTGATTTATGTAGTCCTTTATAAAAGAGTGTTAGAAATTGGATACTCTAGGTTTTAGTGATGTAGTCTAATCCCAACACTCCTATCCTACAGGCTAAGGATTAGGGGAAATGGAAAAAGTATAGAAAATATGACTTGGATGAGGTGGAATGACTATTTGAAATTTTTGGGATGATTGGGAATAGGTAAAAAGGTGTCTATGGCATATAACAAGATTGAGATGACTAAAACAAAAGACCTAACTAAATGTGAACAAAGCTCATATTATTTAGTCGTAGTCTCTTATGAAAAGACATGATATGTTTGATTTCTTGACCAATTTAGGGTGTATACATTTTCCCCATTTTAATCTAGTCATGTAGTGAAATGAAGTACTCGAGTAAAATAAAGAAATTAAAATGCATACCTGAACCTACTGCATGGAAATAGTTGTGCTAAAAAAGAATCCAACTCACTTCCTAGCTAGGGAAGTGGATGGAGAGATGAATAGTGCCCAGAGAAGGAAGGAATCCCTAAAATGGATACCCCTATATTAAACCTAGAAGTAGAATCTGTATAACATGGAAGAGGATAATGCTTGCCCCCCTGTGCTAAATCTAACTAGAATGAGAAATGCTCAAAGGTCTAAAACTAATGTCTACCCTCTATCCCACACAAACTCATGTGATCTAAAATTTATGTCATATGAGATGGCTCCTGAATCCCATGAATGTGCTATGATATAACAATGTTGGCATGGATAGCCGAATGTATGCTAAAAACTAGGCCACTCTTGGCCACTCTAAAATTGGTGCACTAAGCTTAAATGAAATACACTCAAGAACTTAGGAACTTGAAAACTCAAGAGGTTAAGCTTATATGAAATCCAACTCAAAATTATAACAACCACTTGTAGATGGAGTAAGGCATGTAACTTCTAAGAATGCCTAGGTAATGTTGAACTCAAAAATAAAGAAAACAAATGTGCTGTGCAAATTTCCCCCAATCACTAGTGTCTAAAACATGGATTCTAATCTATAAGTTGTATCAACTACCCTATCTAAAAATGGAAGTGAGAGATATCATGCCATGCATGATTCCCCCAATATCTATATTCTAGTAAATGTGTAAGAAGAGAATGACATGTTTTTGCCATTCCAATATGTATAATCATGGATGATGAAGAACATGAACATCTATGCCATGCCCCTAAATCTAGTATATAAGTGATGTGTATGTATAGTCTATAAATCTATATAACCACATGTGAAATGAACTATCATGCCATGTCCCATGTGTAAACTAGAAATTAAAAAAAATTACTTTACACTATGCCTATAATCTACTATCTAGACCTATAGTTGTGTCATGTTGTATAAATCTATATGTATGAGATGTGTAGTAATGTATATAACCCCTAATTTGGTATCTAGTTTAAATCTGTATTGAAGTCATTATGAATCCATATAATCTAAACCATTATATATCTAATTAATGTGTGTATCTATAAACTAAAGTTATGTCCCTCTGAATATCTTAAGTAATGTTGAATGACCCACGTAGTCTGAATCATTATATATTTTAACCGATCTAAGCTAAGTCTGATAATCTAGCTATTAGAGGTGTAAAAACCATGCTGAATGACCCATGTCGTCTAAATCACTATATTATTTTGACCAATTTGAGCTAAATCTTATAATCTAACTGATGGAGGTGTTAAAACCATGTTGAGTGACCCATGAAGTCTAAATCACTGTATTATTTTGACTGATCTAAGCTAAATCTGATAATCTAAATATTGAAGGTGTAAGAACCATCATGTATCCACTTATGAAAATGGATGGGTATGTTGGGTAAGTGTAGGAATAGGAATATTAAGAATGATGCCCCCTTTTGGGGAGAGGGATGAGATCTATGATAGAGGAGGTTGAGCCAAAAGTGATGACTAGTGGCATAATGATAGAAGTGAGGTTGGTATAGTTTAAATTAATTGAGAAGTTGCTTGAGTGATTAGAATGAGTTGTTTTGGAAGTTGAATAAGTCTTTGATTGGTTAGGACCAAATTGTATGTTTGGGTAAAAAATTGGTATAGATATGTGTGTGTCATAATAGGTAGATGATGTAGTAAGAGATCAAGGCTTGTGTGATATCGAAGGTATCATTATTATGATTATTTGGAACAAAATGGTTTGCAAAATAGAGTTATGGGGTTGAATTTATAGTAAAAATGGTATTTTTATTTGAATGAGAAAGTTATTTGATATAAGAGAATTGGATTAATTCCCAATTCATTTATGCATTGACTAAGTTGTGATTTTTGAGCTCTAGATTAGGAGTTATGATGAGGAGATGAGTACCTACCATGACTTAATTTGAGTAGTTGTCAATGTATATTAAGGCTAGTGGGGAGATTACCCTAGTAAGTAGCTAAAACATATGATTTTTAGCTATTTAGAAGCCTAATTTTGAGCTATTTTAAAGTGTTTTAGGAAATTTCCACTAGTTCTAGTGCTCTTATCTAGGATTCAATTCTCATGTCTAGTTTTTAATGTTACTGTCTAGGTTTTGGCATTGTTATCCAGTGATAGTGTCTTCTTGTAGCACTATTGTCAACTTGGACTAGTGTTCTAAGATTATGTTTGGCTATCTATTATTGTTTAGCTTGGTTGTTTACTTTAGCATATTTGACTGATACATGTGCTATTTTTTGGTATTTTTTTAGGGCAAGGTATAGATGAGGGAGTTGCATAGAGGTCAGGTGATGGAAACACTGAGATTGTTGCCTTTATTAGCTTATGAGAGAGTTATGATGGATAGAGTAGGGTTGGGTCATGTGTGTGACCTATGTCCTATGCAGTGGGATGGGTATCTAATTACCACCTTATGTGAGAGGTGGAATGTAGATACATATACTTTCTAGCTTCTTACTAGAGAGATTATGATTATTCTAGAAGATGTGTACCATATTATACACTTACTAATTAGTGGATGTCAGGTGACATTGCAGGATGACATGGGTGTGGATACAATTGACTATGCATCTATTTATTTTTTTGGTGTGCCTTTAGGCATACATAAGATAGGTAGTGATAGAGATGTATTATTACTAGTTATTGTGTAGTTAAGTTTTATGTGCAGGTGGAAGTGGTTGGCCATGTTGTTGGCTTCATTTATTTATATATATGGAAGTAGGATGTTTATTTCATATAGGATACATAGGATCATGCCAATTATAGAGGTGTATGGTACTATTTTCTCATGGGGTATGACTATGCTTGCCCACTTATATAGGGATCTTTATCAATTTACCTAGGAGGCATTCAGTGATGGCATGAGCATGACTAGTTTATTTCATTATTAGGCTTATGAGCACATAACAGTTGTGCATTTGATAAGATTGCCAAGAGAGAGGTGGGCACCTCCATAGCCATATGGGGAGTGATGGACAAGTACATTTTCTATTCAATCTCTTAGGATAGATCACTATAGATGAGTTTTAGATATATTGGTGGCTTGGGATATCATATAGAATCCTTATAGAGGATTCCTTGGGTGGTTTAAAGATAGAGTGCAGTTATGGTATATGAGGGTTAGTTGTTGGTTACAAGACCATTGGGTTGGATTGTATGAGCACTTTTAGTATGAGTGCATGACTAGATAGTTTGGGGTACCATAAGATGTGCCCCCAATAACATGGGTGTGGTTGAGGAGTGCATGGGAGCGAGTGAGGGTAGGAGCTCATGGAAGGCCTATTGAGGCTAAGTTAGCACTATTACCTTTGGATGCATGAGATGTGGATATAGATATTCCTAACATAGATGATGTTTGATGCATAAAGGCATATACGACATGGTGGGTGAGGCATTGATTGGCTCCATTATATCTTATTGGTGGAGTGGATACCCCTACGTATGAGGACCCTACTCCAATCTAGATGATGAGAGGTAAACATTGATTATATTTGAATTGTTGTTTAAGTTTGCACATGTTTTAACTTGTTTTGAAAATGCATGTCTGATGTAGTGTTGTATTTTTGCATGCAAGTGGAGTGGAAGGTGCTCAATATGAAGCAAAGGCTGGGGTAGGAGGTGGAGATGATGGGTTTTGGGAGACCATCATAGATTCTACACTTTGAAAACTCACATGACATGTTCTTAATGATGCTATGGAGGATGGTTTGATAGAGTAAGTGATAGTTATAACTAGCATTTATGATCATTTATTTGACAGGGCTGTTATAGCTACAATTACATATGTTAAGGTAACATAAGAGAAAGATGAGCTAAGAGATGAGTGAGATAGTCATAGGATGCCTTCACATGATTATGGATTGGTGAGTATGTGGATTATGGATGAGTACATAGATTTTTAGAGGTGGTATACACAATTTCATTGAGGAGCATAATCAATTTATAGAGTGATATAGTCATCATAAGAGGCATTCAGGAGCTTGAAGAGGTGTAGGGACATCAAGTGTGAGGCTAGACTATGGGACTAATACTAAAAGAGAGAGTGAGGCTGAGAGTGAGGGAATGATTCCCATTCATGATTGATTGTATTTTGATATGATGTATATGTATTTTAAAACTTAGTTATATGTATATGGATACTAGGTTGTTTATGATTTAGGTGTATTGTGTTATGGATTTTGGAATAGATTAATGTATTTATTACAATTTGTTGATTAGAAGTAGTTGATTTGGTATTGATGTTGAAGTTTATATATATTTGGTAAAATAGTTCTTAGGATATGTGATTTTATTATTTTTTTGATAATTTGATTTTAGGTTATTGATTTCGAATTGTATGGAAGTAAAGAACTTTGTTTGGCTTGTGATGATATGTAATCAAAAAAATTATTAGTTTTGCAATTAAGAAAGTATTGGGATAAATTAAACTAGTTTGAGATTGATAAATTGTTTGGATGCATTGAGTTGGTTTAATGTTGGTAAAATAGGATTTGTTAAGACTTGGACTTTGATAAGCTAGTTTTTGGTTATGGATAGTTATTAGGAATTAGGAATGTTAGTTGTTAGTATGTGGGTTTTAAGATAGCACATTGTGTATATTAATTCCCCAAGAGTAGCTCAAGAATAAAAAGGCTAATTAGACCTTTATCTCCATCATTACCCTACTAAGTGAAGCTATGAATTGATGCTAATATGAATGTGCATCATATCACTCTATGTTGTATCACTATCTGAACCCTATTGACCAACTAAAGAAGTTCCCATACTACTCATGTTGTGTAAGAATATGCTCTATATCTGATATTATCTATTTTTTACTAACTTTAGCTAGACATGGAGATTCTATAAAATGTAGATTTATTGGTCATGCAACTAAAACTATGTGTTGTGAAGAAGGCTCATCTATCTATAGTCATATAACCTGTGGCCTTTGTTGTGATATATATGACTAAGTCATAGATTGATTTAGAACTAAAACCTATGATATAGGCTTGTTTAATCTCAACCATAGTGGATTACTGCATGAGATAAGATTCAAAAAATTTGTTCATAGTATATATTTCTCATGAGTAGTACTCTATGATGTGGGTTCATTTAATCTTAATTGTAGCATATTGCTACATGGGATAGGACCCAAAAAATCTGGTTGTAGTGAATATTTCTCATGAGTAGTACTCTATTGTAGTGCCTATGACACTGCTAAATATGTATATGGAACTGCACCATGTACTCCTTAGACTAAAATTTTATATGTATGCTACTATCTTTGTACTAGTTTCCAAACCTTCAGGTGTAATAGGAGATCTCCTATGAGGATCTGTCCTAGAACCTACATTACTCTTAGGATGAGTGACCAATGATTCCTATAAAGTAATGTCCTAAGATGACTCAGTCATGGAAGAATGAGGTATTTGGTTCCATGTTAGAGGAGATATTGGTGACCCATGTGTAAATTCTATGATGCCATTATCAACACATTGACTAATGCAATGTTCGAGTCCATAAAAATTGTTATCTCTATGTTGATATATATGATGATAGTTGCAAAAGGGTTGATGTGGTTATTTCTATAGGAGATGTGGATCTCTTTGATGAGTAGAAGGTAATGGGATTAACCTCCTATCTAAGAGTTTTGATAATATGATAGATGGGATATCTTTCTTTGAATCAAACTATAGTTGTGACTTGATATTGTTCTCTATAGTGCAAACTATAGGTTTTACTCTAGAGACTGGTTCTCTAATCTTAACAGATTACTTTTTTGGTTTTGGCCTCCTATCTTGTTTAGTACATGGTGGATGCTAGATGCTAGGAGTTGTAGATACTGCTATGAAATCTAGAGCAATCCAATCAACTAAATCTACCTCAATCAATCCAAATTTCTTTTCCAAAGCTAGAATTGTATAGCATAAGTTCCTCAAACAAGACTCTATCTAATATAATAGATGCTTAAGAATAGGTTGAAAAATCCCCTTAATAAATATATTTTAAACCTCTAAATATGTTGGTTTGTATATCAAACTTGACTTATCATTTTTGAATTGTAAGATATAATCACTAACTAGCTCTAAAGTTTTCTGATATAAAGTTGCAAGTTTCTCATATGTGACATAAGGGCCTATGTTTGTTATATAATATCTGAGAAATGCCTCCTTTAAGTCATCATATGTATGTAAGGAGCCAATGGGGAGTAGATGAAGGAACCCATTTTGTGATTCCCCCACTAATGTATGTTGGAATAACTTGAGTAGAATCAAAGGACTCACATAACATGGCAAAGCATTTTGAAATGCTTGAAGGTGTACAAATGGATCTCCAATTCCATCAAAGTGATGAAATGATGGTATCTATAAATGCTTAGGCAATGAAGCTTTTATGAATGTCTTTAGAATTAGGTTACCATGTTGATCATTAGCATCCATCTAAGACTTATAATCCTTAATTTCTAAGGTAAGGATATGTATTTGGTGTTATAATTCACCAATTACATGCATCAAAGAGAGAATCTCTTGTGATGGTACATTATCATCTTGAAGTGGTTCATTTAATCATTGAATTTGATTATTATTTTTAACCATGGAAATGCTACATTTAGTAATTGGATTATAAAGAAGGCGTGTACTCACTTAAACCTTGGGATTAATGGTAAATTGGACCTTACTAGAGGGATGTGGGCTACCATTATCCTTAGGTGAAGAGTGAGAACTAGTTTTTACTTTAGTAAGTAGTGGCTTTAGGGATTCATTGGTATCTTTATGTTTTAGTGAATCACATTCTAATTGAGTATAAAATGTGTTATTAGTATTAACATGTTCATTATTTGAAATTAAATAATTCATATAGGTATAAACAATATTTATAAGTGCATTAAGTTTGAGAGGAAGAGCGAGAGAAGAGTTAGAAACATGAGATGCATATTCTTCTTCACTATGTGCATAATAATCATCACTATTCTCTGTATTATCATAATTGGAATATTGTTCATAATCAATCTCATTTTTAAATTCATTTACATGTTCACAATCGTATTCATTATCACTTTCATCATTTCTGGGGAGAGGTGTAAGAGAATAATTTAATTATTTTCTAATATGCAAGAAAGTATCATTTAAAATTGGAATCTCATGTGTATCTATGTTATCCATGGATGGAATACATGCATTATTTTCATGAGAAGTAAGAGAAAGAGATTTTTCATTTATACATTCTTTTGATAAAGTAGAGTTAGGAACATGAGATGTATAATTTGAACTATGCATTGGTAATTTGATTATATTATGTTTATATTGTTGTAATTTGAACATTGAAGTAGAGAGAGAGAGAGAGAGAGAGAGAGAGAGAGAGAGAGAGAGAGTTCAAATGGAAGTAAATTATCACCAATAAGAGATTCAATTGGAAGTGCATGGCTAATTTGTTCATTTGGTGCATTGTGCATAGGAGAATGGGGTGAAAAGTACCTTTCCCATTGATCAAAATTATTTTATTTAGAAGAGGGAATAAAAGAGATAAGTTTGAGAGAAGAAGATGCATGTACTTATATTTCATTATCACTATCATGTATATCACCATATTCCTCATGAAAATAATAGTAGTTATCTTCTTTGTAAATGAAATCATTTTCCACTTTTTTAGCTAATGTACAATTTTGCAAATTTGTCCATTCATTGTCATAATTATGAGAAAATTTTATAAATTGATCTATGGGATGAGAGGGAAGAAGTGCCTTAGTGTCTATTTTATTATTTCACCAAAGAGAATATTGAAAAATAATATTAAGAAAATAAATGCAAAAATACTAGGAACATAGAGATTTTGAAAATACTTTTAACTATCCAAACAATTTTCAAATATTTCAAAGTATTTTTCTAAAAATTGTAAGGGAGGAAAACTTGGGGTTTGAGGACCTAGTTTGGAAATCTAAGGTTTTGGGCTAGGGTTTTAGAATTTTTAGAAAATTATGCAATAATTTTAAATTCTATAAACAAATTTTAATAAAATAAATACACAAAATTTTATACAAAAATTAGAATTTAATTTTTTTCACAAGAAAACTATTAATATTGAAATTATTTTTGATAAAGTAAACAATTTGTAAAGCTTCCAAAATATTTTTCTAAAATTTGTAAGGAAGGAGGCTTAGGGTTTGAGGAAATAGTTTTGAAATCAAGGGTTTTTAAGCTAGGGTTTTAGAATTTCTAAAAATTATGTAATAATTTTAAATTCTAAAAATAGTTGTAAATAGAATTAAAGCACAAAAATTAGAAAATTGAAATTTAATTTTTACACAAAAAATTTGGAGAAACCCTAAGGGTATTTAAGGTTTTAGATTTTGTTTGAAGTAGGTGGATTTTACCAAATGTTTTATTATTTTTTGGAAACTAGTGTTTAGTTCTTAAATAATAAGGATCTACAATAAGGGGGAAATCTAGTTTAATAGGGTAAAATATAGATTTGTATAAAATAATTTACATGAGGAAAAGAAATGAAATTATCTAAAAATATAGTAAAATAGATGATTCAAGGGATGGAAACTGAGATGCAAGACTGGGACACTATCTACAATCTAGATCTCAACTTCATTTTTTGATTGGATAGGAGTGTTGAAACTAGATAGGAGTGGCACAAATGATATTTCCCACCTCTATTATTGTTGTCTTTAGGATCTAATATTTCTAGGTTTTGTTCACTAGGTCAATGTGATCTTGTGTACCAAATTTTAGAGGTTGAAAGTCAATAAAACTCATTTTAGGTCTATTTTAATCTCCAAAAACCTGTATTAATCTACACACATGCAAACAAAAAATGCATCAAAATCAAATGGGGGAAAGACTGGGTTAGGGGAAGAATGATAACATGATCTAGAACCCCTAGTCTATATCACTACCTAAATTAACTCTCAAGTTAAGGTCTCAGATCAATTATAGTTCTCCCTTAGGGAATATGTATAATCAACTTGTATGATAGATGCAAGAATGAATTTTACCTAGGCCCTTCCTTGATCAAGCATGCAAGTCTATGTATGATGCATAATGTTGAGATATACTATTGACTAATTTTTATTAAGTCTAATGTGCTAAAGTAGTAAGTACTAGATACAAAATGCCTTGTGTATTCCTTTATATAGGAGACTCTTTATTTTGAATTTGAGAGATTTATTTACATTTGGTTGATAAGGGAAAACTTAAGGAAAAATAAAAGAAATGGGCTAGCACCCATCTAGTATAAAAAACTAATCATTAAGGCTCAAATTGACCTTGGGCAAGAGTGCTAAAAATTAGACACTTGGGTTTCAGCATTGTGGTCCAATTCCAACACTCCTATCCTACATACTAGGGATCATGGGGATGGAAAATGCATATAAAATATGACTTGGTTGAGGTAGAATGACTATTTTAAAGGTTCAAGATGACTTGGAATAGGTAAAAAGGTGTCTAGGGCATGTAACAAGACTAAAATGACTAGAATAAAAGACCTAGCTAAATGTGAACAAAGCTCATATTCTCTAGTTAGAGTCTCCAATGAAAGGACTATGAAAAGACATGATATGTGTGGTTGCTTAACCAATTTAGGGTGTATACAATCAAAATTATCCTCTACCACTATTACTATCATTGCCACCTCCACCCTAGTTACTATCACTATTGATACTACTATCACCATCGCCATTCCACAATGCCCATAAAGTTATAGTTCATAAAATTAAAAATTATTTTCAAGGTCATGAGAAATGATAATGATCATGATAATTTTTATGATGATATGGAGGATCAATTTTAGGAAAAGATGCATTATTATCTCCTATGGTAGAGTCATGTGTCATGACCAAAAGTATCTCTATTATTATTTGAGTACTATTTTGATTTATTGATGATTATGGGACATTTGCATCATTTTTATGCTTACATTATGATGTTTTAGATATTATTTTTAAATAATTGATCCACTATATTTGATTTGATTTTATATCTATGATACTAGTACTATCGATGTCATTTTGCATGGTTACAAGTGTTGCCATAGTATGAGCTAGGTTGGGAAGAAAAATATTCTTTACAACATTATACATAAATATGTAGGTATATGATTATGGTAAATTTATGAATAAAATCCTAAAAACCCATACCCTATCTCCATTTTATGATTTATGTATCTCAACCATATCATGTTGAACCCCATTTTGTGTACTATTTAGTTAACTATTTTATCTCTGTTACTTGTTTGGTTTTTATGTAAGTTATTACATTTAGTGTTTACTAATAAAGCAATTAGTGATAGTCAAAAATGAAGAATAGTGAATGTTCTAAGTCAGACTAAGCCTAGGATGTGTGAACATTTAGTTTTTAAAACATGAGAATAATATCATGGAAAATTATAAACATGGATGTTGAAGGTCATAGGGACTTGTTCACTGTGTTTTGATATCACCTTTAGTATTATAATTTGTTAAATTCCAAGGACTTGGACCATGGTATGATGCTTGAGGTCATTTTAATTCAACCTTGGAAAGTAATTTCAAAGTCTTTTGGACTTAGGACATGGTAAGAATTAAAGGTCATTGGGACCTCAGTATTGGTGATGATTAATTGATTATTAGAAATTTTAAGCATACATAGTTGCCTCGAGATAACCTTAATAGATGTTAGGGATTCTAGAGTGCATGGAAAGAATTTGTTGAATATTTTATTTTATCACTCAGTTACATGGTGTTTTATACTTCTATGAGGGTTTTTTTTGGGTATATTTCATGCACATAAACTTACATAAATTATGGTTATTAGAAAGATATGGAACTAATAGTTTGATGACAAAGAACTTTGATAATTATTCAGGATGAAACTACAGTCCATGAAGTTGAAAATAAGAGAGAAATATGGAAGTAAGGGAGAAATATGAAATAAAAATGAAAGAAAATAAGAAAGGAAGGTTCGAGGATGATGAACGACTATGAACACAAACAATGTGTACTTATTGAACAAGTTTTGATCTATTTTTTAGGCTTGTATGAAAATTTAAATGTGGAATTTCACTTTTAATGAAATCCAAAATGTGGAATATAATGATTGTTATTTTTATCTACATGCAAAATGGTCTTGTTGGACTAAAAATCATGGCCAAGGAAACACACTACTGAGTGAGGTCATGGTGGCTCTATCTCTCCCTTAGATAACATATATATATATATATATATATATGTATATATATATATATATATATATATATATATATGGAAGCAATGATTTTGTTTTTATACATACCTTAGACTATGTATGTGTAGAACACCATGCGATTTAAATATGTAAGGGTGTTTTACTTATCATGTATGGGTTATCATGATTTTACTTTCTTAGGTTTGTGTTTTTAATGATGTTGTTTCTAGTGTTATTGAACTTGTTATGTTGTACATAACTATATGTTGGCATGATTTGGGTTTGTTTTGGTATTATGTTTAATTTAACTATAAACAACCCTAGCCTTTAACCTTGGATCTCATTCTTAATTTTATCTTAATAGTTTAATTATATGTAATGGGTTAAGTATGGGGTAACTTATTCTACTTCCCAATTGATAGTTGGGGTGGCTAAGGATCTAATTTATGGTTGAGATCATTTATATGGTTAGAATATTCTTTCAAATGATTTTTTAATGTGTTTTTGTTGTAGTATCTTTTAGGGATTGTTGTAAGTTTGTCATTGAATCCTCTTTATGCATGATTTTTTTTTTTGAAATATACATTTTTGTAAATTTTGAAAATGATTCACTGTAAAATCTCAAGGCTATCCTTATTTTGGATGTAAAAGATATTTATTATAGGATTTGGCAACCTGATTATGTCATTATGGCTTATTATAATAATTGTAACCTATACATATTATATTTACTTTTTAGAGTGAATGAGTTTTAACTTATCTCAAAAAATTATTGAATTGTCTTTTATAAAATTCTATTCAAAATTCATTGATTAGATAATCATGTGGCATATGATCATTTGTTTACAAATTCATGTTTAATCTATTATTTTACAAGAATAACCATTCAATTAAATGCTTAATATGATTTATTTATTCAAATTGGTTTAGTTTAGAAGGTTTTGTACTTTTTGGAAGTGATTTATGGTGGTTTTTTTGGATCAAACCTTGTTCATATTTTGATTAGAATCATCATTTATGCATGGACAATTATATATCTATGTACATAAATATCTTATGTGAGCTAAATTAAAGTTTGGTTATTGAAGTGTGAAGATTTTCTCTTCACTCTTCCAAAAAAAACACATTAAATTTTTGTCTTTAAATATTAAATATATTTGGAGTATATTAACTTAGACCATTTATGGATATAAGTACATATAGATTAAATGTGAGCACTGTAAATTTTTATAGTTTGGTATTTCATGTTTTGTAAATTGTTATTTATTTTGGTTTAACTCATGCCTATGCACCACTATAACATACTAACATGTTTATTCTTGATTGTATTAAATTGTGAAAAAAAATGCAAGCTATAGCTTGCTTGACAAGTTCATAAAACTATTATTATGCAATCTTTGATCCTCTTGTATGACTATGGATTTCCATATGAATGGGTTACATTTATTTATATTTTGGATTTGTTATAATTTTATTTGGTCCTTGTTGGATGAAATAAAATATTTAATTTATGAACTTATCCATATTGATATGGTTGTAACTAGATTTAACTATTCAAATATTCAACTATTACTATTTTACTATAATTAACATTAATATTTTTCAAGTTTATAACTTCATTATGGGTTATTACCTTTAAGAAACTTTAATGTTCATTTGATTGTCTATATTGATTTCCTCTTACAATAGATTGGAAAATTTTGTTCAGATCATATTTGAACATAGCCATAAATGGTTTATGGAACTCTCTCTACCATTTGATAGGTAATATAAATTTACTCAAAGTGGCTTAAAAATAATTAATTTCATTTTAGATTTGTTTCAATTTATTTGTGTTGAGTGGATAAAATAATGTTGGGAATTAAACTTGATATTTAATTTGGCCAATAAAAAGAGGTCATCTTTGTTTATCTAAAAGTAACATGAATTTTAAATATTGATTTTAAGATTGAATTCAACTTAATATGTTACTAAGTTTACAATTTTCTATGTTCACTTATATTGAAGTAATTTTGCTTTTTATTATCATCATTATTCATACTTGAGAAGGAACTAAGGTTATTACTACTTGATGACTACCTTGTTTTCATTGGCACAATCATTGAATACTTTAAATTCTATTATGTTCAAATTCAAACCTTTCATATCAAATGCAAGTTGGTTTAATTTTGTGATGGAAAGTCAAGAATAATAATGATATGATTTTTGTAATAATAAATTTCTATATTATCATTAATAGTGATAAAATGATAATTTTATTATTATATTACAAACTCCATTACCCTACTTAATAAAATGTAATGTGGATATTAAATATTAAATGATTATATGAATAATTATACATTTGTGTATTAGGTAGTCACAATCATATTATGGCTGTCCACATGAATAAAAATATGGCCTACCAAAAAGGGAGTATGAACTTGTTTTATTGACATGGTATCTACATGTGAACTATTCAACTATTGTCATTTCATACGATAGGTGGATATATAAAGAATGCCTTATTCATGCCATGCCTAAATCTATTCTCTCTATATTAAAATACCATTAAACATAAGTTTATATATTTTTTCATATTCAATGATGCATAATAATGTTTAAGTTAAAAAGGAAGTAACATGAAGGTTAAGACTGCCTAAGTCCCTTGGACTCATAAATGAGTTGCGTCAATCCCACCTAGTTATCATCATAAGAAGTTAAAAGTGTTTTCCATTCAGAATCACACTAACATGGAGTTTAGAATATTTTAAATTGTGTTTGTGTATTGATTCTTGGATTAGTTTTTTAACCATCATCAGAATTGGATATAGATTCAAGAGAGCATGAATGTTCATTTGTATTTGTAATCATTTGGTACTAAGCTTATAATATTAAATCTTTCAATAAGATTATAATGGATATATGTGGAGATTATGTTTTTTTATATTGCATTCATATACATTAAAAGAAATGAAATATGCTTGGTTTTATAAATTATTATTAAAATTAAAATAAGTCTATTTGGGATTAGTATGGATGGTCACCATGTTTCCTTAGCATAACAAGGTACTTAACGGAAATTATTCTTTAAGGGATTTATAACATTTTGGGAATTATGTCCTATCCTAAATGTAAAGTCCATCAAGGTATGGTTTTATTTCTTAACTCTTGGTGGAATATGTGTAAACATTATTTATGAATTATATAACACCTCAATCTTGTAAACATGGAAAATACAAACCTTGATCATTCATCTTAGTGCTATATCTTATCCCTTGAAAGGATAATATCCATTATCTCTCTATGATCATTACTTACCTATTCATTTAACTAATGTTATTATAATAAACCAAACCTTTTATCATACTAGGAATGCTATATATATACTTATTATCATCATCTAGAAGTTTTAGACCTATACCTATTTTCTAGCTTCCTAGACACTTGCATCCTAATTAGATGCCTAAATTGATGCTAGTATCTAATTCCCTAAAGTCATAAAAATTTCAAATTAAACATATACCTATGGTTGGCCTAAGTGATTTAATGTGAGAGATATATAAAGGGATATATATATAATCAACCCTCATTCATTTGAGACCTAGCAAAAACCTTAAAACTCATAAGGAAATTTACCAAAAACACTCAATCAATCATTATAGTAAGAAAAGCTTCTCTATTTTCTCTTATTTCTATATTATTCATGGGGATAACACATATATAGGTCTAAAGTGTTGAAGGATCATGCCATGAGTCCTATTTTCTAAGTTACAAGTTAGGTACTTGTACTTACTTTCCACATATTACACCCTTGTGCACACATAAGAGAACACACTAGGAGAAAATTACACTAGTATGAGGCTATATTTAGAGTAGTGGATATGTAGGTAAAACCCAATGATATAGGGTTATTTTGAATTAGCTTGGCACTGTGATCCCATTAACCCATTTTTTACAAGGTCATTATGAATATGAAGAACTATGGTTTTTTTATTTGACAAAGAATGACAACCCATGATCCAGATCTGAGCACATCAAAGCAAAGGTGACACATAAACCAAAATATATTATGTGGTTATATATATAGAAATTATATTGTATAGGACTCCTATGTTTAGATAAAATGAAAGTTTTGATGCAACAAAAGTGTTTGAGGCCACATAGATCAAATTTACATAACCTGATGACTGATCTAGAATCCATATCTAGTATATTTATATCCCATATTAGATCAAAATGCACATAGTAAACCAACTAAGTACCATTATTTTTCATTTAGCATAATATCAATCATTGGTTATACTTTCTATTTTTATTATATAAATTTAAATTTAGGGTATTATTTTCTAAGTTTGCAACAATTGGCCTACTATAGAGATAGTTTATCACCCTTATGCCCTAGGTTATCTCTATCCCCTTTAACCGTAGATACCTTAATATATAATTTAGGGTTAAACATTTAGTTAACTTGTCCATTAGTATCATAACCTTATATGGATTAGGGTTTTTCATTTTTCCCACATATTCAAATTTATAATTGTTCAAAATAAAATAAAAATAAAAATTACAATTTCCACTTTTCTACAAACATGTTTAATATGGATATATCTATTAACTACTTAATTTTATAGTACATAATGTATTTGGTACTTATTATGTTCCATGTATGATTAAATAAATTAAAATTAGTAACCAAATGGATCAATATAATGAGAGGGTTTCAAAAAAAAATCATAATATAAGCCCTCTTTACAACTCTTATTGCAATAGTATTGGGCCTGTTCCTCCGAACCCTAAGGAGGTTAATATAAAACATCCATATAAATAGGTACAAATTATCACTCCTTAAAATGGTAAGGTATATAATTTATGTATGCATATTCAATATGAGATACCTAGGGTTTGTGCTTTTGAAGCCTTAAAATATCAAATCATCCTTATGAGCAAGTCAATAGAAGAGTGGAAAAATAATTTCAGTTCAAAGATCACATTGTTGGAAAAAAATATTTCATACCTATATAATACAAAACATGGTGGTGTTAATCATGGTTTTACATCCTCATGTACCAATGTTGTACCAAACAAGGTTTCCTATTCAAATACAAAGCTACAATAAAACACATCTAAAACTAGTTATTCAAAAAGTGGCCAAAAGAATACTAAGATTCCAAGTCAAATACTAAGAGAAATGATTTTAGATAAAGTTATAAAATTACATCCTTAACCTCCTATAAGTAAATATAAACACTATTATGCATATCATAGAATGCATGGGAATCATATAAATTATTGTTTTGCATTAAAGAATAAAATACAAAGTCATAAAAGCAGTGGTGATCATATCATTGATACAAAAACTAAGAAAATAAATCACATTATGAGAATTTATCCTAAATCAGAAGTGAAAAAAAAGGGTACCAAAGGATAATTATAAACACAAAAAAATGCAACTGCAAACCTAGAGAAAAAAAATTTCAAAAGGAAAAGCTAGAGTAAGTAATGTTACAAAAAGATCAAGATGAAAAAGTTAGATTTCTAAATCTAGTTACAAAGGGGGAAATCACATGCTTCCCTCATATCAATACCTTTTTAATATCAATATTAATGTAGATGGAAATAAATTTATATATATCAAGGTTATGGACTATCAAGATAGAATTTTTTGTTCTATGTCATTTCTTAGCTCTCTTGAAAATAAGTCTCAGCATGAGGATGAAATAAATGTAATTATAACAAGTATGGGATCAATTTAGTTAAAAGTTTAATTTTATTAAAAATAATGTTCTATTAATTTTCATGTCATTTATAATCCAAATTATTTTATTTTTATTATAAAATCATGGTTACACTCGATAGGAGCAATGGTGGATAGAAACAACAATATATCATTTTGATCATCAAGGCAAGATTACATCTTTTTCCAAAAAAAGAAGTATATCTTTAGCTACTATACAAATAAATACAAGTAATGGAACATCAATAAAGGTAAAGGAAATAGAAAATATTTAAAAATAGAAACTAAAGACATCTTAGAATAACATTTTTTTGAATCTAGCATCATCAGAGAGCAAAATGCACATTATATTAATCACTGCATCCCCTTGATATAAAAACATGATGAAATTTCTAATTTTTCTATGAAAACATATGACACATCTAGTTTAAGATATGTTATACATTTACCACTCCTAATAGATCCTTATCCTCATGTTTAAATCATACAAAAGTCTTTTCTTTTCAAATATTCTAGAAATCCCAAAAAATTAAAAATTTCAAACATCTAAAAATATTTTCAGCATTTACATCTTGTATTAACTCCTTGAAATATATGTTGTTGGTTCTATATTGCTAGATGACATATCATTATTATTTTTATATACATGTGTTTCCCACATAATTTAAGTGTGATTCAAGCATACATAGATACATGATATATTATCTTTCATATTTTAGGCCTTCTTTCTACTCATGTCATGTGGACATTAGGGGAATCCACTTCTTTAATCATAATACATCAAGATTATATCATTATATGATCACTTTACATTATCATGTTTGAATTTATGTAATTATATATGACTTTATCCATGGTTATATCTCTCAAAATGTACTTGATCTGATATATACTTAACAAAAAATTATAACACATATGATCCATGGGATAATATGTTATGTTTATGCTAGTTGCTTATACTTTTCCTTTATGCACTTCATTGAGTGTCTTGTATTTCTTGTTGAGCATTTGAATATATTATATTATTTGCATCCCTAATGATTTTATTTCCTCTTTGAATTTTGAATATATCACTTCTTGTTGTATATAAATTTGAATATGCCATTGCTTACCTTGTGGACATGTGACTAATTTATGTCCCTTTTATTGTGTCACATTTAAACATGCCCCTTGTTTGAGGTCTCCTTAGACCATGATATTTTCATTTAATTTTGAGTGAATTTGTGTGTGTTCTTGATTGATTTTTTAGATTGTATGGTTACTATATATATGTTGTCATGATCTATATCATTTATATTAGGACTTGATGTGATCACATGTTGTGTACTTCAATGATATATCTACCAAGACATGTTACTCTTATATGTTCCATGATACATTCACATATTATAGAGTCATATTATCCTTTTGAGGAAAGGTGACTACCAAATTTTACTTCACCTCACATCAAAATGAGGGAGTATATTAATGGGGGAATGTCATAGAGACATGGATTTCATATTTTTCATAGTTCATAGATTAAGATATATAGTGGGGGTATGTTATGGAAACATGTTCTCAACATTTGTCACAGTTAAAAGATTTAGATATATAGTGGGGAAATGTTATGAAAACATATTATCTACATTTATACTATATCTTAGATACATATTTAGTGGGGACATGTTTTTGAAACATGTTCTCCACACTTATAAAATTTTCAAATTAGAAAAAAATCATAATTATATGATTAAGATACATAGTTGTGGTAGAATTATATACATTGGCACCACCAAAGTTTCAATATGAGACATATATAAGGTGAATATTATATGAAACAAGCACCAAAATTTTAAAATAAAATCAGCTTTTAGATTTTAAACACTTTTATAGACTTTAGCTCATTAGGTTAGATTGTTAAAAATTATATTGCACCAACCTACTATATTAGTTGGTTAAATTTTTGTTATAGTTGAGGTGATTAAATAACTTAATATTTCCAAGTTTATAGGTTGGAATTTATTATATAGTCCAACATCACTAATATTATAGTGTGAGTTGACTTGGTTCACTCATGCTCACCAGGTTATAAGTATGATTAGGTTGCATGGTTAAGCTAATCTCAATTGTGGGGTGGAAACTCACATCTTTATCCAAGGTTGGGGGAATGTGTCCTCCAACATTTATATATATGAATTTTAAAAATTTATATTTTTTCTAATCTCATCTCTAATGGTTTATAATTATACATCTTTTCAAATCAAGTTTCAAAAAGTCAAAGTGGTTAGATTGATACACATGCGCACTCCTAAACCTTGTTCTTTATATTTTAATTAATTTCAATGATTTCAATTTTAGATTATATACAATAATTGTATACTATAACATGATCTTATTTTCAGGTTAGTCACTATAAGATCACTCAATTTGGGCTTGCACAAAGGTAAGGTGTGTTATACAAACCCATGTATGTATTTATTTTACTTTAAACTAAACATTTCATTACTAGATTAAAAGAAGGGGAAATGTATACAATATTTATAAATTATATAGCACTTCAATCTTGAAAACTTGTCAAATAAAAACCTTATCTATTATTCTTAGTTAAAAACCTTTTTTGCTACTAGAATGTTCATGTTTATTATCTCTCTGTGCTCATTCCTTATCTCTTAGTCCAACCAATGTTATTCCAATAACCTAAATATTTTATCATACTCAAAATTATATAAACTTGACTATTATTATCCTCTATAAGTTTTGAATTTACTTTTTTCTAACTTCCTAGGCACTTACATCCCAGTCAAACACCTACGTTAGTGTTAGTGTCATATTCTAACACAAGTGTCCAATGCCCTAAAGTCATCAAAATTTCAAATAAAACATATAACTATGGTTGAACTAAGTGATTTAAGGTGAGATATTTTTAAAAATGGATTGATATATATGAAATATCAACCCTCATTCATTATACATCTAGCACATACCTAACAACTCATAAGGCAACTTATTAGAACAACTCAATCAAGCATTCATGTGAGCAAAGATTCCCTATTTTATCCTGTTTATATATTAGTCATAGAGACAACACATATTCATGTTTCAAGTACTAAAATAAAATGCCAAGTTATATTTTACAAGCTAAAATCTAGGTAAATGTTGTGTCTTCTTTCCACATATTTCACCCTTATGAAAACATAAGCTAACACATTAGGGGAGAACTAAACTAGTTTAAGGCTATGTTTAGATTAGTGGCTATGTAGGTATAACCCATTGATATAGTATTATTTGGGGTTAGATCAACACTGTGATCCCACTAACCCATTTCTTCTAAGATCACTATGAAGGTGAAGAACTAGGATCTTACTATTTGATAAATAACAACAACCTACGATCTAGATCTGAGCACACTAGAATGAAGGTGACAAAGAACCTATAATATCCTAGGTGGTCACATATAGATATAATAGGTATTTTATATAGGAAACATGCATCCAGGTCAAATATAAGTATCTACACAATTGTATAAGGTTGACACAAGTGTCCAATGCCACAAAGGTCAAGTTTATAGAATCTAATTACTGATCTAGAATATATATGTATTGTACCCAACATACCCACATTTCTTTTATCAGAATAGTGACCTAATATATTTGGGAATGGGCATATGTCCATAGATTGAAAGAAATTTAAAAGGAAAGGACTCATATATTTCACTAACTTTATTATTTGGTAGGCATATGAATGTATGTACTATTTGTCTTTTTGGACTAACATATTAATGATCTTCATAAGTTATGTTTATGCAAGTTTTGGCTCATATTATTTGGTGAAATAATTTGATGAAAAAAATTAGCAAACATGGTATTTGATGATTTTGTTAGATACTTTATTTCACCAAATTCTTTTGACAAGTTAGAGTCTTTAGTGATTTTGTTTAACACTTTCATTATCCAAATTCTTCCAATAGGTTCTAGTCTTCAGAAATTTTTATCAGTGAGTCTATTTGGTAATTTTACTTGAAGAATCCCTCTAATGAATTTCAGTCTTTGGTAGTCTGCACTCTACATATACTATAGGAATTTAGTTCTTTGGCATTTTCCTTCACATGATTTATTTGAAATAGAGTATTTAATAATTTAGGTTATGGGACTCGAAGCTGTATTAGCTAGATATTATAACTATTCAAAACTTACTCTACAAACACTATTCTTTGATAACCAGGTTTCTAGTTTTAGAATTTAGTTTTTTTGGGTCTTCAAAAAGATTTATTCAATAATTTTGATTGACAAGTTCATCTGACATATTTAGGTCTTAGATAGTTTTGTTTGGCAGAAGAGTTTTGCATGTTTTGGTCTTTAGTGAAAATGTTTAGAAATTTTGTTTGGAAAAGTTATCTAACATATATTAGTCTTCAAAAAAAATGCTCAAAATTTTTATTCAGCAAATTTTCTTGACACATTTAGGTCTTTGATTTTTTTCTTGGAAAATCCCTCTAGTATTTAAGTATCTAGTATTTTTTTGGCAGAAGAGTTCTACACATTTTGGTCTTTGGAAAAAAGGTTTAGAACTTTTGTTTAACAAAGTTTCCTGACACATTTAGGTCTTCATTGATTTTGCTTCATGAAAGAGTTTTGATTGTTAGGTCTTCAACAAAAATGTTTAGAACTTTTATCCAGGATGCTAGTAAACAATTTTATACCTAGACTCCCAATGTTTGACTACTAAAAGATTTATTACTTAGTAAACTAAAGCTAAATAAGAGACAAAAAGAAACTTGGGAAAGGGTAGTGATGTATCACTCCTATTAGACGTCAATAGTGACTACATAGAATATTTTCCAAACAAGGTGGAAAAGTTTGAATTAAACAATTTTATCAAAGTTATAAACATTGGACATTAATGGTGCACATACTAGAAATCAATGCCAAATATATATCAAATTAGTTTAAATGATGATGTGCCTATGTGATCTTGATCTAACTTTTGAACTCACTTACTCTGCTATGATTGATCCCTAGCCACTACTATCTTTAAATTAACAACATACTCACAAGATTCAAGTGATTAAATTATAATCCAATAATAACTTAACTACAAAATAATGTCATCCTCATCTAGGGAATTCTAGGGTACTCTATCTCCTTCAAAGTTTTCCATCAAAGCTTATACTGATAACATAGATTCATTATTTAATGTATTGTATTCAATCATGACTATAATAACTAATCAACACTATGGGATGTGATACACTAGGTTGACATGCACACACATGAAGAGATCCTAAATCTAGCCCAATGCCAATTAGGAATAGACCTCTTCTTACTCAAAAGATAAGGGATGCATTTCATAGTTGTGTATCTATAGGTCATGACCTATGTTGACCTCCTATGAAACTTGTTATTCATAGGGAATATATTAGGAGTGTACCTGCATCACCTCCAACACAATATATTCATAACATGCATCTCTAGTGATGCATTTTAAAGGTACCTCCCTCTTCCTATTCTATATGGCATATATGATCTACACATAGTAGTGGAATGGAATAAAAATAGGTTTGTTGAGAAGGAACTTAATGGTTAGATGTTCTCTAATGAGACAATTAACTTGAAATACAAGCAACCCACACTAATAACAAAATTTAGAATGGTAATCTAGATCATAATGACCCTACTAGATAGGATATTTGGCTTGCCAAGTCAAATTCCTTCACCTGGAGTGGGTTTTGATCTTGAAATTATTGAGGACATAAGAACTAACCTTCACTATAGGGAAAGTTATTAGAGAAAGGTTATGAGATAAAATTTTGCATAAGGATAAGAGGCCTTTAGGAGGTCACTTTTACATGATGTCTTACTTTCTTGATGTAGTCCTAGGGATAGTCTACATCTATAATGGCTTGTTATAGACCCCATCTAGAATGTATAAAGAATATGATATGAAACTCTTATTATTTCATGCATAAATGTGCACACTTATAATATTGTGCACATTACCTAGGATGTTTACCCATAGGTATGGAACACCATCCATAAATCCCCTTTGCTTAGGATATCAAAGAGTATCACAAACACACTCTTGATCAGGGGTGATTTTTAGATATACCTTAGATATTCAATCATCATGATAATTGTCCATAAAGTTACACCTCTGTGGCTCCCTAAATATGTCCCAAATAAGTTGGCAGACTAAGAATAGCTTAACAACTATGGTGGGGCATAGATTAGGATATGCACAGGAAGAATAAATCCTACCCTCATGACTCTTAATGATTGGGATAATGTGATATACCATAGGAAGAACTTATATAAGTTGGGAAATACTAGGAATACTACTCCTTGGCTTCACTATCACATAAGGACTAGGATCCCAATGGATAGATGCAAAACCACATCAAGGGCCTGGCAATTGAATATAAACATAAGCCCTATGATCATGACTTCTTATTATTAAATGATTAGAATGATGATAAAGTATTAGAGAGGGCATGACTAATTTATATCTAGGAATACCTTTTGAACATCATTCAAGGGGAGCCTTCCCTTTCTATAAAAGAGGCACAAACTAGACTCCCACTAGTTAAAGGATGGGATACATCTATATTTTGGACTAATATATCTATTTATCTAGTAATATAATAAGATAATTATTATTAGACACCCCCTAAAACACTTAAGGAAATGAATAAGGAACTAGGGGTACCAGATACCTCACTAGGGGCAAAGTAAGATGAACACATCTACCTAGATTCCTCAAATTCTAAGGGCCCTTCTTAATGTGATATTTCATCACCTCTATAGGTTCTTATTATGGTTACCTCAACCACAAAATTGACTCATTATATATCTATGAATACCATCATCTATTATACAAGTAAGATAAGGCCCCAATCCCTTCCATAGATCCCAATCATAGAGGGACCGTTGGTGTAGCTAGCTACATAAGAGGTAGTTAGAGAGGATATTTATGATGAGGAGGTAAAATTAAAAAGATCAAAAGTCTTGAGCCTCCAAGAATTAAATGGTAAGGCATCATTTCATCAACCGACATTATGTGAGCCAACACACTCTCTAGTTTCTATCACCATTGTTGTTTCCCATGTTTCTATTCCTACAATTAGTTCATTTGGCCAAGTTTCATTCACCCCTCCTATCCACCCTCCTCTCTTGATTCCCAAGGATTATTTTTCTTAGTCTATTAGTACTAAAAGTAGAGGATCCCTCCTCTACCCTTATAGCCCTTACTTCTTCAATTGTTATTCCTCTAATTAATTCTCCCACATCTACTCCTACTATTACTACTATAGTCCCTTCCACTACTACTCCAACCCTCATAAAATACAGATAAAATACATAAATAAAAAAATGAGAGTAGTAGCCACTCCCCAATTACATGTTGCATCTGCATAGTTAAGTCTACTAGTTCCACCTCATAGTCCTTATCAAGAGACACTTTTGATAACCACTAAAAGGGTTGAGAAGAAGAGGAGGCCAATATAAATAGTCCATCCAATACCAAAATATGGTGGAGTGAACTAGTCCAAGATCATATGGCCTTCAATCCAAGGTCTACTCTTGGAGGAAAATCTAAAGCAAACATTAGGTGATATAATGGGTGAGACTACAACCTCAAACACTTAACCCATGGAACCAACCAAAGTAGTCCTCCCATAGTGGGTAATAGACATGTAGTCAGGGACCTATAAAAGGCCTAATCTTATGATTACCAAATTTCCCACTGTGTGTATAGTTTTTAAGAAATCCATAGGGAGTGTTTAGAGTGTGAGGAAGAGGAAACTTGAATATGACACTGGTAGAATGGTCATTCTAGAAGAAAGAGAAGAAATGTTCACTTTGACAAAAAGGAAAGATAGAAATTGGGGTAATCCCCATATATAAAGAATTTTAATGTTAGAGGTACAATCACTGAGAGTGGGGGTGAATCGATGATCCCAAATTGTTATTAATTTGGCTGGTCAAAGTCAAATTAATACCCCTATAACTTGAAACTTTTGAAAATCTAGTCCTTAACCTTTTGTAGCTAGTCAAACTAGTGAATTATGGTCTTAAAATGCAAATTTTGGTCAAAAATGTCAAAAAAATGGGGGAAAAATCATAAAAATGGTTTAAAAATTCATAAAATTATCTCAAAATATATTTTAATAGGTTCAAAAGGGTGAAAATAGCCTAAGTCTAATAGTTCAAGTCATGAAAAGGTTATTTGATATCTTAATTAAGACAAAAGGCCCCAAAATAGCTCCCAAGTGCCAAATTTACAAGTTTAAAACATGGAAAATTCTAATTTTTCATGATTTACATGAAATAATTCTCATGAAAGAAGAAATTAGCTTCAAGTTTCAAGAAAATGGTGTTTTTAGGTTTTTACCTCAAGTTTTCATGATTTTAAATCATTATTATCAGATATTATTCAAGTTTCATGGCCAATAATTCCCATCTCCATGCTCTAAAGGTGTCTTCAAAGAGCTAGTTTAACATATTTTAAGGAATTTTTACAAATTTTAAGGTTTTTTTAGAAAACCAAGTTTCAATTTTGCTCTCTTCCCTTCCTCCAATGGCCTCCAAATTCATGTGGTAAGATTAATATATATTAATGTTTGTGGATTTATCTTCAAGTTTTCTTGTCATGATTCCTAGTTCTCCTTTGCAACCTCCATCTCTTTCACACCAAATCACTGAGTTGTCACTATGTTTTGTGTCTCCACATCCTCCTTCCATGATTTCCTTTCACTTTTCACCATCATTTATCCCTATCACCATTCACCCCATTTAAATCACCTTTTATAAAACTAATGAACCAAGGGTTGAAGTGAAGAAAGCCATCAAAAGCATGATGAAGGGATATATAGACAATCAAAGTATCAAATATAGTCATTAAAAGAACCAATCAGTAGGGTTGTATGGTCAAGTGTGGCTATAGGGCTCAATGAATTTTCAAGAGGAGAGATACCTTCCTAAATTTATAATGGAAGTAAACAATTAATAAATCTAAGGAGGTGGGCTAATCAGGGTAATTGAACTTTCTTTTTTAACACCATGACACCAATTTAGGTACTTACTATAGATGCATACCGTTAAGGAATGCATACAGTCAAGGAAAGCAAGTGAAATCATACAAGTCTCAGGGGTATCATCTTAGGATGATTGCATTTATGGTTGTAATAAAGTATTAAATTAGTATTATAAAACATATGATAAGTAGACCAGGGGTCATATTTATATAATATGGACCCTCCAAGCACCTTACTATTGATAGTATGTATAATGAGCTTATTGTTGGGGATCAACCAACAATGTTGATTACAATATGAAATCAATTAAATGTGGAATTAAACTAGAAAGATAAGTAACTAGAATCAGAAAACAACAAACAATAAGAGATACAAGAAACCACCTTGAAAACTTGTATTAAACTCTTTACAGAAGGAATACAATTGAAGAAACTTCTTTTCTTCCACACTTCTCTCAGATGTACAAATCTCTTTCTAGATCTCTTTCCCTTAAGAGCTCTCTCTCTCTCAATTACAATAAATTCCAACAACCTGGATTATTACACATATACAATACTGTACTATTTAATTCAACATTCTACACACCCTAAGCTATGAAGAATTATCCCTATTATATAGAATTAGGGATCATGAGCAATGCAATTACAACCAATAGATGTACCTCCTAATCAAGGGCTCTAAACATTCTTACTTAAAATAGAGATGTAGAATTAAGAATAACACTTAATCCTAACATGCAAACATTCTGTTCTGTCCACGGAAATAGCATTCTGGATGCACAGGTGACCGATGTCAGTCCCTACCTGTCTGCCTGTGACTAACGTCGGCCAAACATAACCGATGCCGGCATCTCCTAGTCGACTCCTAACCGATGTCGGTCACTCTTGGCCAACACCGGTGACTGTATAACAATATCAACCTGCAAAATACTCATTTGGTGAAGCTTTTAGCTCCACACCTCAACAATCTCCCACTTGGAGATAAATAGTTGCACCAGTACCTGTACAACAACATCTTCTAGCTTCTCCATCTTCAAACTCAATCATGAAGACCAACAAAAGTTGAATGAAGATTCAACTTCTCCTTTGTTACCGGCTTGGTTAACATATCAGCAAGGTTCTTATCTATATGGATCTTCTCTAGCTTCAACTCACCATCCTCCAATACCTGTCTTATGAAGTGGTACCTAAGCTGTATATGCTTTATTCTTAAATGAAAGGCTAAATTCTTAGCCAAATGAATTGCACTCTGACTATCACTGTATAATCTACAACTCTCTTGCTCCTTTCCTAGATCTTCCATGAACCGTGTCATCCATATCATCTATTTGCTAGCCTCTGTGACTACAATATATTATGCTTCTGTAGTTGACAAGGCAACAACCTTTTGCAACTTTGATATCCAGTTAACCGTTGTTCCAACAACAGTGAAAACATATCCTGTGGTGCTTCTTCTGCCATCTAAATCACCTACCATATCTAAATCTACATAACCATGTAGAGAAGTATTTGAACCTCCATAACACAAATGCCTACTGCTGGTCCCTCTTACATATCTAAGGATCCACTGAACTACTTTCTAGTGCTCCTTCCCTAGATTGGCCATATACTTACTTACAACTCCCACTACTTGGGCAATATCTAGTCTAGTACAAACCATTGCATACATTAAACTCCCTACTGCAGAAGCATATGAAACTCTACTCATGTACTCTACCTCATCATGTGAATTAGGACATTGTTCTTTACTCAATTTAAAATGTCCAGCCAAAGGTGTGATTACCAATTTTGCATTCTGCGTATTGAACCGTTTCAACACCTTGTTCACATAATCCTCTTGAGACAAAATCAACCTGTGATTTTTCCTATCTCTCTTAATACTCATGCCAAGGATTTTCTTTGTTGCTCCCAAATCCTTCATGGAAAATTTTTGAGCTAATTTCACCTTAAGCTCAGAGATATCCTGCATGTGTGATCCTGCAACCATCATATCATCTACATACAACAACAAAATAATATATCTACCATTATCCAATATCTTAAAATACACACAATGGTCAGATTGACACCTACTGTAGCCATGCTCAGTCATAAACCTGTCAAATCTCAAATACCACTGTCCAAGAGCTTGCTTGAGGCCATACAAGCTTTTCTTCAATCTGCACACTAACTTCTCCTTACCTTTGACCTCAAATTCTTCCGGTTGATCCATATATATTTCTTCATCCAAATCTCCATGAAGAAACATTGTCTTAACATCAAGCTGCTCAAGATGTAAATCCTCAATAGCAACTAAAGACAATACAGTCTGTATAGAAGTCATTTTAACAACAGGAGAAAAAATCTCACCAAAATCAATACCTAATTTTTGTGCAAATCCTTTCACTACCAACCTGGCCTTATATCTCATCTATCCACTCTCACCTTCCTTCAATCTATATATCCATCTAATCTTCAATGTCTTCTTTCCCGCTGACAACTCAACCAAATCCCATGTTTGGTTCTCTTTCAAGGAATCAATCTCCTCATTCATGCTTAGCTCCCACTGATTCTTGGATTCCACCTGTATTGCTTCATCAAAACTCTCTGGTTCTCCACCATCAGTAAGCAATAAATAGATTAATGAAGGGGAATATCGAATTGGAGGTTTACTTACCCTTTCTAACCTCCTGATGGGCATTTGAGACTCATTCACAACACGCTATCTGCCCAAATTCTCTGATAGTGACCAACCTCAGTCACTTCCAGGCCTGTTACTGGCTGATGTCAATTATCCCTGACCAGTGTTAGTTCCTGCTGGCTGACATCAGTCACTATCTGACTGACATCAGTTCCTGTATTGCTAATGTCGGTTCCTGCCTGACCGATGTCGATCTCTATGTTTTCCTGTCTATGATTAATTTTTCCTGCGAGCTCATTTTGGACCGTCACCTCATCCAATTCTCCATTGATCTACCCAGATTGATTTAGCTTCTTGAGCTAATCACTATACATCACTTTTTCATTGAAAACAACATCACTGCTCCTAATTATTTTGTTAGTTCCTAAATTCCAAAACCTAAATCTGAAATCATTAGAGCCATAGCTAATAAATGTGCACCTCATAGACTTAGCATCTAGCTTCTTTCTATTTTCCTTATCAATGTGCACAAAGGCTTCACAACCAAAAACTTTAAGAAATGAGAAATCTACCTTTTTACCTATCCATGCCTCTTCTGGAATTCCACCATCCAGAGCTGTAGAGGGTCCTCTGTTAATCAGGTACACTACAGTATCCAAGCTTTTGCCCAAAACTCTAAGGGCAAACCAACATGCAATCTCATACATCTTGCACGCTCCATTACTATTCTGTTCATCCTTTTAGCAACTCCATTTTGCTAAGGTGTCCTTGGAACCATCCTTTGCCTATGTATTCCATGCATATAACAATACCAGTTAAACTTATAGCTGTAGAACTCACCACCATTGTCAGATCTTAGGCACTTCAATCTTCTGCCTATTTCATTCTCAACCATAGCTTTCCAAATCTTAAAAGTGTCAAAAACATCAGATTTCTTCCTTATACAATAGACCCATACCTTTCTTGTAGCATCATCTATGAAAGAGACAAAGTACTGTGATCCTCCAATAGAAGTAACCTGAGCTGGTCCCCACACGTCTGCGTGAACAAGCTACAATTTGTGCTTCTTCTTTGTTGATCCAGTCTTGAGAAAACTCACTCTCTTCTGTTTCCCAAAAACACAGTGCTCACAAAAATCTAGATCTATGCTTTTTAAATTTGAAAGCATACCTTTTGACTTAAGAATGGATATTCCCTTCTCACTCATGTGGCCGAGCCTAGAGTGCCACAACTTTGCATCCACATCTAAAGTAGATAATACAGAAGGAGAATTATTAGTAACATAATTACATAAATAAAGATTACCTACTCTCTTACCTCTGGCCAATACAAGTGCACCCTTGGTCACCTTCCAAGATTCAGCTGTGAGAGTTACTGTACAACCCTCATCCCCTAACTTTCTTGCAAAAATCAAATTCCTCTTCAAGCTAAGAACATGCATGACATCTCTCAACACCCATGTGTTGCCATTCTGCATTTTCAGTTGCACTTTTCCTTTGCCAACAATTTTACAAGGGTCATCATCCCCTAAATAAACTATTCCAAAATCTCCATGGACATAGTCACTAAAATATTCTCTATTAGGGGTTGCATGGAAAGATGCACCATAATCTAAAACCCAAGATTCTATATTATTATGCAAAGAGAATATAAGAGCATCTTGTGCAATACCTACAACTTTTGCTTCTTCTTTACCTTCATGCTGATTGTCTTCTTTAGGCTTTGACCAGCAATCTTTGCTTATGTGCCCTATCTTTCCACAATTCCAGCATTGTGGCTTCCTGCCATTTCTGGATTTGGATCTACCTCTCACCTTTGACTTAGACCTTGATCTCCCTTTCTTGCCCTTCTCTTTTTACCTTCCCCTGCTCTCAAAACTTAAAGCGTTCCTTGATGTTTTATCTATGCTTTTCCTGCAAATTTCTTCATTCAAGATTACACTAACAACATCCTCTACTTTTAAAATATTTAAAGCAGATGCAGTATTACTAACTGCCATTACCAAGCTATGCCAACTTTCAGACAAAGAACATAATATTAAAATACCCTTAATTTCATCATCAAACACTATTTTGACTGAATTTAATTGATTTACAATTCCATGGAAATCATTTAGATGATTAGATATAGATCCACCTTCCTGCATATGCAAATTAAATAAATGCTTCATAAGATATATCTTATTTGAAGCTGAGGGTTTTTCATATAAATTTGCTAAAGTAGTCATCAACTCTACTATTGTCTTTGCCTATGATAAATTAGATATCACAGTAGATGCCAGACTCAATCTTATAGATCCAAGAGCCTTTCTATCAAGAACTTCCCATTCTTCATCATCCATGTCTTTGGGCTTCTTTAAAACCCCACCTAACGGTAAGTATAGATCTTTCTGATACAAATAATCCTCTATCTGCATTCTCCAATGTTGATAATTCTTGCCATTAAACTTCTCCATTCTCAGTTTACTTTCTTCTGCCATTGCTTCTCCCACTCAAACAAAAATCCCTGTGAGTAACCTGTAATCAATAACACTAACCAGATCTGAAACACCTGTTAGTCAACCTGAGCTCTGATACCACTTGTTGGGGATCAACCAACAATGTTGATTACAATATGAAATAAATTAAATGCAGAATTAAATCAAAAAGATAAGTAACTAGAATAAAAAAATAGCAAACAATAAGAGATACAAGAAACCACCCTGAAAACTTGTATTAAACTCTTTACAAAAGGAATACAATTGAAGAAACTTCTTTTCTTCCACACCTCTCTTAGATGTATAGATCTCTTTCTAGATCTCTCTCCCTCAAGAGCTCTCTCTCTCTCAATTACAATCAATTCCAACAACCTAGATTGATACACATATACAATACTGTACTGTTCAATTCAACATTCTACACACCCTAAGCTATGAAGAATTATCCCTATTATATAGAATTAAGGATCATGAGCAATGCAATTACAACCAATAGATGCACCTACTAATCAAGGGCTCTAAATAGTCTTACTTAAAATAGAGATGTGGACTTAAGACTAACACTTAATCCTAACATGCAAACATTCTATTTTGTCTGCGGAAATAGCATTATGGATGCACAGGTGACCGACGTCCGTCCCTGCCTGTCTGACTATGACTGATGTCGGCCAAACATAACCGACGTCGACATCTCCTAGTCGACTCCTGACCAACATCAGTCGCTCTTAACCGATGCTGGTGACTGTGTAACAACAACCTACAAAATACTCATTTGGTTAAGCTTTTAGCTCCACACCTCAACACTTATGATATGCATCAAGTCAAGGTGGTAGTGAGATATCTCATATGGTTCATGTTTTGCCATGACATAATAAAGAAATTAGGTGGCCTTATTAATGATTTAGTCCATCATGATGACCTCTCCAAAACCTATTTAAATATCCTTCCATATAAAACTGAACCTACATGCATGTGCCTTATGAGGAAAGCCTACTTGGCAGTCTGCATGGACTCTTAAATCTCAATAAAACTAATTTGGTTAAGACATAAACATATTAAGTAATTAAATTATGAAGAGGGAGGATATTAAATTATACCATAATCTTCAAGGAGTGTTATTTTAGGAGAAAAGAACCCTATAAGTCTGTGTCATAGTCAAAAGGGCCTACTTGCTAGGTAGGGTGGGACCTTGAAAGCAAAAGACTAGTTGGTCATCACAAGGCTTGGAATTGACAACTTAGTAGGATAAAGAAAGAGAATGGGAAAAATATAAGATATGTTATGAGGATAATGAGACTCAAAGGATACAAATGACCACCTATAGCTACTGTGATAGTGACCCTCAAGCTTGTACCTCTCCAAAGAAGGCTAGATTGGTGGCATGATGAGCTTTCTTGAAGTTTAAGAGGTTTTTTTAGTCTTTAAGACTCATGAATATAATTTTAAATCTCAATGGACATAAATGGGTTTAAGGTATGGAGTTTAATAAAGCTGAAAGAATGAATAGAGCACCTATAGCCCTTGAAAAGACCTACAATGCCTTGTATTCACCTATAAGCATGTAGTTGTTTTCACCTATAATTGAATGTGTAGTGTCAATAAGGAAATCAAAAGGAGGTGCAACCTAAACTCTCCTAAATCAATAGCTTCAAACTAAGGAATCTTTATCTAAATCAAATATTATGATAGCTCAAAGGATGCAAGTAGCCACCCTACAACCATTGTCATGTAAACCCTAGAGGTATGATCAAGAAGGCTTACTTGATTATCCTAAAGTACTCTCAGTAGTTTAAAGAAGACAATTTTGATTGAAAAAATATAAGTGGTATTGAGATTATTAATTTCATAAATACTATCAAAGGAAAAGGCATGTTAATGTTCAAAGAGGTCTTATAAAAAATTAAGAACCCTACAGGCTTAGTGGGAATCAAGACTCAGTTGGTCAAGGTCATGGAAACTTTAAGACATGAAAAGATAGAGTTTGAGTTCATTGGACTGAGATAAATATTTTTGACAAGATGGATTAAGGACAACAAAATATAGGGCTTGGAAGGCATAGGATCAAAACACACATACAACCACTTGTACTCACAATCATACTTCCAGGGTGACATTAGTGGATGATCACAATGGCATAAGTCTCAAATGGAGGTCATATGCTCTAGATATCACTAAATGATATCAAAATATGAATTAATACTAATATTGGATTTGGAGATATTATAATTCATGACTAGGTTTGTCAAGGTATGATAATCCGCACATACATCTAAATTTAACCTATAGTTAGCAAGGAATGAAACCCTATAATCAAGTTTGGTAGAAGGCAGGAGTTTGAAAGAGGGTTTAATAATTCATCATGATTATGGAAAGATGGTGACATTTTACCCTTATAAAGATGTATGATATCAAGGAAATTATAGTCAGTTTACTTTACTATAGTAAGTTACATCCATGTAAAACTATAAAGTTATCCTCGCAATCATGGCAAAATGAGTTTCAAGATTCACTTAAGATAAGATGGGCATATGAATACATAATCATTTATGGCCAATTGATCATGAACTTGTCAATATTTCCATATTAATATTTTCTCATGACACAAGGATGATATTACACAACCAGGTGTATGAAAATGGATAGAGTTTGGAGTCGAAGGCAAGCTATGAATCAAGAGGTGGCATGAAATGAGAGTGATAAGTGTTATAAGAGGTTTATTATCAACTAAATGAAGGTTATATCATGGGAAAAACCTAATATTTTACTCTACATCTCATTTATCCCCACTTTGATGACTATACTTTATCATGAGGTATAGCTCTTGATGAATCTTTAAGGGAATAGGGTCTAAAATATTCAAGCTAGAGAGTGGACTTATGAGGACTATGTTTTTTGAGATTTTAAAAGAATTTTATCATTTTATAATTATTTCATGAGAATAAATAATTACCAAACAAATTCAAACCATATACATTGTATGGAATATGCTAGTAGAGAGGCCTAAAATACTTGTTAAAGGGTCTTAGTATGCTTGAAAATAGGGGTAGAGGAATTTTCAAAACTATTGAAAGTAATATCGAGAAATATAAAGATTATTTTGACCTTAAAACCTATAAAATACATGAAAATACCTTAAAATATGCTAAAACTTAGTTAAATATGCAAAAAGTCTATGCACAAAGGTCAAAATTGAAGGAAAATTGATGATTCTGGGAGCTATAGGTGGAATCAAAAATTTAAATTTGATAAAAAGGGTATTAATGAGTTGGATACCCATATGATAAATTTTAATGGCCATTGGATAAGTTTAAATATTCACTATTTTGTCTTAGACCTCAACGTATTCGTTTGAGGTCACTATTGGAGCATGCTTCATTTTGGAGAGCTTCAAAAGTTTATAATCCCATTTAAAGGATTTAAAATAATTTTATAATGTTTTTAAATCATAATAAGACCATTATAGAGTGTAAAAACTCCAAATTTTATGCTAACCATGCTCATATGGGCTTTTGCAAGCAAATAGGCATATAGGCCAAAAAGGGTTTTTTTGAATTTTCAAGTAAAATTGAATTCTAGAGTGTTTTGATAGAATTTTAAATGTAAAATAATTATTTTTTAAGTATTTTTGAATATTTTAAGGAAATATTTTCCTTCTGCTGAAGTTTCTCACTTTTTGCAGTTCCAGGCACCCTTCCAAACCTCATGTTTAGATGCTCATAGTGTTCACCACGTGTGGAGTTTGAAAAAAAAACTTAGTATTTTCTTAGGAAACCTATGAAATTATAATTAATGAAAAATTTATATCAATTTATGGGATGTTATTTATAAATAATTGTTAAGAGCGTAGGTAGCTCAAAATGTAGTCAGATCCCCATATGCAAATTTCATTTACATGGTAAATTTTCATATCTTTTACATGGGAGCCCAATATTTTTATGAATGTCATGGGGTTAAATTTTATATGTATAAATGGAAACTTTATGGGATTTTTAGGTCTTTACTTCATGAATCATTAGTTTGAAGATTCAACTTTAAAACCCTCATAAACCCCTTAAAACTAGTTTTGAGAGAAGTGGATTTTCTTGCTATCAAATCACCATGGATCAAAATAAAAAAAATTAAACATAAATTAAAATTAGAGGGGATTAAATAAATTATAATTTTACGCATGGAGATATATATATATGAGGGCATAAATCATGGTTTTTACGAAAAAAAGCATGCAAAATTAAATTTAGAGCAATTCAATGAAATATAATTAGTGGAGATTGAATATTGAGACATTTTATTCATCCTAAAATATTTAATTTATCATAAATAAGTCCATAATTATCCCTACCAACTTGATCAAAATGGTTAGTCTGCCAGAAAATGGCACAAAATAGGCCTAGTCAACCATATTAACTGAATGACGAGGGTTTCCTCATCAAAATCACTTATTTGATGATGAAAAAAGTTTATCCAAGTATAATTCATGGTTTTTTAATGTTTCATGGCTTCTTATTTCAATTTTAATGGTGTCCAAAAACACATATTAGCCTTTAGGCCTATTTGGTCTAAATGGCTTTTTTGATCAACTTGTCAAGTTTGAGTTTGGCATTGGAATTGGTCATCAAGGAGATTAATTTAGAATTACACACCACTTTTATACTATTTAATAAATATATTTATGTGAATTTAAGCCTTCAAGAAGACATTTCATGCAGGAGGAGGCTAAAGAGGTAGTTAACTAGGTCTCAAGGAGTCTTGACTCTTAGTTGACAATTTGGCATCATCATGCACCTATCTTTGGTTGACATGTCACTCAAGATTCAAAAAAATAAATTGGAGTTTATATTTAAATATTGGTGTAGCATCATACATGTAAGAGATTTTGACTTGTCAAACTTGGTCACACCATATTTATCCTATGCTAAAGTTTGAAGCTTTTCATAAAATTTTGTGGAGTTTAAAGTATCTTTGAATTGTTTAAACTTTGTAAAAGGATTTTTATTGAGTTGATTCAACCAAGAAAACCCCTTATCCCTTTTAAATTCCACATAGGTCTTGGATTAGGTTTAGAGACATAAATATTATCTTTTTCAAGCCATTTTTTCATTATTCTTCGAACTGAAGTAGAAATTGTAATCTGGACCATACACCAATAAAGGATATTTTTATTTTTGTATATGAATTTTGAAAAATAATAGAGTTTAATTTATTATGTATCAGCATATAAGTGAGATCATATCTCCTTTTGGCAGGTCCATTCCTCACCTATTACTTTCTATCACACCTTCTGTAGGTCATTTGAAGAGGTAAAAAAGGAATTTAGTAATCCAAAGTTCTATTATTCCTTCATCTAAAATATTTAAGCTTAAGGGAAATATAGGACATTTATTGATTGACATGTGTGCATTATTTTAAGTAGCTTCTAGAGAATCTAAATAATTTAGGTTCATCACCCATTTAGACATGATTTCCTTTTAGTTTTCCCTTCCCCTTTTCATCTAAAAATCATAGTAAATCATCATATTTAACTGATAAATTTTAAGGGAACAAATCCTCTCTATATGTTCTTATTAGTATAGAGTTACCCACACTTTGAGAAGTCCTAATTGTATCAACTAGAGTGAGCGTGTGATTTGCACATCTTCAATCAGGGTGCACTCCATAGTGATAACACAAATATTTCAACTTTAGTTCCAATAATTACAAACTCTTAATTAGTCAATACATACATTAATGAGGCATATACATCATTCATAACATTTAATAAGAGAAAAATGCAAGATCAAGCACATAACACATGACATACGTGGAAAACCCTCTTGGGGAATAAAACCCATTGGAACCTGTAATTAGACTATTGTCCTATAATAATAAGATCTAATTTAGACCATATATAAATGATTAAGGAACTACCATTCCTAATTTTAGTAAAACTACAACCCCATAAGGATCTTCTACACTTGTCTTGCTGAGAAGCCACAACAACTAGACTTCTAACAAGTTTCACCTTGAAAGGAGGTTGTAACCCCCTTAGATGTTGAGTAACCACAACACCTATGAATATATCCACCTTTGAATTGATGTCTTCAACACATAATAATGGAAATATGATTATCACACTTCACCTTCACTCAACACTCCCTATTGGCCAAATCACATTATATACTGGAACCAATAAGCAAAGATCAATTAGGACACATTACATATCCCAACTAAAACCACTCTTTAACTCTACACACTCAATGCATCCTTCATAGAAACAACTCTATAATAGCTTCAACAACATGACCAAATGGTCATACACATATTCCACACACTTATCTACCTCTCAAATCAACCACCAAGCTCACACAGTCTTCACCTTGCCTTCACTAACACTTAAATAACAAGAGCACTATTCTACCAACAAAATTATGACTAATAGGTCATACAAAAATTATGACCAATAGGTCATACAAATAGTACTCAAGATGGTTTTCTTATCAACTCATCCATGGGTCACTCTACCCCTCCTTCGCTCTAAAATTCACACAAACAAGATTCTCTCAAATAGCCTCTTGAGCATACTCACCCATTTTGCCTCTTCTAGGCTTGTTAGTTACAATGAGCCATGTGATCATCTTTAGAACCTTGCTTAGATAAGCATGTATGATCCTCTTTGCTCTTTATTTTTCCTTACTAACCTGTACCTTCTCTTTCAAAATTTCTTCCCTTCACTTGGATCCACATTTTTACTTCCTTATTTAAGTCTTACATATCTAGAAATCACCATCTTTGATTTCACTATTTATAGAGAAATCATGATTATCAACATCTTGTTTAACCATTAGGCATGTTTTCAATCTTAATACATCTATCATATGAATACATAGCTCAATATAATCTTCATAGGTTGGCCATAACATCTATGGGTCACCCTTAAGTAGCTACACATTTTAATAAGGCCCTTGTAGCTTTTATAGGTCTCATGGAGACCTATCCACCCATTTATCACACCATCAATAAAAAAAATAACATAATACCACTTTAAAATACATGGGTCTACTCCTTATGTCCTCTTTGACATCCATAAATGATAAAAGTCATCTTAGTTCACATCTATATATGTTCAAACAACTCAAACATATACCTTATAAATAGGAACACCATTATCAAATAAACAATCAACTTCTTAAGCATTGTTATTACTTAATAGAGATTAATCACACCTCTAAAATACTCACATATCATTTTCATGGAGTTTATAACACTTAACAATAGATAAGTCACCATGAGACATCAAAATAACATAACTACAAGCTCAAACACCCTTATTAGGTCACTTGTAAAACATAGTCAAATACACAATCTATTCTAAACATTAATATCTTTGATTGTACACACTTATAGATTTTTAAATCAATTTCATTAGATGTGCCATGGAGTCTTCTTCATCTTTACTTTTTATAGCACCAATAAATTTGACTTCTATCAAAAGATATTGATATAATATAGAGCTGTAGTTTTCCTTATGTTAAATTCAAATATTTGAATTCAAATTATCATAGCTAACCTTTGAACACAATCCTTACATCTCGTGTACTCTTAATTTTGGATCAATCTCACACTATTGATCATGTCTAAACTTTAATGCATAGTCCACCAATGCCAAGCATTAAACCATAATTACTTTGACCTTATCTCATGTAATCTTGAAATGTTGAATCAACACACTCTATTGATCTCTGCAAATCAACCAGGTCTTTAACAATCAACACTCACCATTCAATCAATCTATATGAACACCTTCTCATCATTTCATCCTTATCTTTTAACTTTGCTTAGTCATTAAACATTGTACACCTATCCTCATCCCACTACTTCCTAACTTATTGGATCAATGCTCACCATCGATCTTGCTCAAACTTTAACATGTACAAAAATGACTAAGCATGGGGACCCTTTCAATATTCCTAAAATGAAAACTTTGGACATATATATCTTTTTCTATGACCAATCTCATATCTCATAAATTGTACCATATGTTCTCTTTTCAAAAAGGAATCCAACCATTTACCAAACTACTCTTGAAACCTTCACACGTGAAAGATATAATGTCATTAAAATGTCTTCTCCAATTCTTTTTCATAGAGCCAACTATTCTTAGAATTTATCTAGGAGACCAAATTTTATCTTGCAAAACTTTTATTGTACTTTAGTGCATGATCTAAAATTTAGCACAAATAAACTAGGATCAAAATTAAATAAACCCATATATATGATCACCTTCTCCTAAAATTTCCATGTGTGTGAGATATGCCACCATAAAAATGCTTAATCAACTCTTCTTTCCACTTTGAAAATTTAGCTAAGTCTGGGAAAACATTGCTAAACTACTTGAGATCCCAACTTTGCACATGCATATCTTTTGATGTGCTTTGTTGCATGATCTAAAATTTAGTACAAATAAATTAAACACAAAAATCAATAAACCCATATGATCATTTTATCCTAACATCTCCATGAGTTCAAATGCTAAACTTATCAACATGCTTACTCAGCTCTTTATGGACATATGCAATTTTGCCTTTACTCATCTCTTTCTAGATATATGTAAATTTGGTTAAGTATGGAAAATAATTAATTCTGACGAAGAAGCCAACTTTGCACCCTCATATATTTGATAGTGCTTCAATGTATGACTTGAGATCTAGTCCATAAAAACTAAGGACTAATTTTATCACAATAATATGACCAAATCCCCTTAACTCATTCCCATGTGGCAATGATGACATCATCAAACTACCTACTCAGATTTTCTACTACTAGACCAATCTTCCAAGATGACCACAATAAATAATTGGATGAATACCAATCATGTACACAATAATTATACCCCTCATAAACCTATGATATGACCCCTTGCACATGATCAATACTTTATACTCATCCCTAAACACCTCTAATCTATCAAACTTTGATGATTAACTAAACCAACATCAAGCATACTAGGACAAGCACATTACACATTTTGTCATTATTAAATAAACTATCAAGGTTCTTCATCCACTCACTAAGACACCTTCATAACATTACTATGACATCACTGACAACTCTCCAACATTTAAATCCTATATGGAAACACACAAAGATGTCCTAGTATAAATACATTAAGGGATAAAAATGGCATAGAGAGAGCTAGAATAAGAATTGGAGTAACGAAGAGAAAAATAAAATCTATTCATTTTCTAAAACAAATTGAGATGGATGTCCAAAGTGTGACATCCATATTATATGCTACCATTAAGTCCATTAATTTAATATTTATGCACAGGTAAATACAACTCATCTATTAATCAATCCTAGCTCAGAGAAGATAAATCCTACTTATATTTCCAATTGTTAATACATTAGATATTTGGAGTCATGACCAAGATGGATCTGTTAGACCTGACCAAGTGACCTCTTACCATAATAGCATCACTAGGGAGAGTTCCATATCCTCTAGTCAAGCAACACTATGTAATAGCCCTAGCTAGGTCCTATATTTTCATATTCATAAAGTAAATGACACGGAAATTAAAATCTAATCTAGTGATCACCAAATCTTATGGTACAAATTGGGGGTAATAAAACATAAAAATTAAACATGCATAGAATATCTATACTCATGTCAATGTATTGAAAATCTTAATACATGGGAGATAAGTGCAAATGCTAATTTATCTAGTCTTATAAAGGAGTAACAAATTTAGGAATACTTACCCTTGAATATGAATCAATAAAGCCTCAATCTATCTCTTAGACAAGGTGCTTTGCAAGAGGTTATTATTATATGTAAGGATAATAAGGATAAGTCAGCTCTAAGCTACATAACTCACTATGCATCCAAAAGAGTTTTCCATAAGAAAAGATACATATCTCTAAATAAAGTATTGAAACCTTAAGCTATAATCCTCAAGTAGAATGGTGGATAAACAGATGCATAAAATAATATTCTTATTCTTCTCTTATCTTAATAAATGATAAAATGAATGTGTATATATAGTTGAATCTAACCCTAAAACTTTTCAAAAGTTTAGCTGATAAGGTTGGCCTAATCAACTATGTATCATTATTGATAAAAATAAATTAGGTCTTGGTTTAGGTCAGTCAGGGGATGACCTAGACCCTAAATGAGTTTTATTAATTAGATTATAGGGTCGATGGATCCAACAATGTAATATAAATCATAAAAAAGGGTTTTATGCTTAGGAAGGGGCTAATGAAGGTGTAAAATGGATAGAGGAAGGTGTAAAAGAGAATAAAAATCTTAGGGAAGTGTTTTAGGAGATGTTTTTGTAGGTAGTAAGTGGTAGTATAGGGGACAATAATCCTACAAAACAACAATAGTATTCTTGCCCCTTTCTAGGTGAACCTTTTAAGACATACATAGAGATATTGAGAATGAATGGGTTCTTAAAAGAGAGAAAGCATCACCAATTGATAAAGTTTTAAAATCTTATGTGTATACATATGCCTCAATTAAAGCTCATCACATGTCATGTAGGTGAAATAAGGATGGTGTTTGAGGATTAAAAACATAGTAACATACAACATTAAAGCTAAATAAATTGGAGTAAAAAGAAAATAAGATAAATGAAAGGATAGAATTGAAAAACACATACCTTAGTGTTTTAGATAAATAATAAAATACAAGAAATGTCCAATATAGGGGACATTAGGTGAACCTATATAAATTAGTGAAAAAGAACAAAAATTTTAAATCTTTTGCATAATATACATGTAATATGTGAAAATCTTCTCTAAAATGTTAGACTCTAGAACATATTATAGTTCAAAAAAAGAGCTATTAGAAACAAAGATATAATTTAAAGACAAAATCTAGTGGTAAATATTTGATATGTAAATAATTTTGAATTGTAAATATAAACATGATGGAAACTAATTCATTTGTTATTTTTACTATTATGATAAAATAGAGCTTAGAGAGACCTAGTTTGAACCTAGATAGATACCATGGTGAAGAGATGATAATTGAGATTGGGAGGATGCCTGGAAGCTACACCAATTTTAGCATAGGTAAGAAATTATAAATTCCAAAATTTATGAGTATTTTTTTTTTGAAATTGACCTAAATATAGAAAATTGATTGGTAGCAAAAATTTAGTGACCAAAATTGACCCTAGGAAATTATTAGGTAAACTAGGGGTAGAAAGGGATACCAGGTAGTGTTGATGCACCTAGATGTATCAGTGGGTTCATATAGTTTTTAAAAAACACTTCTCATTTATGGATTCACAGAATCCATTGCATGAGTTTCTAGTTGTGATAATCTTGTTATCCTTGGTGGAATAGAGGTAAAATAGGTTGACTATTTCATACCTTTATATTAGTTGGTGGTTGGGAGTCACTGTGGCTTAGGAGTTGATCTTTGATTTAGTAGATTACCTATGATAATATGAGTGAATTGTGCTCAAAACCTAAGTAAGCTAAACTAAGATTAATATTCACAATGAAATTGATCTAAGGTGAATTGATAAAAAGGAGTAAAAAGAAGGGTAGGGAAGAAAAGAGAGGTGTTGTTGATATGTGTTTCAAATATTATGAAAAAATTTTAATTTCATCTAAACATGAATTTAACCAATGTACAACATGATGTAGCATAAGTTCAAATGCTACCACACATTAGGAAAACATCTAAGGAAAGTATGATAATATGTAAATACTTTAATAATTTTACCTCTACAAGTAAATAACATTAGCCTAGATGTAAGAAGAGCAAAGAAAGTGTAGTAAACCTAAGAACTTTCAACTAATATAACATTAACACAAATTAGCAACTCTGCATTAAAATATGCACATTCAAAATTAATAAGAACCATTAAAATTTGAAGATGAGACAAGACAAATGAGAGAGAAACCATGATAACAATTCACACAAGTAAATGTGGACAAACTTTATAGAATTCCTTTCTTATATTATTTTGTTTAAAAGTTACAAATAGTATTTTGGCTCCAAAAACTCGTTTCCTCCTAAAATTGGCAATACCTTTTTATATAGACCATTCATGAGGTATTTCGATCAATAATGCCAAATTATATTTGTACATGTGTCTAGGATAGTTGTCCTTTTTGTTACATTCTATAATAAATTACCTTTTCTAATATACTAACCTATAGGCAATGTACTTTACAAGATGTACATGCCTTTACAAAAAGAATATTCCATTTCCAAAATATACAATGCTAGCTATAAAAGAATTTTCCTAATCCATCTAACTTTGGGACCCTGGTACTTCTACAGCCTTTTGCCTTCCTTGTAGGATATTCATTCTATAATGTTTCTCATTGATCAACTGGAGGTCAACAATGGGTCTCATGAACAACTCTTTTTATTGATCTCCCAGGTTACTAAGATCTTTCTCAGCTCTCTTTAAAACTTGTTTGATGCTCCTATTATCTTCTATCTTCTCCTCAGATGAAAAAAATAGGCCCATGATCTTCTTATTATCAACCCCTATCTTCATTTGACCTTGGTTCCTCACCTCCTACATGAATTGAGAAGTTCAATGCTTGACCTCCTCATTAGTGATAAGGCCCAAAGGACTAAGTGATGTGGGATCTTTGATTAATATGTACAACATGTGTAGCATTTTATTTTCCAAATGCTTGAGGTCTTTAGAAATATCCTCCATATTCTTAAACTAGTTGTTTAGGGATTTGATTTTGTCCACAAATATAGTCATATCCATATTTAAATGTGCTAGGATGACCATCCTAAATTCAAGGACTTGATTCTTAGTCAAGTATTTGATCAAGTCTTTCACTTGATAGCTTAAAGCCTGGTATTGGTGAACTTAGCCTGTAGCCATGGAATTTTGCTTACTTATTGCCTCTTGTTTGGTTTTGACTGACTTTAAGGAATTGAATAAATCAATCATGGTGTACTCAAATAGCTTGAATCTATCTTCTTGGATTGAGAAAATGGTAGTTTCTTCTAAATTTTTTTGTTGTTGCATCACGTCTTTAATGACAACTTACAATTGATTAGATTGTGATTGATCCAACTTTCATGGGTCTTATTTAAAGGTAGGAACCTCATTAGGCCTCTGTCCTTCCATTGGAGTCAAACTAGTGAATGGTCCCACTTTTTGAAAGGTGAATTCCTTTCCAAAAATCATGGCCTTATTTTCTATCACTCTTTCCAAGCTAGTGGTATCTAGATTGAATTAAACCCTGACTGATGATTGAGTCACTTTTGGAGATGGGGTTTCTATTTGTGCTCTGCCTAATGCTCTTGGGGTAGCCATTCTTTTCTCCTCTTCCTTTTATAGAGCCAAAATCCATGGCTTAATCTCTTCATACATAGTGATGCTGATAGAGTTTATTATTACCTAAAGGTGGTGTAGAGTAGGAAATTTTTGCAATTTTCCATAGTTTGCATGAATTTGCTCAAATTTCACAATAGTGGTCTAGACTTCAATTCTGGATTGAATTATTATTACATAAATGATAAGTCAATTTTATTAGGCTTGATTATGATCAATAGATGGTTTAATTAGGGATTTAGTACATGTTAGGGCTATTTTGAAGGTCTTATTAGTACTTTAATGGTGATAAATAGTTCAAATGGTGAGCTTCATGGCATCCCTGTGACATTTTCATGGCACTTTGATCATTAATATTTAAAAAATGACCATTGTTTTTTAAAAATTCCACCTTGATCTTGCACTATTGGATTATTTTTTACATAGATCAATATGGACCATTGATCTTGATCTAAAAGTTTGAATTCCATTGGCCACTTCATGATGTTTCCCATGGTTATGATACCTTTCACTTTTGCATTCACTCTAAGCTTTGTTAAAATGTCAACTTTGATCTCACACCATTGATCTTGTTGGCACAGATCAATCATGTTTCATCGATCTTAATCTACTTAATTGTGCCTCCTCCTCTATAGACCATTGATAATAATGTATACGCTCATTCATATACCATCAATCTTTTAAATATGCTCAATCTTTAATTTTCAGCTCATGACTATGCCACATGCCATCTCTACATTTATCCTTAGGGATTTTGAATTTTCAACCTTTATCATGTACTGACAAATCTTATTTGGCTGGATCATTATGCTCTATTAGATCTTGATCTAAAGGGTGGATCTTGATCTGAGGGGTGCTTGTTTCACTGAGATTATGGAATTTTTCACTTTCTCTCTCATCCCAAGGCTTTCAATCATCAACATTAATCTCACACCATCAAATCTCCTTAGCCTAGGTAAATTCACATCATTGAGTAAGGATCTTAACTTGTTGACTTTATACAGACTGCTAGATCTTAATCACCTAACCAAATGCTAACCATTGATCTTATGGATAAAAATGATATTTAAGTCAGGCTCAAGAAAATAAAGAACTTAGCATAGATTTTTTAGACAATGATTTTATTTCATGTTAATAAACATGGGTAAGACCTTAGGATAAACATTTTAAGCTAAGTTTTAAACATGATAAAAGGGACCACATGAATAATAAAAGAGATGGCATAAAGTCTTAGGATAAGGATCTTAACTAAAGTCTAAAACATAATAAAAGGACCTAGTGGTTAGTTAGACCATGTGGAAATAAAAGGGGGCAAGGGGGGCTTGGGACATAAAGGGACCAAACATAAAAATTTTAGACTAATGTTTGGTCATGTTAATAAACATAACTAAACCTTGGGATACAAATCAAACTAAGGCCATGGCATGATTAATCATTCCCACATAAATTGTTCCCACCAAAATTTAATTTCATTAAAAAGAACCTAAGCTAAGGTAATTTGAATGAGGGTTTCAGGATGCTTTTAATTTGATTTTCAATAGACTAAAGGCTAGTAAAAGGCCAAATTGATGTAAAAATAATGAAACCCATGCATTTCCCATTCTAAATGGACTCCATTGGAGCTACAACCTAAAACATAAAGATCCAATAATAGCAAATTTAGGCAATATTAAATCAAAATTATGAATAAATATGCCAATCAAATTAGGTGTGAATGGTATTTAAATAAAGACAATGTAAAAACATGCTAGTGGTACCCTGATCAAGAGAATTTTCAATTTTAAGGTACAAATTTACATAATTTAAAACAAGGGTCCCTATTTTTTATAAATGAGGGTATGTTGATGTTGATGCGAGTTTTATGCATACCATAGTCATGATGAGGTATCCTTTAAAATTTTAGGATCTTAATAGAGGTAAACTCCACTCCAAGGCATAAGTTATAGGTATGTGGTCTTTGACAACATGTTGATGGAATAGTTGGTAGGGCATGCAAGTTTTTGACAAGGTTTTTAGATGGAGGTGTGGTCTCTAAGGGATTGTGTATCTCTATATGAGTTGGATTGGTAGCCAGATTCTAATATAGAGTGAGCAAGTCTCAAAACAAACTCAAAAAGGAGGGAAGGATAAGTTAGAAAAGAAGTCTTCTATAGTTTTTAGGAACTACATCCCTAGATGGTTTCTAAAAGGACAAGTTCTCTCAGAACATATGCCTACTACTAGCAATGATTGCACACACATAATTAGACATGACTGATAAGTTTTAGGAAATAATGATACAGGAAATTCATAAGACTTAAACAAAGGTTGCTTCTTTTAGGGTAGCTATTGTACACACCTACTCAGGAGATTATGGATTAGGCTAGTGAAGTATTTGAGGTAGCTATTTCACATAAATAAAAAAAACTGCATCAAAGAATGCACTCATGCATAATCAACATTATAAATAAATTTGAAATTGACTATCCTAATAAATATATTTACCAATCCTTCAATAGTTGTTGCACATATATAGATCAATAAATTAATCCAAATAATAAAGAATATATTCATAGTTATTGGACACTAAGGATTATTGAAACATAAAAAAAATCAACCACTAATTATATAGAAATTTTAAAAAAAATAGGCAAACACATTTGTTGATGATCAAAATTGATGTTGTTTCTATATTCAAAAATTATTTGACCAAAATCTAAGTTGGGTTAAAAAAATTTATATAGGCTTGGGGAAGGGGTCAACTCATCCTCCAAGTTCATGCAAGGTTGTTACATGTGATAGTCAGAACATGAGTTCTAACTATGGTCTAAAACCATATATGAGTCTACTTACAATTATCAATTTAATTTATCCTTTGCCAAATCTATCTAACATGTGCATGTGTATAAAGATATAGGCTATTTTTACAAGTTTAGCTTGAATTATATACAAATTCAAAATATATGCAATACTTTCCAAAACTATACATGCCTCCTTTTATAGTTTGTGAGAACAACCTGCTGATATCTCAAATTAAATGCCTTTAAAATGAACTCATACATATGCATGAAAGACTAAAATTGCTTTAATAATGTTTTATAACTATTGATACTACTATTAATTGTGACTATTTATAACTATAAATTTCATGCCATCCATTATAATTTCAACCCTCTCTTATTCAGTTGTTGAATCCTCACTTTCATATTCACTTGCACGTTTATATTCTCAATTGAGTTTGGATATTTGAAAAGTCCACTATTGATTTGTACTATCAATTTGTTTCATGATGGAATGCAAGTGTGCCATTTTTCATCCCCATGTGTCCTTTATGCTCTTTATAGTCATAGCTCAAACATTTTTATGCCACTTGGCAACTTCTCACTTGTTCTAGGACCTTTGAAAATTCTATGTTGATCTCACACCATTAGATCAACTATAAGGATCAATGTTGGCCATCGATCTACCTCAGCCTAATAACCTTTGATTTCAAAATGGCTAATTTATAACTTAAATTTTATGTCCACATGACTGTCAAAAATGTCATTACAACCATCAATGATGTCTATACTTTTGTCACTATTTAATCTCTTATTATTTTATTATTGATCTTAAATTTAACATACACATGACCATCAGAGATGTCCTTGTGACCATTAATGACATCCACATGACCATCATAATTTGAATCCATGTCCTTTTGTTTCTAATCTTAATTTTGACATTCACACAACTGTCAATGATTCCCTCATGACCATTAGTGATGTCCATGTGACTGTCATAATTTAGACTAGTGATGTTTATTGAAGTTAATTTTGATATTCACATGACCATAAATGATGTCCTCATGGCCATTAATAATGTCCACATTATTATCATAATTTAATATCATAATGTTTTATTCCTAGGCTCTAATTTGATGTCTATATGATCAGGAATGACATCTTCATGACCATCAAAATTTAAGCTTGTGAGTTTTGACACTTATAATTTTATTAGAACTCCCTGCTCCTAAAAATATAAACATAAGTAACCTATAATATATATAAATAAATGACTTGTATTGTTTTGGAATTTTTATTCGATCAAATTTCACTAGGCCTTTTACGTCAAGGGAATTGTTTTGGATAAAATATTTGCAACAATTCTCTCAAAGGGTCATTTGGTATGGCATTTGCCTGAGCCAAAAGTCTCGAAGGGTAAGTATTGGAGGGGAAAGGGCCCAGGACAAAGTCTTGAAGGGTAGATTCAAAGGGAAAACTTTTAATTCAAAGAGGCCAAAGGATATGTTCCAAATGGAAAAGGTCCATGACAATTATCTCGAATGGTAAGTAGTCACTTTAAAAAGGGCCAAAGGGTCATTTTAAAAATGTTTGAAGGGTAAGTGGCCACCTAAAAAAGGGTTGAAGTTTCATTTTGAAAATTTCCAAAGGTTTGGTTTATAAATTCCAAAGGGCATGTGCCCTTGGGGGAATTATTTTGATATTTTTGCATCGGACAAAATGTTCTATGATAAAAAGTTTAAAGGGTATGTTTTACAAAGGCAAAGTGCCTGGGATAAAAGGCCTAAAGGGTATTTTATAAAGTGAAAAGGAAACTCTAAAAATGTTTAAGGATACTTCAAAAAGGTCAAATGGAAATTACCAAAGTTATGAAGGTTAGGTTTCACAAGTCCCAAAGGGTAGGTTTAGAAGGTTGAAGGGCATTTCAAAAGTCCTAAATGACAATTTCAAAATACCGAAGGGTCATTTTAAAATGCTAAAGGGTAATTTATATTTGGAAATAATATGAAGGGTATAATCCATAGGTAATTCATATATGACAAAATTCTTGAAGGATCTACTTTGTAAATGCTGAAGGGCAATCTCAAAAAAGGCTGAAGGATAAATCTATTTCATTGGGTAAAATGTGCATGACAAAAAGATAACAAACCAATTACATTAAAGGAATTGTTTTAGATAAAATGTCCACAATAATTTCTCTAATAAAGATAATTCTATAGCTAAAAATCCCACAAGAATTCATACTCAATAAAAATCCTGATAAAGACCAATAGAATAAGTCTAAAACAATAAATCCAAAAAGACAAATTGCATAAGCCCCAAAAGAATTCAATCATTACTTGATAAAAACATAGTATACCAATGCCATTTTGCTAAATTATGAAGGTCAATAATTATTTCTTTCCCAAAATTTTGCATAAACATATAGAATAGGGGGCTAAAAGTCAAGACCATAGTTTGAAAAAAAGTGGGTCCCCATTTCTATATGGAAAAAGGGGGGTGTTGGGTACAACAAATGGTGATTCATAGGGGGAATACTCATGAGTATTAAATAACTTATAACTCTAGTTTTCAATCTCAAATTAGTCATGAAGTGTGCCATAGAAGAATACTTAAATAAGAAACATGAAAGAGACTCTTAAGTTAATTCACAAAACATACTTGCCTTCTAATTTCTTGGATCTATGTGCTTCAAACATGTAGTTTATTTAACCCCTATTGTGATGATTTTTTCAAAGTCTTGATGAAGCTATAGGTTTCATTATAGTATCTCTTTAAGATAATTAAATCAAGGGAAGCTTAGGCATTATTCTAATACTATCCAATCATCCATAGCCTTGAAAAATATACCTTAGGATCTTTTTCTTTTCTTTCCATTATTTTCTCTTAATCATTATGCATGGTACATTGACCTTATTTCATCATGTGAGTCTTTTAATTTTCTTTTGATTGTATTTCTCTTTTAAATCCATTGGTTCTTTATTTTTTTGTTTTTGTTTTTCTCTTCTTTCATTCTTTAATGGAAAAGAGAAGAGATGGAACTCCAATGAGATGGTATAATTATAAAAAGAATCATTAATAGAACATCCCTTCCATCTACACCTATACCCAGAATTATCACTTCCAACATGTATGTAATGTGATAAGTGCATTTGATCCAATAAAACAAAAAAAACTTTCTAAATTTGTATGAAGTACTTTGATAATTATTCCACATTCCTAGTAATAGTATTTAATTATGACACGATTCAAAATAATCCATGATTACCTACCTTCATCCTAAAGACTCAAAAACATAGAAATACATCTAATCTATAAACTAGTCCCAAAGTGTCAAGATTTTAATTTTCCCCTTTTCTACAAGTCATAAGCTCAGTTGGTTTGGATTTTAACTTGGTTATAATTAGATCAAACACAATTATAATTATCAGAGAAAGTAAAAAATAGCTAATCTAAGAAAGCACTAAAATCTAATCAAGAAAATAAGAAACTAATATGTGAAAGCAAAATAATGAAAGCAATAAAGATTAATCTAATGAAAACAAATGATAAAAAATAAGAAACCTAACCTAATCCTACTCTAAATAAAACCCAAATAAGATGGGGGATGAATTTGGTAACTTTTTTTGGTATGCTTCTCACTCTTTGGTAATAACAAGGTTTTCCCCATTAATGTTCTGAAATAGGCAGGGACATCCTTGTATTCATTTAGGAGAATTTTGAACCTTTCCATCATATTTTAAAACAAAAAATTACTCATTGGGATATCCTAAACATAATAAAAAATAAATCTTCCCTATGATACATTCATTGTAAAATCTCACCCTTATTATTATTTTATTTAGGAGAACCTAATTTAGACAAACAATCCTCAAAAGTAACTACTAAGATGGATATTAGATATGACCTATAGTCTTGAAATTCATCATCCTCTTTGAACTAATTATGGGAAAGGTCCTCAAAGATAGATTCATAATCATAAGTATAATTATGAACAACATATTCCTCAAAAACTTCATCTAAACTCTCACTTTGAGTGTGACCTTTGATATTTGAATGAATTAGCTCTTGACTTTCCAACTCATGAATAATTTTTTTGTTTACCTAGAACAAACTATTTCTTATTTTAAGAGTGAGAGATTCATTAAATATTAATTATAGAGGGATCATCTCATCCACTACATGTTTTTTATCCTTTTTTATCATTCTTTCAAATAGTTATACTCTAGAAGATATGCAACTTTATGGGCATTGTATGTGTAATCAAAGGTCTTTGCTTCAATGCTGAGTAATGTAGATGCCCACACACATAGGGGTTCCTAATCAATCACATAATTAACCACAGTGTCTTTCACATTAGAGTTAGGCACCAAATTTAATTCAACATCTATCAAATCCAGGCATGAGCATTTATGTAAATCAATTCCATTAGAAAGGAGCTCAAAAATAAAATCAAAATTATTGAGGGAAGACAACATACCTTTTCCACTTGTCCCATGATAAACATACATACCTACCTTAGGAATGACATAATTTAACATCTCAATATTGAAGGTTGCATGATTAGAGGAGAATAAGTCAAGAATATAATCATCAAATGACTCTTTTTATAGAGATTCTAATGCAAAATGATAGTGACAAGAGTCATCAACACCATATTTAGAGATAATATCTTCTTTTACAAAGAAAAGTAATTGATCTTCTACCTGAGCATATTCTATCTCATAGAGCTACTATAAAGGTTGGTAATGCTCATTTAAATTAAAACTTTCCTAATTTTCATTACTTATTTCTTTAATTATCTCATCAAATATAGGGATGTAATCAACATGATCCAATTTTCCTAGCTTGACATATTCCTCTTCCTTGTTGGCTTCAATATTCTCTTCTACCCTTTTATGATCCAATCATCCTCTCCATCTGGGATCTCTTCTTCCTTATGCATAGTTCTTAGATTAAAAATAAACCCTTTCACTATGTTTGAGTTTGGGCATAGTAACAAGATTTATCTTTGGATGGCTTCTATACCATTCATATACAACATACCTACAAAGAACCTCATAGAAGGTGTTAAATTATTTTTTAAATAATGAGCATCAATATTTGGACCAAATCATATCAAAAAATATTACTCAATATCACTCCAACTAGTAATAGAATTAGGTGCCAACTATGCAAGCCAATCATGCATTATTTTCCCAATGTGAAAGGGAACAACCTACAAACTACATCCTCAAATTTAAAATCCATAACATGCATAGAATGTAGGTAGGCAATAAGATGCCCTTTAATAGCTCTTGGGTGATTATAATGGAACCTAGGAAGGTATTTGAATGGGTCATTGGGGAAATCAAGTTGAATACCTAGGATATCTATGGGTCCTTTGTGAAGCCAATCCTTTCTCAAAAAAATTAGTAAAATCAGAGGTGTTGGCCCTCATTTGTGCACTAATGCAGGTCTTATGCACACCATAATAATAATAATGAGGTAGCCTCTAAAATTTTAAGATCTCAATGGAGGTAAACTCCACTCCAAGGCATGAGTTCTAGGTATGCGGTCTTTAACAACCTATTGATGGAATAGATGGTAGGAAGTGCATGTTGTTGACAAGGTTTTTAGATGGAGGTGTGGTCTCTAAAATATTATGAATCTCTATGTGAGTTGGATGGGTGGATGGTTTCCAATATAGAGTGAGAAGGTCTCAAAATAAACTCAAAAAGGAGGGAAAGTTAAAGAAGAAAAGAAGGCTTCTATGATTTTTAAAAACCACTTCCATCGATGGTTTCTAAAAGTACAAGTGCTCTTATAACCTATTCTTGATGTTATCAATGATTACACAAACATAATAAGACATGGATTAGAAGTATAAGGAAATAATGATGTAGAAATTTCACAAGCCTAAGACAAAGGTTGCTCCTTTTAGGGTAGTTTTTGCACACTCCTACTCAAGAGATTATGTCTTAGGATATTAAAGTATTTGAGGTAGTTGTACAAATACAAAAAAATATAAAGAAATCACTCATGCATAATCAAAATTATGAATCAATTTAAACTTGACTATCCTAATCAATATATTTACCAATCCTTCAACATCGGTTACACATTTATAGATCATTACATCAATTAAAATAATCAAGAATACATTTTTAGATATTCACACTAAGGATTATTGAAACATACAACCAAAAAAGTAACCACTAATTATATAGAAATTTGAAAGAAAATAGACAAACCCATTCATTGACGATCAAAATTGGTGTTCATCTTGTATTAAAAAATTCTCTGACCAAAATATAAGTTGGATTACAATTTTGTATATAGACTTGGGGAAGGGGTCACCTCATCCTCCAAGTTAATGCAATGTCATTACATGTGATATTTAGAATATGAGTTCTGACTATGGTCTAAAACTGTATAAGAGTCTACTTATAGTTATCAGTTTAAATTAGTCTTTACCAAAGCTATGCAACATGTGCATGTGTATAAAGATAGATGCTATTTTTATAATTTTAGCTTGAAATATATACAAACTATAAATATATGTATTTCTTTCTAAAACTATAAATAGAACTCATACATATGCATGAAGGACCAAAATCACTTTACCAATGTTTTTAAACTAGTGACACTACTATTAGTTGGGACTATTTTGAATTGTGCATTACATACCATCCATTATAATGCAACCCAATTTTATTTGGTTGTTGGATCTTAACTTTCATATTTTCATGCGTGTTCATATTCTTTATTGAGTTTGGATCTTTAAAAAGTCCATTATTGATTTGCACCATTAATCTGTTGTATGATAGAATATGAGCATGATATTTGGCAGTCCCATGGGGCATCTATGCTCTTTATAGTCATAGCTCAAATGTTTTTATTCCACTTAGTAGCTTCTCACTTACTTTAAAACCTTTAAAAATTCCATGTTGATCTCATATCATCATATCAACTGTATGGATCAACACTTGCCATCGATATGCCTGGGCCTAATAAGCTTTGATTTCAAAAAAGATAATTTATGAGTTTAAATTTGATGTTTTCATGACTATAAAAGACATCCTCATGACTATCAATGACATCCTCATGATCATCAATGGCATCCACATGACCATCAATGACATCCACATGACCATCTCTATTTAATCCCTTTTTATTTTCTTATTGATCTTAAATTTGACATATGTATAATCATCAAAGATATCCTTGTGACTAATGATTATGTCCATGCAACCATCATAATTTGAACCCATGTCTTTTTATTTTTGAGCTTAATTTTGATGTTTATTTAATTGTCAATGATTCCCTTGTGACCATCAATGATGTCCATATGACCATCATAATTTATACTTGTGATGTTTTGATACTAAGGTTAAATTTTATGTATACATGACTATCAATGATATCCTCATGACCATCAATGATGTTTATGAGACTGTTAGAATTTAATCTCATAATGTTTTATTCTCAGGCTCAAATTTGATGTCTTTACAATCATGAATGATGTCCTTATGAGTGTCAAAATTTAAGCCAATGAGCTTTGACACTTGTCATTTTCTTGAGACTTTACTCTTAAAAATATAAACATAAGTGACTTAGCATATATATAAATAAAGGAATTGTATTTTTTTCATCATTTTTTGATTTGGGCAAATTGTTTTGGGCCCTTTGTGTTGGGGGAATTGTTTCAAACAAAATGTCCACAAAAATTCTCTTGAAGGGTCATTTGGTAGGGAATTTTCCCAAGATAAAAGTATTGAAGGGTAAGTCTTAGAGGGGAAAGGGCTTGGGATAAAGTCTTGAATTGTAGAGTCAAAGGGCAAAGTGCCAATTCAAAAAGGCTAAAGGATATGTTTCAGAGAGCAAATGTCCATGACAATTATCCCAAAGGGCAAGTGGTCATTTAAAATAGCACTGAAGGGTCATTTTCAAAATTTATGAAGGGTAAGTGGCCACTTCAAAAAGGGCCAAAGGGTCATTTTCAAAATTTTTGAAGGGTCAGTTTAAAAGTTTGAAGGGCATGCACCCTTGGGGGAATTGTTTTAAGATTTTTGCATTGGATAAAATATTTGATGACAAAAAGTCTATAGGGTATGTTTTAGAGAGTAAAAGTGTCTGGGATAAGAAGCTTTAAGGGTAGTTTATACAGGGTAAAGGGCACTCTAAAAATTATGAAGGATACTTCAAAAATGTCGAAGGGTAATTATTAAAATTCTAAAGGGTAGGTTACACAAAGCCCAAAGGGTAGGTTCAAAAGGTCAATGGGCATTTCAAAAGTCTCAAAGGGCAATTTAAAAATGTCAAAGGGTCATTTCAAAATGCCAAAGGGTACTTTCTATCTAGAAACAATCTAAAGGGTTTACTTCATAGGGCATTTATCCATGACAAAAGTCTCAAAGGATATACATCATAAAGGCTAAAGGGAAATCTCAAAAAGGTCAAAGGATAAGTCTATTTCATTAAACAAAATGATTTTGGAAAAAATATTATATGCCAATTCCATTGAAGGAATTATTTTAGACAAAATGTCTACAACAATTTCTTTGATAAAGATAAGTCCATGGCTAAAAAGCCTACAAGAATTCATTCATGACAAAAATCCCAACAAAGGCTAATAGGATGAGTCTTAACTAATAAGTTTGAAAAGACAAATTTCATAAGCCCCAAAAGAATTCAAATGTTAGTTGATAAAAACATAATATACCAATGCCATTTTAATAAAGTATGAAGGCCATTAATTAGTCCTTTCCCATAATTATGCATAAACATATAAAAGAGGGGGCTCAAAGTCAAAACCATAGTTTAAAATAAAGTGGGTCTTAATTTATATAAGGAAAAATGGGGGTGTTTGTTGCAATAGTTGACCTCAACAAATGGAACCTTAAGGGGGAAACATAGCAATATGTTAGAATTCATAGATTTTGGTTTAGACTAACAACTAGTTTAGTCATTCCATTTGATCAAGTACTATGATTAAGATCAATTCAAGGTTAAAATAAGTGATAGACATGCAAAATTAGGATCAAACATTATAACCTATTCATGTTTGTGTGTTCTTTGATTCCACTTACTTTTTGCCATGGGATTTAGGGAACAAATTCTAGATTTCATGAATTTAACCATTTACACTTGACTTATAGCATATTTGGATGTGTACTAAGGATTATGCTTTATCTCAGGGAAGGTTTGGGCATTGATATACTACCACTCAATCATTTATATCCCTGATATAGATACATTTGGCTACACTCAAGGCCTTGTTACATTGCTAGCTAGACATTCATAGCCCTAGTGGAGTTTACCATAATCACCTTTGCTTAGAAATATATTGAATTCTGTAATAAGGTTCTTATTTTTTATATTTTTCAAGTCATTTTGACTTTATATCAAAGGTTATAAACTAGGTTAGCTAAGTTTTTGTATTTTTTCAAGTGTTTGATCTTCAGATAATCATCCTTGGTTGCAAACTTTGTCTTAGGCAATAATGTTTATTAAGTGAAAACATTATTGTGTTTCAATAATTCAATATTTCATCCTACATGTGCAGTCATTCTTAGAATCAATATCATATTTAAAAATTCTTTGAATCTCAAGGAATAATTATCTTACCTATTAGTATTTTACTAATTTATCTAAAGTATAATACTAAACTCATATTCTGATAATCTATGATCAACTAATAATAAGAAAACATACCTGCATTCCTAAACTAGAGAGATCCTTTTGAGAATCTAAATGTATTTTTATCTAAGTAATGTCCAAAAATACTTATTTAAAGCAATAAACAAATCAAGGAAAACAAACAAACCAAACACAAAGCAAACAAGTAAACAAATATATACAAAAACTATGCACAAACAAGGGACATGAAGGAAAGAAACAAGAAAGAAAATAAACTATTCCATACCTACACTAACTCTAACTAGTATTATAGTTTATTCTATGAATAAATATAGTGGGATAATAGAGAAATAATGCTTTAGGTATTTCCCATTGGTTGGAAATATAAACTCTACTCCTTATATGTTTTTTAATTTGAATGTGTTGTCTCCTAGGGTCTCATCAATTTGATATGGATCAATCCATAAGGGTTTGAACTTCCCATGTTTTCCCTTTGTTTTTGAGGCTTTGTCCCAGAGAATAACCAAGTATCCTTATCTAAACACCTTTATCTTTAAACATTTTTCAAACCACCCCTTGACTATGGTTTGGTGTTTACTAAAGCCATCAAAAGCCTCCTCTCTTGCATCTTCTATCTGTATGATGTCAAGTAGCCCTGAACTTGAAAATTCTTGGTCCTCCTCCATGTATTATTACATGAACCTATATTTTGGCATCTTGAGTGTGATGGGAAATATAGGTTTTTGACCATGTACTATCAAGAATGGTGATTTCTTGAGAGATTACTTAAATCTTGTTCTATCTACCCAAAGGGCATATTTAAGTAGCTTGTGTAATGTCATTGGTTTATTATATAAATACTTCTTTATGGATTTCATCAAGTTATTATTTTTTTATTTATAAACTCCATTACCTTGAGGGTAAAGGATTGATGAGAACTTGAGAATAATGTTGTTGTCATATGTCCATTTAGTCATATCAATGGATACAAAAGTAGATATATTATCATAGACTAGAGATACTAGTGTGCTAAACCTTGTGCATATGTTTTATTCTAAGAATTTTATCACTTATTCAATCTTGAACTTCTTAGTTGGTATTAATTCAGTCCATCTAGTGTATTAGTTAATAGCAGTTAGAACATACTTGTGACCATCAGAGGAATTGGGGTTAATGACCCCCATAAAATCCAATCCCCATTGAGAAAAAAGTTTATCAATCATGATTGGGTTAAATGACATGGCAACTTTGGGATCTTTAGTGTTGAATATTTGACATGAGCGACATTCTCTCACATTCTTGTGAGCATCTTTAAATATAGTAATCTAGTGGTAATCATTCATAAGGATATTATGAATTATTGTCCTTTCAGATGGATGTCCACTTCTTAGTTTTTCATGGAAAGTGGACATGATCTCTGTCACCTATTCCTTGGAATCACACCTTATGTAAATGTATTAAAAGTTATTCTTCTATAACACTCCATCATTGATCATAAAATGAGCTTCTTTGAGCCTTAGATCTCTCTTTTACTCTCTACTTAACCTTGTAAGACAATGTCATTGATTAAAAAATGAATAATAGGATCATACCAATCATTGGGTTAAATTTTTTATTGTTATACCTGCATGACACTTAGTTGGAGATTATTATTGGTAATAAATTGAATTAAACCTTGGCATCTTACCAAATTTTTAGCATTCATCTCTAGATCATATTATTGGAGAACAGACATCCACTTACCTAACCTTTCTCCAAGTTTATATTGACTAAGCATGATGTTAGTGGCAAGGTCTGGTAGTATTTCATGTACCTTATTTCTAAGGATATAATGTTTAAATTTATTTACTACCTTGACTAGAGCACATGATTATTTGTCAATAAAAGAATAATTTAATTCAACATTTTCAAAATTAGTACTCATGAAAGCAATAGGATTATTACATTTATCTATCTTTTAAGTTAAAATAGCTATAATTGTATGGTTAGAAGCAAAAGAGTAAAGATATAAGTATTTAGTAAAGTCTATACTTATTAGCATAAGGGATTGTCTAATTTCTTCTTTGATTTACTTGAATACCTTTTTGGACTCTTCATTACAAGTGATCTTAGCATATTTATTCAACATGTCATTCAAAGGTTTCACTATTTCTACAAAACAAGAAATAAACTTCCTCACAAAGTTGATTTTATCAAATAAATACTTTAGTTCCTTCCTATTATTAGGGGGTTATATCTTTGGTATTTTATTTACTCTATTTGTGTCTATAGATATCCCCTTCTTAGTTATAACATGTCCCTAAAATTTTCCCTTAGTTACACAAAAATGCACTTATTTGGGTTGAGAGAAATTCTATACCTTTTACACCTTTTAAATAATTGTTGTAAGTGCATGATGTGATCTTCCCTATTCTTTAAAAGATAATTAATTCATCCATGTAAATAATAATTCACTTACCTATGAGGCCTTATAATGCATGATCCATTACTCTTTAAAATTTTGCACTTGCATGTATCAATACAAAGGGCATTCTCTTGTAGGCAAAAGTGCCCTACTTAGTACTAAATTTAGTCTTCATTTTATCTTCTTTGTTCTCTAGCACCTAATTATATCCTCAAAATCCAACAAGATATCATATTAGAACTACAAACAATTTGGATTACTTGATCAATAGAAGGTAAGGGTAATTATCCTTTTTAGATGCTCTATTCAAATTTCTAAAATCAATGCACAATTTGATTTCACCATTTTTATTCTTTACTGGTACTAGGTTAGCTACCCAAGTGGAGTGTCTAATGCGAAAAACTATCTTAGCATCTAGTAACTTCTTAACCTCTTTATATATCATTGGTTATAGGATAGGGTTGACTAGCCTTTGTTTTAGCCTAAATGGATTGTAGGTTTATTTTAAAGGTATGTTGTGGGTTATGACCCTAAGATCAAATATATTTAGTCATCATAGGACCATGATATTACATCCATATACATGGTCAAAAAATATTTGGCTCTCTCAATTTTGATGCTTGTGCAGGATATACCAATGTTCACCAATTAAGGTTGACCTTAGGAACCTAGGTCTATTGCATCTACTTTGGGAATCTTGATAGTATCAACTAGTTTGTCTAAATCAAACAATTTCTCTATGGCTATCATCCCTTTGGGGACATAATTATTACTCAAATAAATGAACATATCATCAATTTTACTTTCAGCTTTATTATCATCAAGGGTATTTTCATTGGCTTCATCAATGATGTCAGCCTCAAATACTCTTGAGTTAGTCATAAAGTCTATGATCTATTGATCATCATTAACTACTTAAAAATGGTTGACATTATATAGCATTGAGGGACATGGAACTGATTTAATGGTAAGGCTTGTAACTTAGAACCTTGATTGGGCATAAGGTTGGTTGCAACTAAATCAAGTTCATCAGTAGCCTTATTTTCCTCCCTAGGGATTGACACAATGTTGAAAGCATAAAAATATTTAATTAATTCCCACACTCTAAATTTATATTTCTAAAGATAGGACAACTTGCATTGATATTTAATCTTGGCATGATTAACCACTAGTTCATAATCACCAAAAACTAATAGTTCCATGACCTTGTGTTTGATTTCAAATTATAATCCAAGAATAAGTGCTTCATACTCTGTAAGATTATTAGTGCATGGGAATTAGATTTTTTAAGAGGCATTATATTCTTTCCTAATGGAATTTATTAATACCAATCCCACTCTAGAACCTAATTTTCATCTAGCACCATACAAATATGGCTTTCATAATCTAAGCATAACGTGATAAGTTTTGGAATTACATACCTTTGTGGTGTTAAGAGTGTAAACACCTAGATTTGAGTTAACCATGTTGAAGCTCTCATTGGTTTCATTATAATCAATGATCATATGCTTCATTTTATGTTCCCTTTATATATTGATCTAATTTGGAACTCCTTTCCAAGGTAACCACATCTGTGAATAGTCAGTTGACATATAACCATTTAATGATCTAGTATAGTCCCTTCTTAGCAGCATTCCATATGCATTAAGAATATCCACCACTTGGATTTCAATGAACTATGAGATCCTTAGTTTAGAATCAATATACATGTGAATATTCAACAATTCACCAATCAATTTGACTCTTTATTTATCTAATTAAGTCATAACCTTATCAAACTTAATTAGAGTCAAACCTAATTATTCACAAATACCCTTAGACATGATGTTTACAGATGCACCTAAATCTACCAAGTAATTATGTAAATTCTTACCAAAGATCATAAATGTGAGTAGGAAAGGTGGAACATCTAACTTGTTTTTGTGTATTACAACATTAACATGTGCATCCTTTTAAGACTTAACAAGCTTCTTAGATAAAGACTCCAATAATAGATCCCTTTGTTATATAATCTAAGTTAATTCATGCAAGGTAATGTTAGCTTAGATTTTTTCATGTCCTCTAATAAATTATATACATTCCTATTGGAAGAGTTATATTATTAAAATTAGGTTTATAAGTACTTCCCTTAGGAGGCTTTGGATTGTCACCTAATGTAGTATTAGGAGTGTCAAAATTATTTGGTGGAGATGAGATAGTCAAAGGTTGTTTCTACTCCCTATTATTCAAAGGATAGGTCTTATTTAGATATTATTGAAAAGGATGAATCTCTTCAAGGATATATTTAGGCTCATTCTCTTCTTGGAATGGGAACTCAAATGTCTCCACCATGAGAGTTGAATCAGTAGATTTAGATGAACTTGAATAACCTGAGGTACCTACACCATTGTCTTTATTAGGTACAACTTCAAAAATATCCAATTCCTCTTAAAAATCTTCAAAATAATTACAAAATCCTAGACAATCTAATTCACCATGTTTTAAAGTGCAATGCACTCTATAATAATCAGGCAAATCTACATCACCAAGATTTATATTAGGTACATTATTATTATAAGATGACTCATTTTTGTGGCTATTATTTTGAAACTTGTTTCAAGGCCTATTTAATCTTTGGAAAGATAATTTTTTGTTAGAATTTTCCCCAATATTGTCGAATTGATTTTGCAACTAAATGAAATCAGTGCTTAGATTTTGAACCATCTTCAAGATAAAATCATTCTCATTCTTGGGTGCATTAGAATTATGAACTTGAGTATTTTTACTAGTTTCAGGCATCAAAGCTCTCTTATATTATGTATGAGGCCCATTGGTAGAGTTGTGATAATCATACTATCCTTGGTGGAATAGAGGCATAATAGTTTGATTGTTTCAAAAATTTATATTAGTTGGTGGTTGGGAGCCATCATGGATTAATAGTTAATCCTTGATTTTGGAGATTACCTATGTTAATTTAGGTGAATTGTTCTCAAAACCTAAGTCTAAAGCTAAACTAAGATAAATATTCACAATGAATTTGATCTAAGGTGTATTGATAAAAAAAAGAGTAAAAGGAAGGGTAAGGTAGAAAAGAGAAGTGTTGTTGATATTTGTTTCAAATATTATGACAAATTTCCAATTTCATCCAAATATTAATTTAACCAATGTGCAACATGAAGTAACATAATCTCAAATCCTACCGCACATTAGGCAAAAATTTAAGGAAAGTATGAAAAGATGTAAATAAGAACTAGATTTACTTTAAGAATTTAACTCCTGAAATCAAATAGCATTAGCCTAGATGCAAGTAAAGCAAAGAGAGTGAAGTAAACATAATTACTTTCAACTAATATAACATTAGCACAAATTAGCAACTCTACATTAAAAGATGCACATTCATAATTCATTAGAACCATTCAGATTTCAAGATGAGACAAGATAAATGAGAGAGAAACCATGATAGCAATTCACACAAGCAAATATGGACAAACTTTATATAATTCCTTACTTATATTAATTTTCTCAAAAGTTTGAAATAGTCTTTTTTCTCCAAAAAGTATCCTCCCTCCTAAAATTTCCAATACCTCTTTATATAGACCATTCATGAGGTATGCTAGTCAGTAATGTTAAATTACATTTGTACATGTGTGTAGGATAACTATCCTTTTGTTACATTCTAGAAAAAATGACCTTTTCCAATATACTAACCTATAGGTAATGTAATTTACAAGCTATACATTCCTTTACAAAAAGAATATTACTTTTCCAAAATTTAAAATGACAGTTATAAAAGAATATTCCTAATCCATCTACCTTTGGGCCCCTGGTGCTATTGTATCCTTCTACCTTCCTTTTAGGATCTTCATTCTATAATTTTGCTCATTGATTAGTTGGAGGTCAACAATTCATCTCATAATAAAATATTTATCTTGATCTCCCAAGTTACTGAGATCTTTCTCATCTCTCTCCAAAGCTTGTTTGATGCTCCCAACATCTCTTATCTTCTCCTTAGATGACAATAGTAGGCCCATGATATTCTTATTATTATCCCCTATCTTCCCTTAACCTTTATTCCTTACCTCTTGCATGAATTCATAAGTTCTATTCTTGAACTCTTCATCAATGATAGGGCCTAAAGGACTAAGTGATGTGGGCTCTTTGATTAAGCTATCCAACATGTGTAACATTTTATCTTCCTAATGTTTGAGGTCCTTGGAAATATCCTTCATTTGCTAGGACCAACTACTTAGGGCTTTGATTTTGTCCATCAATAGAGTCATAGCCATATTTAAATGGGCTCAGTTGACTATTCTAAGTTCAAGGAATTGATTCTTGGTCAAGGCTTTGATCAAGTATTTCACTTGATAGCTTTAGGCCTTCATTGGGCAACTTGGCCTATAGCCATGAAATTTTTCTTACTTATTTCCTTTTTTTTGGTTCTAACTAACTTTAGATAATTGAAAAAGTCAATCATGGTGTCCTCAAATAGCTTGAATTTATCTTCTTGGATTGACAAGATGGAAATATCTTCTAAATTTTTCTATTGTTACATCAAGTCTTTGATGACAACCTGTAATTGATTAGATTGTGCTTGAGACAACTTCAATGGGTCTTCTTTAAATATAGGAACCCCACTAAGCCTATGTCATTCTATTGGATTCAAACTAGTAAATGGTTCCACTTTTGGAAAGGTGAATTACTTTCTAACAATCATGGCCTTCTTTTCTATCACTCTTTCCAAGCTGGTGGTCTCTGGATTAAATTAAATTCCCACTAGTTATTGCATTACTTTTGGAGATTGGGTTTAAAATTTTGCTCCACTTGATACTCTTGGGGTAGCCATTCTTTTCTCATCTTCCATTTGTAGATCCACAATCCATGGCTTAATCTATTCATGCATAGTGATGTTGATAGACTTTATTATTACCTAAAGATGGTATAGAGTAGGGACTTTTTTTAATTTGTCATAGTGACTATGAATATGTTCAAATTGATCACTAGTGGTCTATACTTTGGTTATGGATTGAATTATTCTTGAAAAAATGATAATTCAACTTTCTTAGGATTGATTATGATCAATAAAGGGTTGAATTAAGGATTTAGTGCATGTTAGTGCTCTTTTGAAAGTCTTCTTAGTGCTTTAATAGTAGCATCTAGTTCAAATGGTGAGGTTTGTGGCATCCCTATGGCATTTTTATGGCACTTTGATCATTAATATTTAAAAAGTGACCATTGTATTTTGAAAATTCCACCTTGATCTCACATTATTGGATTATTTTTTGCATAGATCAATATGAACCATTGATCTCAATCTGAAAGATCAAATGCCATTAGCCACTTTGTGAATATTCCCATGGTTATGACACTTGTCAGTTTTGTATTCACTCTAAGATTTTGTAAAATGTCAATATTGATCTCCTACCATTGATCTCATTTACATGGATCAATCATGATTCATTGATATTGATCTACTATAGTATGCCTCCTACTTTATGGATCATTGATAAAAATGTGTACACTCATCTACATATCATCAATCTTTGAAAGATGCTTGAGTTCATTAATATGCCATGTGTCATCTCTACACTCATCCTCAAGGATTTTAACTTTTCAACCTTCATCATAGACCATCAGATATTATTTGATCAGATTAACACACTCTATTGAATCTTAATTTGAGGGTTGGAATGCCATTGGTTGCTCAATTTTATTTCATTGAGATTGTGATACTCATCACTTTCTCTTTGATCTTGGGGATTTTAATCATCAACTATAATCTTGCACCATAAAATATCCTTCACCCAAGTAAAAACACATCATCGATTAAGGCTCTTGACTTGTTGACTTTATAAAGACCATTAGATCTTTATCTCTTAATCATATGTGGACCATTGATCCTAAGGATAAAAAATATATTTAAGTCAGGCTCGATTAAATAAAGAACTTAGCTTAAAGTTTTTAAACTATGGTTTTATTTTGTGTTAATAAATATGGGTAAGACCTTAGGATAAACATTTTAAGCTAAGTCTTAAACATGATAAGGGGACCCCATGAATAATAAAAGAGATCGCATAAAGTCTTAGGATAAGGATTTTAGCTAAAGTCTAAAACATAACAAAAGGACCTAGTAGTTAGTTAGACCATGTGGAAATAAAAGGGGGCAAGGTGGTCTTGGGACATAAAGGGACTAAAAATAAAAAATTTAGACTAAGGTTTGATCATGTTAATAAACACAACTAAACCTCGGGATAAATATTGAACTAAGTCTATGGCATGATTAATCATTCCCACATAAATTATTCTCACCAATTTTGAATTAGATTCAAAAGAACCTGAGCTAAGGTAATTTGAATGAGGGTTTTAGGATGCTTTCAGTTTGATTTTCAATCGATTGAAGGCTTTTAAAAGGCCAAATTGATATAAAAATCATGAAACCTAGGCATTACCCACTCCAAATAGACTCCATTAGAGTTGTAACCTAAAACATAATGATCTAATGTTAGCAAGTTTATCAAGATTAAATCAAAATTATGAACACATATGCCAACCAAATTAGGTGTGAATGAATTTCATATAAAGAAAATGTGCAAACATGTTAGTGGTACCCTGATTAAGAAAATTTTCAATTTTAAGGTAAAAATTTGCATAATTTGAAACAAGGGTCCCTATTTTTCATAAATGGGGGTATGTTGACCTCAAAAAATGGAAAATTCTAGGGGAAACATAATAATATGTTATAATTTAGAGATTCTTGTTCAGACTAATAGCTAGTTTAGTCATTCTATTTAATCAAATATCATCATTAAGATCAATTCATGGTTAAAACAAGTCATACACATGAAAAATTAGGATCAAACATCAAAACCTAGTCATGTTGTGTGTGTGCTTTGATTCCACTTACTATTTCCCATAGGATTTAGGGAATAAATTCTAGATTTCATGATTTTAACCATTAACTATTGACTTATAACATATTTGGATATGTGCTAAGGGTCATTTTTTAGATCAAGGAAGGCTTAAGCATTGTTATACTACTAGCTAGGCATCTATATCCTCGATAGATATGCCTTTGACTCCAATCAAGGCCTTGTTCTACTACCAACTAGGCATTCATAGCCCTGATGGAGTTTACCAGAATCACCTTTGCTTAGAAAATCTCTTGATTTTTGTAATAGTGTTCTTATTTCCATATTTTTCAAGTCATTTTAACTTTATAACAATTTTTGGGAACTAGGTTAGCTAGGTTTTGAGATTTGGTCAAGTGTTTGATCTTCAAACAATCATCCTTGGTTGTAAACTTTATCCCAAAAAATAATGTTTATTAAGTGCAAACATGATTGTGTTCTAATAATTCAAGATTTCATCCTACATGTGAAATCCTTCTTAGAATCAAGCTTAGATCAAAACAAGTATTAAAATCTCAAGGAACAATTATCCTACCTATTAGTATTTTACTAATTTCTCAAAAATATAACATTAAGCTCATATTCCAATAATCCATGATCAACCAATGCTGAGAAAACATACCTAGATTCCTAAACTATGAAGTTCCTTTTGAGTATCTAAATGTATTTTGAGTTTAGGACTATAAAAAAGGACTTATTGAAAGTAAGAATAAAATCATGAAAAGTAAACAAACCAAACAAGAAAATAAATATATACAAAAACTATGCACAAATAAGGAATAAGAAGGAAATAAAATAGGAAAGAAACTAAGATAAGCCCTACCTACACTAACTCTGACTAGTCTTATAATTTAATCCATGAAGACATTTGGTGGGATAGTGGAGAATTAGTGATTGAGGTACTACCCATTGGTTGGTAATGTGAACTCTTCTCCTTTTAAGTATTTTATTTTGAAGGTGTTGTCTCCTAGGGTCTCAATAATTTGATATGGACCAATCCATAGACGTGTGAACTTCCCATGTTTTCCCTTTGGTTCTAAGGCTTTGTCCTAGAGAATAACTAGGTATCCTTATCTAAATAACCTTATCTTTGAACATTTTTCAAACCACCTCTTGACTATGGTTTGGTGTCTACTAAAGTTATAAAAATCCTCCTCTCTTGCATATTCCTTCTATATGATGTCAAGTAGCCTTGAACTTGGAAATTCTTTGTCCTCATCCATGTACTATTTCATGAACTTATATGTTAGTAGCTTGAGTGTGATATAAAATATAGGTTTTTAACCATATAACATCAAGAATGGTGATGCCTTAAGAGCTTGCTTAAATCTTGTTCAATATGCCCAAAGCGTATACTTAATTAGCTTATGCCATGTTCTTGGTTTTATAATTGTAAACTTATTTATGGATTTCATCAAATTCTTATTTTTTGATTTAGACACTTCATTGCCTTGAGTGTAATGGTTTGATGATAAATTGAGAACAATATTGTTGTCATATGCCCATTCAGTCATTTTACAGGATATAAAATTAGATACATTATCATAGACTAGAGATACTGGTTTGTCAAACCTTGTGCATATGTTTTCTTCTAAAAATTTAATCACTTATTCAGTATTACACTACTTGGTTTCTAATGCTTTAGTTCATATGGTGTAGTTGTTAGTAGCAGTTAGAACATATTTATGACCATCAAAGGAATTTGGGTTAATGACCCCTAGAAAATCTAGTCTCCATTGAGAAAAAAGTTTATCAATCATGATTGGAATTCAATGACATGGTAGCTTTGGGAACTTTAGTATTGAATATTTGACATGAGTGTCATTATCTCACATGATTGTGATCATATTTAAAGATAGTGGGCTAGTAGTAACCAACCCTAAGGATCTTATGGGTTTTTATCCTTGTAAATGCATGTTCACTTCCTAGTTTTTCATGAAATTTGGGCATGATCTCAATCACCTCTTCCTTGAAAACACACCTTATGTAAATGTATTCAATTTTTTTCCTATACATCACTCTATCCTTAATTATAAAATGAGCTACTTTGATCTTTAAATCTCTCTTTTGCTCTATACTTAACCATATAGGATAATAGCCACTAATTAGCAAATGAACAATAGGATCATACCAATCATTGGGCTAAATTTTTTATTATTCTACTTGCATAACACTTAGTTTGGTATTAGTATTGGTAATAAACTAAATTAAACTTTGGCATCTTACTAACTTTTTAGTCTTCATCTCTAGATCATATTCTTGGAAAACAAACATCCACTTACCTCTCCTTTCTAAAAGTTCACATTGACTAAGCATGAGATTAGTGGTAGGGTCTGGTAGTATTAAATGTACCTTATTTCTAAGGATATAATTCCCAAATTTATTCACTATCTTGACCAAATCACATGTTTATTTATCAATAAGATAATAATTCAATTCATCATTTTTAAAATTAGTACTCATGAAAGCAATAGGATGATCACATCCATCTATCTTCAAAGTTAGGAAAACTATAATTGTATGGTCAAAAGTAAAAGAGTAAAGATAAAAGTCTTTAGTAAAGTATAAACTTATGAGTACATGGGATTTTATAATTTCTTCTTTTATCTCCTTAAAGGCCTTCTTGGTCTCTTAATTCCAAGTGATCTTATTATCTTTATTCAACATGTCATTCAAAGTTCTCACTATTTCAGGAAAACCAAAAATAAACTTCCTCACAAAGTTTATTTTACCAATGAAATACTTTATTTACTTATTATTATTAGGGGGTTCTATCTTTGATATTTCAATTACTCTATTTGGGTCTATAGAGATCCTCTCCTTAGTTATAACATGTCTCAACAATTTTCCCTCAGTTACATAAAAATGTTCTTCTTTGGGTTGAGATAAATTCCATACCTTCTACACCTTTCAAATAATTGTTGAAAGTGCATGATGTGATATTCACTATTATTTAAAAATATAGTTAGGTTATCCATGTAATTAATAATGCACTTACCTGTGAGGCCTTGGAACACATGATCTATTACTATTTGAAAGGTTGCACTTACATTTATCAATCTAAAGGGCATTCTCTTGTAGGCATAAGTGCCCCACCTAGTAGCAAATGTAGTCTTCACTATGTATTCTTTATTCATTATCACTTGATTATACCCTAAAAATCCATCAAGAAAAGACATCATAGCAAAACCAAAAATAATTTGGATTACCTGGTTAAGAGAAGGTAAGGGGTAATTATCCTTTTTAGATACTCTATTAAGATTTCTAAAATCAATGCACAATTTTATTTCACCATTTTTATTCCTAATTTGTACTAGGTTAGATACCTAAGTGGAGTGTCTAATTGGAAACACTATCTTAACATATAGTAACTTCTTAACCTCCTAAGATATCTTTGGTTCTAGGATAGGGTTGACTAGAATTTATTTTTGCCTAAATGGCTTACAAGCTTATTTTAGAGGTATGGTGTGGGTTATAACCCTAGGATCAAAGATATTTAATTCATCATAGGACCATGATATTACATTCTTATACTTGGTCAACAAATATTTGGATCTCCTAGTTTTGATTCTTTTTTAGGCTATACCAATGTTCACCAATTGAGGTTAACCTTGGGAACCTAGGTCCATTACATTATAGTCCTTCCCATCTACTTTGGGAATCTTTATAGTCTTAGATAGTTTGTATAAATCAAATAGTCTCTCTAAGGATATCATCCCTTTGGGGATCTTATTGTCACTCAATTGAATGACCTTGTCATCAAGTTTGCCTTCAACTTTGTCATCATCAGTCACACTCCATCAATATTTATCTACTTAATTATGCCTCCTACTCCATGGACCATTGATTGGAATGTGTTCACTCATCCATGTACCATAGATCTTTGAAATATTCTCAAGCATTAATTTGTGGGTCAAAACTATGCCATGTGTCATCTTCACATTCATCCTCAAGGATTTTAAATTTTTAACCTTCATCATGCACCATCAGATCTTATTCTCTTGTATCAATGCACTCTATCAAATCTTGATTCGAGGGGTGGAATTCCATTGGATACTCAATTTTATTTCATTGAGATTGTGACACTTGTCACTTTCTCACTCATCCTAGGGCTTTGAATTGTCAATGTTCATTTGACACCATTGAATCTCCTTCACCCAAGTAAATTTGCATAATCTATTAAGGATCTTATATTGTTGAATTTATGTGGACCATTAGATCTCTATCTCTCAACAAAATGTGAACCATTGATCCTATGAATAAAAATGATATTTAAGCCAGGCTTGGGAAAATAAAAAACTTAGTGTAAAGTTTTTAGACTATGGTTTTATTTTGTGTTAATAAACATAGGTAAAGTTTTTAGACTATGGTTTTAAACATGATAAAGGGGGCCCCATGAATAATAAAAGAGATGGCATAAATTCTTAGAATAAGGCTTTTAGATAAAGTCCAAAACATAAAAAAAGGACCCAATAGTTAGTTAGACCATGTGGAAACAAAATGGGGAAAGGGGGGCTTGAGACATTAATGGACCAAACATAAAAAATTTAGACTTAGTTTTGGTGGTGTTAATAAACATGGCTAAACCTTGGGATAAAAATTAAACTAATTCCATGGCATGATTAATCATTCTTGTGTAAATTGTTCCCACCAAATTTGAATTTGATTCAAAAAAACCTGAGCCAATGTAATTTGAATGAGGGTTTTAGGATGGTTTTAGTTTGATTTGTAATAGACCAAAGGCTATTAAAAGGCCAAATTGATATAAAAATCATGAAACCTAGGCATTGCCCATTCCAAATGAACTCCATTGTAGTTGTAACCTAGAACATAAAGATCTAATGTTAGCAACTTTAAGCAAGATTAGATGAGAATTATGAATAAACATGCTAACTAAATCAAGTGTGAATGATATTCAAATAAAGACAATGTGCAAACATTCTAGTGGTACCCTAATCAAGTGAATTTTTAATTTTAAGGTATAAATTTGAAAAATTTAAAACAAGGGTCCCTATTTTTTATAAATGGGGGTATGTTGACCTCAAAAAATCAAATATCAACTATTAAGCCATGGTGGATCCTAACCACCAACTAATATAAATGTGTGAAACAATCAACTTGTTTTGCCTCTATTCCACCAAGGATAATATGATTATCATAACCAACAACTCATGCAATGGATTATATGAATCCAAAAATGAGAAGTGTTTCTCAAACACTATATGAACCTATTGATACATCTAGGTGCATCAATATGTAGGAATAAGTTAGACCAATAAATGCCTAAGGCATTTATGGTAAATGGTCAAAAATTCATTGTTATGAAGGAATAGAGTTGACTTAGTTGACTTAATTTGTAAGGAAAGAAAAATTTAGGGGGATAATTATGTAGCAGTGGGATAACATAGTAATTTAAGGGCAACTGACTTTATAGTAGTGGGTCGACATAGTTAGGAAGGAATAAATAACTAACTGCATACTAGAGGGCCAATTTAGTTGGTGGAAAAGGGTCGATTTAGTATAAAATAGGTTGATTCAGTTGGAAATGATAAGGGCCAATTTAGTATTGAATGAGCATAGGTTGATATAGTATCATATTGGTTGATTGTGTAGGAAAATTAGAAAACATAGAAACTAAATCAACTAGCTAATGAAGTAGTTAATTTTTAAGTTTTTAAGAATGTAATTTGATTTTTTATGATAAGGAGATATGATACATCCTTTATTGTTTAATATTTTTTATATATTCTAGAGGTATTGGCACCTGATAAATGCACCATGGCTGTCAAATTTATTGGATCATTTAAGTGATGTGGATAGAGATGGACTGGTCGCTCTAGGTTTCAGAGCCATTATGGAGATGAGATGGATCTTATTAAGTGTTGATCTCATTGTGATGTTCTTAGGAGAATGGGAATGGTTGATCAAAAAATTATGAGAGGTGGATAGGGACACCATTGAGGTGGGTATAAATTTTAAGGACATCTATGTGTTTATTGGACTACTTATAAGAGGGAGACTAGTGATCACTAATACACTAGAGGATTTAGATGAGAGATGAGCACTATCCTAATGGGTGACATGCTCATATAAGATTTACCCTAGATTGAGGGTGTGTTTATTTGACATTTACATTATGGTAATTTAAAACATATATGAAGTAGTGATAAGGCTTGTGATGGCATAAGTGTTGTGTCACAAGTTAGATGGTAAGGTACCACTATATGCGATAGGTTTTTGCTAGTCTATACTAGATCAAGGATCACTTTGTGATTTTGGTATTATCATCTAGTTCCCATTCATGTATGATATGTATGGGATGTTATATATAGGGAAGAAGACCATGGGGCCTATAGTTTTGTTGAGTGTATGGATATATGAAAGGTTTCCCATGTATCTATTAACTGGGTTACCCCTTATGGTTGATGATAGGTTACCTCAGGTCATAAGGTAGAGGGAAGACCATGTAGCTTGGGTCATGCCCCATATTCCTAATCTATAGATGATCACATGAGGAAATATCATATGGTAGACTTATACACACATTGCTACTATATGGGCTAGTTTGTTGATCATTACTATAGGGTTGACATGTTTGTAGATCACAAGTCACTACATATCATGGATAGAGATACAATCTAGTGGCACACTTGTTAGGATAATTTAGACTTCCCCATATAATGGCCCCTCTAGTAGTGATTGATAATTTGGCACAACATGCCAAAGAGCTGAGAGGGAGGGGAGAAGGAGGGGTATTTATGGAGATACCAATGATCAGGACTCGATGTGTTAAACCATGAATTGGTCAATCATGGCAATATGTAATAGTGGATCCATCCTATGTATATGTTTTGAATATGGTTATAGGTGCACAATAAGCATCACAATAGAATAAATGATTACCATCATGTCCACATCAAATATGAAGTCATCATCAACATGAGGATATGCATGTGAGGGTTGTAATATAGGGTGACCTAGTAGCTTTTCCTTGACATAACTGGTTTATAGAGGAACCTCTAAGGAGAGGATATAATCATTTTCAAGTGGTGACTCCTAGTTTTGATCTAGTGTAGAGGTAGCCTATAGAGGAGGTGCTTGGCAGGCAAGTAAATGGAGAGATGATGATTGGTGACACTAGTAATAGTGATAAAAATGTTTTAATTTTGATTTAAGTTTTTGATATAGGACACTAGTTGTATTTTGATTATGGTATATATATGATTTGAGATATGTGATCTGATGTTGATATGGTTTTGGTTTTGTAGATCTTGTAATAGAGAAGGTCAAATGGGGAGATCTAATTATGGTTGTGTATTATGACATTTTGGATGGGGTGTTGGTAGCATATGACCCCACCACTCTAGATGATCCTATGGTTCTGTTTGTCCCAACCTAGGTGAGATGGTTTAAAATGGTGGGAGAGGTTGTGAGGTAGCTTTAGGCATATGGGAATAGGATACAACCACTGATAGGAGTTAGAGAGGGAGACACATAATCTTAATAGGCCCTGACATGGGAGAGAATGACACACATGGTAACCACCATCTAGTTTAAGTTGGTGCAGACCTAGGTGGTCAATCTATAGGGAAAGGTTGTAGGTTTGAGATCCTAGACTACCTCATTACATCATATTATTCAAAGGGGATAGTGCAATTGTCATGTCCCCTTTTTAGTTGACATGTGCGGAGTAGATGATTAGCCTATTATGTGACCCTCATAGGCTAATGAAAGGGATAGAGGGCCTTGATAGAGATGGGTTGGAATTCGTTCGGGCTCTTTCGGACATGAATTAAGGGAGATATTAATATTTGATTGATTTAATCAAATATTAATTATTTGATCTCATTTTAATTAATTATTAATTAATTAATAATTATTAATTAATTATTAATTATTAATGATTTAGTCTAATTTGAGGATGCAAATTCTAAATTAAGACTAGGTCTAATTTTAAGACCCTAGTTCTAATTTAAGGAAGTCTAATTTAAGGGAGTCTAATTTTAGCAAGCACACCTTTGGAGGTGTATAAGAATGTCTCATGGGAGAGAGTATGTATTTTTCATGCTTATTATTGATATTGATTCTTGTTAAGAAACTCTTCTGTGAAGACTGAGCCAAGGGTTCCAGGATTCCAATTGCAGTGAAGAACGTCAACTCTTCATTGTGTGCGATTCAGAGGTTGTGAAAGATCAGCCGATCTATTGCCGAATTGAGAGATAACTTCACCCAGAAGTTATCATAGTATTACAGGTATTTGAGAGATAACTTCACTCAGAAGCTATCACAAGGGTTTATAGGTATTTTTCTTTATTTTGGGTTATTGGTTCAAGAATTATCCAGATATAGATCTTTTGTATCAGCCCATAATTTTACAGATCAGGATCAGGCATACAGGGTGTGTTATATCAGCGGCCGTACGAATTCCGTACAGCTCCGTGAAAATCCGTACGCATCTACAGGAAGTTCAGGTACCGACATCGGCGAACAGGGACTTACAGAGACCGACATCGGTCGACTCATCACCGACGTCGGCAAGGGGACCACTACAGGTCGACCGACGACGGCAGTATAACCGACGTCGGCGACTGTGTTTTTTTTACACAGCAAGCTGAGATGTGCCAAATTCAACCTAATTTGCAGAATATTCAGGCTATAAGGCCGAACTTTTGATATTCTTTGTATACCTGACAGAGGGTCTCTAATTGTAAGCTTATGAGCAAATAAATAAGAAATTATACTGTGATTTGTGTATGCTTATTTTGAATCTATTCTGCAAGTTTGTATCTGTGATCAGAGCTTTATGAGATTATATATTCCCTGTTTAAAGGGGATATTACAGTGGTATCAGAGCTTAATTCCTGCCATCCTGTTGGGCACATCAGAGCTAAATCCTGCCATCCTGAGGGTTTAGAAATTTTATGCAGCCCCAAGAGTTGCGACCACACGGGTATTACACACGCAGTAAAGCTTTGCTTGAAGGTACTCAAGTTCTAGAACAACCGCCGGAAGACATGGGTGATGATATTGGCAGAGCCCGTATTCCTCACCATCCGAGAGACCAAGATGATCCAGAGGTTTTACTTACTCTTAGAGAACTACGAGAAGGGCAAAGGCAGAATAACCAGGTATTACAGCAGTTGGCAGCAGCACTGCCAAGATTGGGTTCTCCGAGGACACATTCCCCACACCGTGAAGATGTCAGGAGTGTTACAGGATCACAGCGAGGCCATGGGACTATTTCTCATACAGCGAATAGGCCTATTAGGCCTATCTTTGTGAGACAGGAAGCAGAGGAGGTGATAGCAGGTGAGGAGCATGAGGAGACATTTACGGACACACTTAGGGCAGCGACTGAAGAGTGGGAGTCATTACCACATGTGGTCAGGGAGATGATTACTTTTGACCGATTCCTCACACAAAGGAAAGAACATTACCGAGGTCGACAGAATGGGAGACCAAGACCCCAGAACAATGATTTGAAGCATGCTACGAGCAGGCTCACACTAGCGACGTTCGACGGTAGTGGTAAGGTGACAGCACAGGCCTGGGTGAGTAAGCTGGATACATTTCTCACATTGCGACCAATGGGTGAGGAAGATGCTATCAGATATGCAACACTACATCTTGAGGGAGTAGCTCACGATTGGTGGCACCATGGGATGGTGACACTCCATCATGATCGGATCACTTCTTATCAGGGGTTTGTGGACAGGCTGGTGGAGCATTTTGACAGGAGGGATCCAGAGTCCTATTTTCGAGAGTTGGCACAGTTGCGCCAAAGCGGCAGTCTAGAGTCATACATTGGTGACTTCTAGAAGTTATCAGTCATGGTTCCTGACATTTCAGAGAGGCGACTAGTAGTACTCTTCATGGAGGGATTGACAGAACCACTGAGAGGTTGGGTCAAAGGCTTTGATCCTCCTTCCTTACAGGAAGCTATGAAGAAGGCACGTAGTATGGAGATGTCATCCCCATCTAGTAGATCTAACTCCAGAGGCACTTCTTCATCTAGAGACCATAAGCACTCCAACGGGGATACAGAGAGACCGGATTTTAACATAGATAAATCCGGGGTTAAAAATGATTCAAAGGCTAATCCAGCAGCACCACCTTTGGATCGTGAGGCACTTAATGATTTACGCAGGAAGAAGCTTTGCTTCTACTGCAAAGGTCCATATGATATCCATCACGATTGTCCTTTGAGGCCTAAGGGCAAGACGAATCGTATGATGTGGGTATATTATGAGGAGTCAGAATCGGAAGATTTCGAATAGCATGATAGTTTTGAGGAGGCAGAGGCTTCAGAGCCTAAGGCAGAGGCAGATTTAGAGCTTCATATACAGGAGGCACGCCTATCCAGCATTCAGTCGGATGAGTCATTTAGACTCCGTGGAGTTTTGGCAGGGCAGAAGGTTACCACCCTTCTTGATACAGGAGCCACACATAATTTCATAGATGCTACATTTGTGGAGAAGCGTGGACTCACTACCAAAGATTTTGAGGGAATTAGAGTTAAGGTAGCTGATGGTCACACTCTGAGGTGTGAGCGCATGATTAGAGACCTCCCATTGCGCTTGAACAACTATGAGTTCAAGGCTAATTATTATGTAGTGAACATGGGGGACATAGAATTAGTTTTGGGTATGAAGTGGCTTCATTCATTTGAGGAAGTTACTCTTCATCTCAAAGATATGGAGGTTTGTTTTCAGGTAGATGGGAAAACACATATTCTTAAGGCAATACGGGGCAGCAGCTTCAAACATATGTTTTTTCATCAGATGGAGATGCCTGTACAACATGACATGAAAGAGTGCGATGATAAGTGCACATTGGCACCAACACAGGAGAGATATGAGGACGAGCTTTGTCTTGAGGTGAGTTCAGTTCAAGGGTTAGCACATGTGGTAGAGTCTCAGCTTTCTTTTACAGGTGGGTCACATGTTGATGACGATATACGTACAGGGGACAGAGGTGATGTGATGCCATTGGATGAGAGTGGTGATGGACAGGGCTTGGAGTTTGTGTTGGTTGACAGCACTGTAAATCAAGACTTCATTTGGGATCCAGGTATTCAGCGATTGCTTGAGGGCAAGCAATTTCAGGAGGGGCGGATTGTCATGTCCCCTTTTTAGTTGACATGTGTGGAGTAGATGATTAGCCTATTATGTGACCCTCATAGGCTAATGAAAGGGATAGAGGACCTTGATAGAGATGGGTTGGAATTCGTTCGGGCTCTTTCGGACATGAATTAAGGGAGATATTAATATTTGATTGATTTAATCAAATATTAATTATTTGATCTCATTTTAATTAATTATTAATTAATTAATAATTATTAATTAATTATTAATTATTAATGATTTAGTCTAATTTGAGGATGCAAATTCTAAATTAAGACTAGGTCTAATTTTAAGACCCTAGTTCTAATTTAAGGAAGTCTAATTTAAGGGAGTCTAATTTTAGCAAGCACACCTTTGGAGGTGTATAAGAATGTCTCATGGGAGAGAGTATGTATTTTTCATGCTTATTATTGATATTGATTCTTGTTGAGAAACTCTTCTGTGAAGACTGAGCCAAGGGTTCCAGGATTCCAATTGCAGTGAAGAACGTCAACTCTTCATTGTGTGCGATTCAGAGGTTGTGAAAGATCAGCCGATCTATTGCCGAATTGAGAGATAACTTCACCCAGAAGTTATCATAGTATTACAGGTATTTGAGAGATAACTTCACTCAAAAGCTATCACAAGGGTTTACAGGTATTTTTCTTTATTTTGGGTTATTGGTTCAAGAATTATCCAGATATAGATCTTTTGTATCAGCCCATAATTCTACAGATCAGGATCAGGCATACAGGGTGTGTTATATCAGCGGCCGTACGAATTCCATACAGCTCCATGAAAATCCATACGCATCTACAGGAAGTTCAGGTACCGACATCGGCGAACAGGGACTTACAGAGACCGACATCGGTCGACTCATCACCGACGTCGGCAAGGGGACCACTACAGGTTGACCGACGACGGCAGTATAACCGATGTCGGCGACTGTGTTTTTTTTACACAGCAAGCTGAGACGTGCCAAATTCGACCTAATTCGCAGAATATTCAGGCTATAAGGTCGAACTTTCGATATTCTTTGTATACCTGACAGAGGGTCTCTAATTGTAAGCTTATGAGCAAATAAATAAGAAATTATACTGTGATTTATTCATCTATTTGAAGATATTTTGTAGAAATTCATATAAGCAATTTGGAGCTTTGGTTTGATATTCAAAGGGATATTACAGTGGTATAGAGCTTTGGTCTTTGGTATCAGAGTTTTGTGTCTTTCATATATCTCTATTGGTAGGGGATATTACATATAGGGAAAGGTTGTAGGTTTGAGATCCTAGACTACCTCATTACATCATATTATTCAAAGGGGATAGTGCAAGCATCTATGGGTAGTGTTTCTAGGCCAAAATATAGGTAGGATGGAGCCCAGTCTTAGAGGTAGAGCTATTGTATTATGTATTTTGTATAACACACACACACACACACACACACACACACACACACACGTGTGTGTGTGTGTGTGTGTGTGTGTGTGTGTTGACAGTTATATGGATATCATGAGGTGTACTTAGATGTGGATGTTGATGCATGGATATATTTATTTCTAGCACATGTATTTATATTTTGTTGTATATGATATGGGAAATATATGTTGAGTGTTTTATTTTCTAACATTATGTGATACACATTCATGGTTAAAAATAAAAAGGCAAAAATGATTTGGAAAAGTATAAGTAATCAAAAATAAATGCACTACACACTATATAATGATGGGAAATGTGTAATAACAAAAGATGACTAAATATAGTAAACCAAATATGACTAAATGTAATAAACCATGTAAAAGATTTGCACCAAGTTAAAACAAAATAAAATCACACTATATCACATTGGGAATTATGAAAATATTGTAACAATGGAAAGCAAAATGAAAAAAAATGGTATAAAAACAAAATAATTAAGTCAATCAATCATACTAAATCACATTGGGAATTATAAAAAGAAAGACAAAAGTGGATAATGGAATTAAATTGATTAAACTAATTCAAGCTGAGAAGTATGAAAAATTTAATAAAATGGTTGTAGTCATACATGTAATTAGAAAACCAAAAGATAAAAGTGAAAGATTAATAAAGGAAGAATAAAGCATACTAAATCAAGTTGGGAATCATGTTAATGATGTGTAACTCATAATAAATCACTACTTATCTAAAATTTGGCATGTAATTTCATTGTGACTTGTGTATTCGAATATTTTATGAGGAATACCTGGTCCTATCCATGGTCTTACACTACAACTCACAAAGGGAACACCAATGAGGTGTAAACAACTGTGAAAATGATTTTTAAAGGATGTTTGTAATGTGGTAATTTGTGAAGAAGGCCTGGTCCTATCCATGGTCTTACACTGCAACTCATAAAGGGAACACCAATGAAATAATAATCAGATAACAAAATAATATTTCTCAAGAGGAAATATTAGGAATGTTGCAAATGAAAGAGGGAATGTAAAAATCATGACATAGGCATCTATGAGAATCCTTAGGAAACATGAGGCACACTAAGTACATAAGAAAGACATTGAGTGGCTAGTGACCATCAACATACAAAGGATGCCTACTCATAATAAGTGGAAAGCTATCTAAGAAACTAATTAAGATACTAAGATCAAATCATGTTGGTTATATGAATAAGAAAAGTAAAATGGACTACCCTCTCTCAACATGTTCCCTATTCCTCAAGACCTTTTATAGATTTTTTAGTCTACTATGAATTTTGGGTACTTGTGTGAGAAAGTAGGTAGCACTAAAATATTTTTTAATTCTCCTTTCCCAATATACTGGCCTACCACACCTCAATGGACCTCGACTCTATCATCAAGCCAACTGTGGATTTTAAGATTTTATTATAAAAAATAGATGTGCTAGAATCACATATTTTAGTGTGATTTGAATTTTTAAATTTGTATGTTGCCTTTATTATCATTGCCTTTTGTTTAAATAATTTGGATTTTATATTTTTATGGATTTCAAGATTCTTCATCCATTTAGATTGGGAATAACTAACATGAGTGATAAAATTGATACAAATGAATGAGTTTTAAACTTTGGTTAAAATGAGCTAAGTATCCAAAGATATGACTAAATAAACACTTAAGGTTACCTATGAACTAGTATGTTAACTCAAGTTTCAACCATGTGTATGCTTAGTTTGTGAAAAGAGATAGGGGAATAAGTGATGACCCAAAGTGGATTAGTAATATGGGATTATGATGAGATTCCTTGTTTGTTAAATGATCACATGGTAAAGAAAGATTACTACGGGAGCAAAGTTTATATAACCAAGTCACAATAATAATTATTCATGTTGTTGAGAGAAGGTATCAAACAAAAATGAGAAAAGACAAATACATTCATGAAAATAAATGAACTCATGAATATAAGTGTATAATCATGGAAATCATGGAAATAAACTATTAGAAAATATGAAAAAAAAATTAACCATATACAACACATAATGCATAATATAAATATCCATGTGAAATAGACAAGTGAAGAAAACATTGACACATAGTCAAATGATATACATACATACATACATACATATATATATATATATATATATACACACACACACACACACACACACACACACACATATATACATACATATATACACACACACACACACACACACACATATATATATATATATATTGAACTATATATGTGTGTGTGTGTATGTGTGTGTGTATGTATGTATGTGTGTGTGTGTGTGTGTGTATATATATATATATATATATAAAAGTGGAACACAAGTCCAATCCAAAATCATAATGAAGAATAAAGTATTTTAGCACCATGTTCTATTCATAAATATAGATAAATATATCCACAAATGTTATCCATGACATCTGAAATATATTTATGAAGATGGATGCTAACTACATCAAGAGTCTCATTTATATTCATGTAAAGTTATGAAAAGACATCTCATAAATTCTCCTCAATATAAAAAGTATGCATAGTTGAAGAATCATGCTCATGAGGGATCTCATGCATAAAATACCCAAGGAGGGGAATAGATGTAAGAATAATAATGGTATTTATAGGACATGAAGATGGCACCACTAGTGGAGAAGGAACCATAGGTGGGGAGGAAACCATAGGGGAATAAAGAACCAAAGGGGAAGAATGAGGAGCCTTATTATTTGGGAGACCTATGGAAGCGGGAATAATTGGTGCACGTATGGTCATAAGGTGATCATGAAGATGCTATTGGAGAATATAACAATGATTGGTATGATGGTTATTGCACTAGTGTCAAAGATAATACACCTCTCCATATTTTGGGATATACTCAAGTAATAACTTGGGAAGAGCTATAGCCTTATCTCTAGGATGAGGAAGGGTAGGATGCAACGTGTCAACATATTGCTAAAATTTTCAACAATGGGTGGAAGAATGATTATCTATGCCATAGAAGTAATAGATACACTTGTTAGTAGAATTTAGGGGTCTATTAATGGAAGAGGTATAATTATAAGCAAGGGAAGGTTCATATAAGTATTAGTCTTTGGTCCAATGATAGACAACTTTTTGAATATTATAATATTATTTATTGGACCATTGGGAAGGTAGGGGAGCAAGATGCAACAAAGGAAGAAGGCCATCACCAAGGGGAAGTATGGATGGTGGAGATACTCAGCTAGGTTTGTCTAAAGGAGAATTAAAATTAGAGATAGGAAGAGGATCAACTAAAAGTAGAGGGGGATTAGGAATGAGACTAGGATCAATTGAGGGTGAAGTATAACATGAATAAGGCTTAAAATGAGTAGCCATCATCTTAAGGGAATTAAACTAAAAGGATCTTGGTATCTATAAAAATGATAGAGACTAGTCATAACATGCTTCTAATACAATCTACCAAAATTATAGGGGTACCATGTGATTACTCCATCTATACCCTATGAAAAAGAGGGAAAATGATATAATTAGGCACTATGAAAAAATAAATAAGATAAGGTGAATCAAATGACTAAATAAATAAGTATAATACTAAATAATATTGAAATCTATATCTTAGACAAGTCCTCCTAGGAATGGATCATCTAAAGTATAACCATAATCATAAATGGGTGTATGAAATTTAATGGTGTAGGTAGGTATGATATTTTTATCAGAAGTGGCATATTATTAGAATGCTAAGTCTTGGTTAAGACCATAGCTATGTCATTGATAGGTGGTTGATGGGAATGTGGTTCCAAGGATGGTAGAAACTGGGTGATGAGATCAAGGGAAAGATTTAAAGTTTTGATCTTGATGCTGATTTTTTATGGCTCATCATCATCAAAATCTAAAAGTTTAGGTGGTATGTTCCTGATGAGTTTAGGGTGACAATGATAACCTTGGCTAGAGTTGATAGGATACTTTAAATGTTAGGATTCTTGAAATGGGACACTAGGTAAGTATTTAAGGGTTATAATTTTAAAGACACCATTTTTTTGGAATTATTTGAAATTATAAGGGTTTATGTCTCCTTGAATCCTATAGATAGCACCATTATGGATAAACTTGATGCATTAGCATGCAGATTAAGTGATAGCCCTCATGAGATAAGTTCTAGGTCTACCAAGCAATATATTATAAGAAAGGGGGAAGTTAAATATCATAACCTTCAGTCAAATAGTGATAGGAAGGATGGTAATAGGAAGCCACAATTAACCTAAAGGAGGCATTTGATGTTGATCGATAATAACCTTGACATATACTATGTGTAGAATTAATGTTATACTCAAAATATTGAACAGTTTTAATTAAATTTAGGAAGGTAACAAAAGTTCCTGAACCTTCATTAATCAAATCATGCTTGACTTGGATATCACTGATTTGAATGTGAATAAATAGTGGAGGATTATACATATGAATTAGAATCTCATCTAGAATCATAAAAGTGATAGGAAATTTGAGGGAAAGAGAAGTGTCTATTATTTCATAAACATGTATAGACATATCTTCACATTATTTTGAGATATTATCTTCAAACCCAGATATGGTAGCTTCATTTCCTACTAGGGGAGGATGAGGGATGGTCATTTCAAATAATAATTTCATTCTATGGTTGTGATGATGGGGGGAAGTTTGAATCAGTTCTAGAAAGGGTATTTGAGATGGGAGATTAGTAAGTTTTGTAATAGGGTCACATTCATCATAAACCATGGGGAGACTACTAGATATAGGTGTGTAATGTTTTAGGAGTTCTTGGGAAAGAGGATGAGAAGTGAATTCAAACTTTTGTTGATTAAATTTGGTTGGTTTAGTTTGAGGAAAAATATATTGGTTATCTTTAGATGATGGGATAGTGGATTTAGGTATTTCTTGTGATGGACTTGAAGAAATACTATGGGAAGGCTGAATAATGTTGTTGATGGGTGTAGATGTTGGGGGAGTGGTATATCTAGTGTGATCAGTGATATCCAATTGAGGTGTTTTAAGTGGTTATTGGAAAGAGATAAGGCCATCTTTCCCTAATTATGTTAGATGAGATGGGGAAGAATCTTGGATAACATAGAATGTTTGGGAGGTTTGATGCATATGTATTAGATTAGAATCAAAGAAAGTGAATACCATTCACATATTAATAATATTTACCACAATTTATTTAAGATTTTAGCCAATAATAATTTCAACATTAGTAGTGGAAGGAGTAGGCTTATCATTATTATCTTGATGATTAGGAAGAGGGTCTTTATATATGGGAAGATGAGTATTAGCATAGTTCAAAGCTTGATTTTTGTTTTGTGTTATTTGAGATTTAAAGGCTATGTCATATGCTTATTATCACTTGAGAATTAGTGAATCATGGTCAAAGTTTGGGCTAAGAAGAAAATCCATATCTAGATTATGTAATTGTCTAAAAGTCTCGTGAGAGTGGTACCAACTTACATGAAACCAACAAAAAAAATTTGGATCATACCATGATTTCATAGAATGAGTGTGGTAAATATCTTATGGTATAGGCATTTGTACATGATTTTTAAGATTCACTAAAGATAATGATTTAGAACATTAATGTTGTTTATTTAAGAAACTTTTTATTAGGGACATTGTTTAGAGGGGAACATGCTCCATAATGTTGTTGGGACTGATGGATTGAATAGTGTGAATTATTTCATAAGAATTAGTGACACCATCATTTATAGCATTATGGTTGTTATTTTCAATGATCATGTGAGTGCCAATGGGTGATCATGATGGTTTGAATTGCCACTTGATAAAATCTTGGCATTTACCTTGGTTGAGGGCTTCTTCAAAAGTTCTTAGAGAGAGAGAGAGAGAGTTTTAACCCAATATTGTAACTTGGGGTAAAGATAATTAGTGAAAATATGAAATAAATTATCATATACCATGTTATACTCATACTTATTAGACAAAGTCTCCATAATTTGATGAAAATGTGTGGTATTTTGGTTTCAAGTTGCTTACAATTGATAAAGTGAGCCAAGGTATTCTTAAGGAGATCACTAGTTCAAAACTCTTGGACTAGGGAGTTAACTAGATATTCCAAGCTAGTTATATAATGGGATTTGAGTTTATTAAACCAATCTAAATAATCTTTAAAGAGTTTTTTGGCTAATAACTTGGTAGCATTAAAATTATTAAGTTTAACCCAATCTTTGTAAAAATTACCAAATGTTTTAAAACTTAAGGTAGGATCAGTTGACCTGTTAAAACTAATGGTATGTGTGATACCTCCTATGTCAATATTGTAAATTTGAGGTATATTAGGTTCATTTTGAAGATGTTTAATAATTTTATTAACAAGGGGTGGTTAAGGAATGAGGTTACAATGGCAATCCCTAAGGAGGGGTGGGTGAGGGGAATTTGCATTTTGCACTCCCCATGGAACCTATTGAGGTTAATTTTGAAGGTGAATGAGATGGTTTTGCATCTACAACATTTGATTAGAATTATTATTTTTATAAACATTCATTTTATTGATATTTTGTAATAATATTTGATGGGTTTAAGTGGTATTTTGACTAGTTTTTATGGCATGCAAATCATTAATATTGGTATTAGAGGATTGGGTTGCATTATGAGTAGTGACATGTGTGTAACTAGTGGAATGAGAAGCGTGGGTAGAAAAAGAATCACCAATAGCATGACTATCATGTGTAGTGAAAGATGCACTAACTAGTATAAATATTGATACTGGAAGAAAAGGAAAAACTCATAGCATGATTGGCATTGGTAGAAAAAGATGAATTGGTGGCTTGATTGAGGAAAAGGGGCCTTTGAAAATTCTAACTAAATGTGAAACCTACCATGTTAGTAGATATACATGGCATGGAGGTTGAAGAGATCATAGAATAAAATTACATAGTATGATATGGAGTAAAAATACAAGGGAAAGGTTGAGAATCAAAGAAGGTTTCACCCCTAAATCTATGAGAGAATGTAGGGGAGGGTGATTAACATTATTCTACTTGACCATGTATCATGAGATTTTAGATAGTTGAAGGGTATTTTATTCTAAGTTGAGGAAACTTTTTAATGAGGAAGAGAATTTTAGGTGTGTACTCTAATTCATGCTCATATTCTAAGGAGAAAAGAGTATTAAAAACTAATGATGAATGTGGAGGAGTCTCATAATTGGTAGTGCGAGTGGAAACATGCACATTGTTTTCATCTAAACTAGAAACCCAAAGCTATTTTTGGGGAAACCTATTAGGATTGTGAAATTTCATCATGTATATTATATTAAACTCTATATTATCCTTAAACAAGAAGTTCATGATGATAAAATGTGGCTAAAGGGATAATGCAAAGATAAATTAGTAAACAAGATACAAAGTTGAAATGGTCAGCTATGTTCTATAAACCATGGAATATGACTAGAAAAAAAGTGAACATAATCATATACATTTACTATATAATACTAAATAGGGAATAGGATAATAGAATAAGAATACATAGCTAGATAGGTAAAATGTGTACTACTTAGACAAGGGATAAGCATGAAGATAAGGAGACCTAGTCAGACATGTCAACTATATATTGTAGGTATAAAGGCTAAATAGTTTGTAAGAGACTATATCAGCATAAATGATAGTGTTATAAAATAAAGAAAGGTTTTGAAATAAGATTTTGAATAAAAAAGTAAATTGTGTAGACAAGTAATTGGATAAATGTGATTGATCTAATTATAACACATGGCACAAACCTTGCACCAATGTTGGCCAAAGCAAGTTTTGCATTACAACATACAATGATCAAAGAACAAAAAAAAACTAGAAATTAAATGATTAACTAATTGGTCATCATAAGTGTTATTAAGTTATAATAAATTTTAATTTAAAATGTGATTGGGAAGTTAGCTGAAATAAGGAGCTAAAAATCAATCTAAGGCTAGTTTCAAGATGTTTAGGATGAAAGGGATCTATATTGGTGATGTAACTAACTTGGTATTGGGGCCTACCCCGTAAGTTCACAATATTATAGTGATAATGGTGTTAGGTGATTTGTAAATATATAACATCAACCACATGTTTATACTTAGCTAGAAAACTAAGTTAGCTTCCCCCTTGGTGATGAAATCCAAGTAGGTAAACCTTGGGAAGATAAATGTTTAATGATTTTTTAATGAAAAGTGATTTGTTAGTGTGTGAAAAAGAGAAAAATATTATGACTAAAATTATATTTTAAAAAATGCACTATTTAATTTATGTTTGTTAATCTAAGAATGTAAGCAACTGAAAAGGAAATGTGAATTAATTACTAGAAAATATAGGTTAATTCCTTAACTGAGAAGAGTACATAGCTAGTTTAAGTGATACTATAAGCAAACATTACAAAACAAAGTAAACTAGGTCTCTACTATTTTTCAAAAGCAAGATCTAGAATGATATAGTCTAATAGGTCAACTATGTCTTCAATTTAGAAGACAAACTACATAAATATGTCAAATAATCAACCTAGTTTATTGTAGGGTTGTAGTTTTAAAGACTACAAACTTGTAAAAATAAGTACTAAAAGAAGATAACTAAAATTATAGAGAGAGAAAGAAAATAACCTTGATGGGATTGAAGATGTTTAGATTGTAAATTTTTATATTGTGATGCTCTAATGCTAATTCAAATTTCTACTATTAGGGTCAGCTAGTTTGATAAAGTTTGGAAAACTTGTATGCTAAAGAAGAAGTTGTGAATAGAGATGACTAGCTTAATTATGTTTGTAGACCTTTATCTTGACAAAAGAGAATTGTAGGCAATGTTGACTAGTTTGACTATGTATACAAACCTAGAACTAAATAATAATACTATACCAAACTGATCTATCTAGTGACTTGTATTTGGTGAATATCTACATAGACAAAACATAGTCATTTTGGAGTGACTGTGTGTTAAACCTACACATATAATGTTAGAACTATACCTAATGTTTTGATATAATATTATAAATAAAAAATATATAATATTATGAAAAAAATTAGAGCATGAAAGAAAACCTATAAGGGTTTGATTCACATCAAATTTAATAGAATGTATACAAAGGGAAATGCAACTGATCTATTAATCAATCCTAGTTTGGAAAAGATAAATCTTACTTACACTTCTGATTGTTGATACATTACATATTCAAGGTCATGACTAAGATGGATCCTCTAGACCTAACCAAGGGATATCTTACCATAATAACATCACTATGGAGGGTTCCAAAGACTCCATTCAAACAATACTATGTAATAACCCTGTCTAGGTCCTATGTTTTCATATTCACAAAGTAAATGACAAGGAAAGTAAAATCTAATCTAGTACTCACCAAAGATTGTGGACCAAAGTGGGGGTAATAAAAATAAAAATTAAACATGCATAAAAGATCTATATTCATGCTAAGATATAGGAAATCCTAATATATGGGAGAGAAGTGCAAATGTTAATCTATATACTCTTACAAAGAAGGAACAAATTTAGAAATACTTACCACCAAATACAAACCCATTGAGTCTCAATCTCTCCCTTGGCCAATGTGATTCATAAGAGGTTGTTGTGGTATGTAAGGATAACAAGGATAAGTCATCTCTAGGATACACAACTTCTCTATACATCCAAAATACTTCTTTGTAATATAAGATCCATATCTCCAAAGAAAGTATTAAAACCCTAAACTATGCTCCTCAAGTAGAATTATGGATAAGCAAATGCACAATATAATATTCTTCTTCTTTTCTTATCTCAATAAATAATGAAATGAATGTGTATATATAGCTAAATCTAACCTTAAACCTTTCTAAAAGTTTATCCATCAAGGTGGGCCCAATTGACTCTATATCACTATTGATAAAAATAAATTAGGTCTTTATCTAGGTCATCTAGGGGCCGACCTAGACATTAGATTAGTTTTATCAATTAGAGTAGAGGATCGATGGGGTTGACAGTGTAACTTAAACCATAAAATAAGTTTTTAGGCTTAAGAAGGGGCTATTGAAGGAATAAAATGTCTAGAGGAGGGTGAAAGAGAGTATACAAATCTTAGGGAAGTGTTTTAGGAGATGGTTGTGTAGGTAGAGAGTATACCAATAGAAAACAATCCTAAGAAGCACCAATAGTCTACACACCCCTTTCTAGATGCACCCTTTAAAGTGTACATTCAGAGAGATTGAGACTCGAAGGGTTCCTACAAGTGATAAAACATCATTAATTGATAAAGTTTGAAAATATTATGTGTATACATAATGAGGGAATAATTGTCTCCCCACATAGTAAAGACCACCAAATTTTTAAATTCTTTAAACATATATTAGAATAAACTCAAATTATTTATTATTTTTACAATCATGAAGTCATATGCACATTTGAACTTGATGGCACCATTAGAGGCTAACAATGACCTCAACTTGGTGGCCATCAGAACACAATAGGCCAAAGAATGGGTTGAGGTAGTTGACATAGTAATTCCAAAGTATTTAGAACATGATACTCCTTTCGAAAAAACTTTGGATGAGATAAAATTTTCTCATGCCAAGGATTCAACAAGAAGACTCATTGGTAGGGCCAATTTTGATTAGCTCTTATATCAAGATTTGGATAATTTCAAATAGGACATAGAAGGCAATACCATAAAAGACATAGAGTCAAAGATTATTTTTTTTATAAAATCATTGAATTTGAGATCTTTAGATCTAACTTCAATACTAATAAAGATGAACATGCAAGGATTTTACAGAAAGTGAACATGGTGCATAGGCCTTTGCTTATTAACATGGATATAATCAGATATCAATATGGCATTGGGCATAAGCACTATCAAGATTTATAAGTGAATAATAATTCCAACAAAACAAATCCTACTTGAACACAAGCATCCACTTTAATTCCTCCAATAACCTTGTCAACCATGCATGCACCAGGTCAACCTTGAGTTAAAGTCCAATTTTGTATGTATTCATGCATAGTTTATTCAAAATTTACTCATAGTTTACTTACACTTAGATCATACATGTAAAATTTCATAAACTATTGTAAGCATGCACATATTTCAATACCATACATAGGCCAACTAATTTGACATATATGTAATTAGATACAAGCATGCAAAATATCCAATTTTGAGACTAAAATTAGAATTGAGGTTTTAACTACAACATGTAATCATGAGCTTACATACACTTGGAGGATGAGGCATCTCCTCTCCAAGTCTATATATCAATGTAATTTTTCATTCCATAGAGTTAGAATATCTTATCAATACAAGAAGAAGTTAATTTGGACTGTGATGCAATTGCATTGGTGTTTTGTCCATTCACTCATGTAATATTAAGGTTTTACTTTTTCTAGTTGTTATAATACAATAATTTCAAGTGTGAAAAATCTATGGATAGATTTTTTTTTAATCAATGTATGCTAGTTGTATATGTGCAAACACTATTAAACGTTAGTATATCTTGTTAATCAATTGGTTTAAACTGTGTTATGATTCGTAGTGTGTATGAATGCTTTCTATTGGTATAGTTTTCTAAGTATGTGCCACAACTACCTTAGACACCTTATTTGTCTAGGTTGTAAACTTCTAGTTAAGGGTGTGAAAGAGTTAATCTAAATGAAGCAAAATTTATTTTAGACCATCAATTTTACTATATCATCCCTCCCAGAATTCATAACTATGTGTAACAACTACAAGCAACATCCATTTTGAGATTATTAGTCCACCAAGAAACCAACCTATGAAGTGACCCTTTGAGATCATAAAACCTTATTTTATGCTCTACCCTTACCTGCTTTTGAATTTTATTTGATTGAGATCTACCCACTCTAAATTATATATCATCCATCCATCTCACCCCCTTAGGTTTGATTTCTCTATTAGGATTAATTTTACTACATGTGAACCTATTTAACAACTTGGTTTCTATGATTTCTATTCCACCACAAAGTTGTTTAACCCATACATGAAAATCATGCCCTGGAGTGGATTTCACCTCCAATGAGATCCTAAAATGTTAGAGCTACCTCATTTAAACATTGATTGGTGCATAAGACAAATATCAACAAGATCTAGTCTATTTCCAACCTATTCCATAATAGATCTAAATGTGCATAATAATCCAACTAAGTAACATTATTTTCCATTTATTAAAATATGAGTCATTGGTTTTACTTACTATTTTTGACATATCTCAGTATTTAAAATTAGAATATTGGTTATCTAAGTTTTTATTAATTGTTTTGTTATAGAGATATTTTATCACACTTGTGACATAATATATCTCTATCCCATTTAACATAAATCCATTAATCTAGATTTTAGGGTTAAAAATGTGTACCATCACTCATACTTGAAATATTTTTTCCTCTTTTATGATGTATTAATGGTCTATTTATAAAAAATGTTCTTAGTGGTTGCCACTTTATTTGGAATTTAAATTCATAACAAAGAAAATTAAAAAAAAATTGGTTTAACTTTGGGGATTATGACATGTTGAATCAGAGCCTTGTTCAACCCTAGGGAACTTTGGGAATCATTATCTTAAGTTTTAGTTAATTTTTCCAAGGATGGTGAGAACTAGAGCCAACTGAGATGTCAAGAATACTAGAAGTGATCTTGTTGATAATCATGATTAGAATAAGAATAAAAACATTGATGCTAATGTTAATCATAATAAAAGTAATGCCAAGAATAATAATACTATAATTAACATCCATAGTGAAAAAAATTATGTTCTAAATGATATTTTTAGTTCACTATATAACATACAAGTGTAAATGGAAGGGTATGGTCAAAAGTTGACTAATTTGGAAAATCCATAGGTTGGTGAGCAAGAATAAGAGCCTTGAGATGCAAATACAATAAAATAATATGTCATAGATTCCAAATAAAGGAAATAAAAATTATTCCTCCTCCTAAATTATTTGGTTAAGATATTATGGATAAGTTGAGGCATGGCTGATTAACTTGCAAAAATGTTTCACCCTACATAATATGGGCTCCAATATCAAAGCTCACATAGGATCCTACTGATTGGTGGGTGATGTTACTTTGTGGTGGAACCACTTGTTTGATCTTAATGGGTAGGATTCCATGAATGTCTCATGTGAAAATTTTGATAGATAATTTAGAAAAGTATACCTAAATAGTATCTACAAAGAGCATAAAATTATAGAATTCCAACTATTAAAGTATAAAGTAATGTCTGTTTCAAAATATGAAAATAAGTTTCTTGGTCTCTTACATCATGTGAATTACATGTAGGATGAGTAAAATAATATTACTAAGTTCAAATGAGATTGAATTAAGTACTTATGCATGATGTGAACATGACCAAACCATGTACTTTAGCTATTACCTCAAAATCAACACACTGTGATGAAGAAAAAAAGAAGTCTATCTAAAAGGAAAGATAATATTATCATAACAATAGACTACAAACTAAAATAAATTTAAAAATCCCTCCAGTAAGCAAAAAATTCAATAAAAATGATCACAAAATGATGTTTTATAAAATAAAAAACTCTACAAGAAAATTTTAGAATAACAACAAAGGTTCTAAATCTCAACCCAATGTGAAAAAGGGTATTATAAACAACCAACAACAAGATAACTTTCATGGCCCTACCATAAGAGCTAATACTATGCCTTTGCCTCATTAAAATATTGTGACATATTTGGAATGTGGTAAAAACCATTAACATAAGTATTACCCTAGACCATGAGGCAATCATGCCTCAAATCATAGGGTTTATGCTACTATAGAAAATAAAAATGTAGACCTTCAATACACTATGATTGAAACCATACGTATAATTTATGGTTTTTATTTCATAATGTTAATTGATTTAAGGGATATTTATAGTTTTATTTCTCCAACAAGTGAATTTAAATTTAAAAATAAACCCTCTAGGTTAATATAAGGATGAGAGGTAAACTTTGAAACCAAGAAAAAAGTGGCTATTTATGGATGTCTAGAACAAGTTGAACAAGATCTAGGAGTTTTTAAGATTCATTATGTAAAAATTTTCCTTTCACCATTAGGATCATATGACCTAATTTTAGACATGGATTGGTTACAACATCAAACAAAGATTTGTTACTTAAATAAAAGGATAAAATGTCTTGACAAAGGTAGTATATCCATAATGTTATAAGGTATCATTAACCATTCAATAAAAATAATATTTTAAAATTATAATTGAAAAAAGCATTAAGAAAAGGGTGAAATCTCTATTCTATAAATATAAATTAAGTTTTTGAAAAAAAAAGTATCAATCCTTTAAGACTATCCTATCATAGAAGTTTTTTTAGATGTATTTTTTGAAGAATTACTAAGATTACCTCCTAAAATAGAATTTTATTTTCAATTGATATCATATTTGGATTTGCACCTACATCCAAAGCCCCTTATTATATGAGTGTAGTAGATCTAAGAGAGCTTAAGGTTTAGATATAATATTTGATGGGTAAAGGGTTGATTTGTCTTAGTGTGTCACCTAGGGGAGCTCCTATGGTATTTGTTAAGAAGGATGGTACTCTCATACTTTTCATTGAATACCATATGTTGAATAAGGACACCATCAATAATAAGTATCCTATACCTACTATTAATGATCTCTTCGATCAAATGAGATGAAAAACTATATTTAATAAAATAGATCTTCATTCAGTCACCACTAACCCTATATCATAGAAGAGGATGTTCATAAAATTGATTTTAGAATAAGGTATGGACATTATGAATTTATAATTATGCCCTTTGGCTGAATAAATGCACCTACTACTTTTATGAACCTAGTAAGTAATGTTTTTAGAGATTTTATTAACCAATTTGTGTTAGTTTTATCTGGATACCATTTTAATCTACTCAAAGAAAGATAAAAAATATGAAAAACACTTAAGGACGGTATTACAAAGGCTAAAACAACATAATATATTTGGTAAACTATCAAATTGATCCTTTTTGTCAAATTTAAATTCACTACTTAGGGCATTTGATTTATAAAAATGGCCTTGTAGTGTATCTTACAAAGTTTACAACCATGAATGAATGGCCAACTCTTAAAAAATGGATGAAGTGTGTATCTTAATGGGGTTTACTAGTTATTACCAAATAATTGTATAAGTTTTTTCAATAATTTTTAATCCCATTAATTCCTTGCAAAAGAAGGTAAATAAATTTGAGTGGTCTCTGAAACGTGAATCAACTTTAAAAAGGCTAAAATATCTATAAAATTTAGACCCTATCTTGGTCATTTCAAACCCAAATGGAAATATGAAATATGGACTAATGCTTGGAAAGTGGGCATTGATTTTTTTTGACTCACTATGGAAGGGTGGTTGATTATGAGTCTCAAAAGTTGAAAAAACATGAAAAAAACTATTTGACTCATGATTTTGAGCTAACTTCTGTAATCCATACACTCAAGAATTGTAAGAATTTCAAGATAAAATATAACCATAGAATTCTTGTGCATTTATTTACTCAATATGAGATGAATATAAGACAAATAAGATGATTAAAATTTATCAGTAATTGTGATATTGATATTGAATATGTAAAAGAAAAAGAAAAAAAAGTACATATTCTCAAGTAAAAGGACCTAAATATCTTATATCCTAATTATGAAGTAAAATTTTAGAAATTTTGTGTTGTTATAATAGAAATCAGACCTTGAATGTCAAAAAATCTACTCTAATTTATCAAATGGAATTTTAGAAAAAGTTATTTCTAAAATTTTAATGGATCTGGATGGTCTTTTGAGATATAAAGGTATAATTTATGTTCCTTATTTAGATAATTTTATGGAACAAATTCTGAGTGAAGTGCATGTGGCACCTCATTTTTCTCATCCACGTGTCACAAAAATGACACACAAGTTAAAAAACTTGTATTTTTTTGACTAGCCTAAATAAAGATGTGGATACTTTTGTGGCCAAATGTTTAGAATGTCAATGTGTTAAGGCTACACATTTCCATCCATGGGGACTATTATACCCTCATAAATTCCTAAAAGGAAATTGTAATTTAAATGGATTTCATCTTGAAACTGCATTTTAGGGTAGACATGACACAATCCTAGCTGTAATCAATAAATTAACAAAAGTTAATCATTTCATAGAAGGAAATTTTATGGATTATTCTTCCATCCTTGAAAAAATATTAATGAAGGAGGTTTTTTTCCTTAATAATGTAATAAAAGTGATTATCACTAATGTAGACATCCAATTCCTAACACCATTTGTATTGACATTGTTAATCTTACTCGATTTTCACTCAAATGCACATTTTAGGTTAAAATCCATAAAACACCCTAAATGGTTCAAACTTGTCATTTAAAAGTGTTGATTTAGGTCAAAGTATCCCTAAATAGGGCAATGCATTTTATGGGCTAGCTAACTTTGATTAGATCATTTCAAGTCAAAATTATAATTTTGCCTTTTGCCTTGGATCACTCTTTTCTCCTAAATTCATTGTTACTCATCATGTACCTTTGTTATTTTGTGTTGGAAACATCCTAAATGGTAATAAAGTTCCAATTCATCTAGCGTCATCCTCCAATTCTTCTTGAGTCAAATTACAACCAAGTAATATGACTTTTTGACCATTTTGATTAATTGAGGGCTAATTTCCAAATAATTGCACAAATGTTGATTAATGTTGTGTAAGGATAATTAATACAAATCAAGATCTTAAGTGGATTTTCCATTATATTTGTTGAATATCTATTTTTGGAAATTTATTTCTATAAACTACATCACAGGGGACATCATTTCTTGGGAAGACATACTTAGGCCATAAATGCCATAAATATCAAGATTATGGGCCTACCATGCCTCTTTATTACCTCTCATGCCTCATTAATGTCCCTTTTTCCAAGGTCATGATGAATATAATTATGAATCTAATTCCAAATATTGAATTAATCCTTAGATACACATCTCAATCTTGAGATGAAAAGTTCAGGTTGATTCTGATCAATCTCAAAAATATATAAATAGAGAGGCCATGAGCATAATTTTTAATCTTGAATATTTCAAAGTTATAATGTTGAATTGGTTCTAAAATACTTTGAATTTGATCATTAATTTAATTTACAAGCTTCATTGATAGTCTAGTTTAGTGATTCCAAATCATGGTCCTAGGTTTTGTGGAGTGTTCTTGAGACTTTGGAGGAGTTTGCCACAATTGTTGATAAAGACAAGGATGCTTGATCAAGAGATAAAATTATTTTGAGATAATTTTAGAGAATGGAATCACTTGGGAAGCTATATATTTCTTACTTTCTTTCATTTGTCTTTCATTTTCATTAGTAATTCCCACATGAATAGATAGGCTTAATTCAGTTTATTCTTATGCATTCTTCCATTAGTTTATTAGACTAATGTTTGACTAATCATGTTATGTAATCCTCTATACATTTTTGCATGATTTATGGGACCAAACACATTCCACATATGAAAGATAGCATGGGGCAACTTTAAAATTTCAATTTGGATGCTTAAAACTCTTTCTAAGTGATATTCTAACTTCATTTGTCCAGATTTTTATCTTTACAGATTTACATAGGTAACCATCGATGGTCAAAGGAACTACTAACAGTTGAGTAAACCATCGATGGCCATTTTCAAATATTGAAGGTCAAGTGAAACCATTTTTGATTAGGTATAACTATCGATGGTCATTGTCAAAACATAGACCTAAGAGTTAATAGGCCATTTTAAAATGCTTGGTTTGGGGTCATCCAAACTCCAGTTCTCATTTTTTTTTAAAACCATATGTTTCTCCTAAATTTTTAGAATCTAACAATAGTTTAGCTTCAAGTTTCATAGATTTTTCACAAAATTTTGAAAATCTCTTTGGATGTTTCTAATCTAACACATTTGCTTTTGGGGTGCTACCTTAAGGGTAGACATGTAACCGATAGACTTCAAATTTGTTAAAACATATTTTAGACCATCTTTTGCATGCTTTCAAAATGAACTAAGAAATTTGTTTTAGTACTTAATCGAACATTTAGATGCTTAAAATAAATTTTTGATAGTTAGCCTTTCAAAGTTACAACTTAAGCCCAAGGGGTCAAAATAATACCACCACATCTTTTATTTGGGTTTTAAAATTGAACACACTTGTAAATTTTTGTTTTCAATAGTTGTTTAATTAAAACTTGTTTGGAAAAGAGAAGGTTTTTGCATGTATTCTCTTCTATTTTTACCCTTTAGGGAACCATTGGAATCAAAAGAGCCATCCTTATTACAAAAATCCTAGTTCAAGGCTTAGAAAGAATGTCATCTAAATCACTACCCAAAAACTCACCATAGTTTGGGTGACCTTGAAAGTGACCTTAATTTTTTTTTTCTTGTGTTTCATTATATCTTGGGTTGTGAGGGGGACATCATTAGCTCCCACAAGTTATATAGATAAGCTTTGACTCAGGGTTTCATTTCCTAGCATTAACTTCAACCACTCCCACTAGGATAAGAGGTTTGAGTGGTTAAACCACCTTCTAGTGTTGGAGTTTCACATGGGATGTATGTACACTTTGGACATGGTATTACACTAAGCAAATAATAGGATGTAGTGGTCGAAAAAAGGACTGGACCTTTTTGTAATAAGCCAAGTACTATGAAAACTCAATTTAAATGATTCTTTTTTACATCATTTGACATGAAATTCATTATAAAATTGACTCCCCTATAAACATTCAAAAACTTGTTAGTTTAGTCAACCCCACATTGCCATACCCTTGCTAGGATTTGGATGATTATGCTTAGTTGCATTTGGTTACTTTTTTTTTTTGCTTGGTATGTTTTGAGACTAAAACTTGTTTGTTTATTCATAAACCATGTCAAAACCATGTATCTAAGTTTAGGAGGGTAGAATTATGCTACCCAACTCATGTTAAACCATTTTTGCCTTTGAGTCTTTTGAAACATAACATGGATCACATCATTCGAGCATGCTTATACCGTTAGGCTACGCAATCTATTTCAAGACTTGTTTACCATTGTATTAAAAACCATTTGTTTTAAACCATGTCATGTATACCATTTGGACCTTGTTTATGAATCATTATGTTGTCCACTCTTATCTAGCTTGTTTGGTCCAATTCTAGTATTTAACATTGCATTTTCAATTAACCTTGTCATGTTTGGATCCAAAAATCGATTGATTTATGTTTAGGCCTCAATTCATGGGGATGGTACATAGATATTTTTCCTTTGGGTTGCATAACTTTGGTTAAATGATTACCTAATTTCAAACACTATTTATTGTTTGTTTGTTTGAGTGCCTATCCTCATCATTTTTTGTGCCTTTGTTTGGGAAAATGCAACCTTTCTTCAAAAACCTTTTACGTTAGACATTTGACGTTAGGTTGTTCTATGCTAGATCTTGTCACAAACTAATTTTGAGATGAATTTTCACCCTTTAAACTAAGGTTAAACCTTTTTTCTATTAAACATCACTTTTCAAATTTTACAAAACTCTAAGTCTTTTTGTTTTTAGAGATTTCTTCATTAAATGAAAATATGTCTGGATATACTTATGGTGTAGTCATGGATAATCCAACTTATGATAGAATGGACACATAAAATGATTTTAATGACTTTAGTCAAGACCCATATGGTGAAAATATGGTTTGTGAGATATATTTATATCCACCTCACAAGAATTAGTCATAGAAACACAATCAAGATCCAACTTATGATCCAACTCATGATTAGAATGTTTGGGTTTATCAAAAATACTTGGATGCTTTGGCTTGTGTGAGTAATAAAACTCCACAACATGCCAGGATGAACATTTTAGGACATTTTCCTTTGGTTTGCATAAGAAACCAAACTAATAAGTGTCTAGTCATTACCATTTTAGGACCTCCTCCTTTGGTTTGCACAAGCAACCAAATTAAGAATCTTCTAGTCATTAACATTTTAGGACCTCTTCCTTTACTTTTTAAGAGCAACCAAACTAAGAAGCATCCAATCACTACTAGTTTAGGACCTCCTCCTTTAGTTTTCATGAGAAACAAAACTAAGAAAAATCCAATTATTACCATTCTTGGCCCATCACCAGTTTTTGATGAACCTATTATTGAAGAACCTCCATTTGATGAACCAGTTATGTTTGATCCATTCTTCAATAGTATATTTTTTTAAGAGACCATTATTGAAACATAAACCATTTTTCCCATTAAACCAAATGTTCCCCAATTTAGAAATTATGTGCCAATTTTTGAGTCTAAACAAGAACCATTACCTCTTTCAGAGCCATCTTATGAGGATCAAAATGTGTTCAAAATTTATTTTTTGTAACCAATTATGAACTAAAACCAATATTTTATTATTGAAACACCCATTTGTGATGAGTCAACCTATGATAAGTTACATATTCTTAAAGATCCCCATCTCCTTGACAAGCCAGTCTTGGCATAGTTGTCTCTATATCTTTTCCCACTCATTAAGGAGTCTCACTTTGACAAACATGATTTTGTCAAGACATCACTTGAGTGGTTCCCTCTCTTTGAGGGCCTTCACTTAGATAAGCTAGTTTATATTGAACCCTTCCAAGATGAATCACTTTTTATTAAGCCTAGTATACCATCACAAGCCATTACTTGTCAAAATTTTAGCATTCAATAAAACATTATCAAAACTACCATATCAGATGAAGAATCAATATTAGAGTTAGGTTCCATTTTTGAAATGACATTAGATTTAGCATTAGAAATAGAATCAACATCAGTTGTAACATTATATTTAGAGTCCCTTGCTTTAGAATTAGATTCAAAAATAGATTATAGTATTGATTATTATAACATTGGTTATAATTACCTTGTAGATCAATTTGAATATATTTGTGATCCTTTTATGGTTTTTTAAGATGATTACTTCAACATCAACACAAGTTCTCCTAGTATCTTCTATGAGGATTATGTTGCCTTTCACCATCCCATTATTACCACCTAACATAGTCAGTATATTGACATTCCACCACCCATAAACATTGATTGGGATCAATAGAATCATACTTTGTTGAACTTCATCCATGGCGACATTCTATTTGCAGAATATCAAGAGGACCAAGACCACATTCATTCAGAATAATAATCTCCTAGTGAAACCTTTTTGGAGGTATTAGGGGATAAGAAAAGATCAAACTCAACATATTTTAGTGAAACCTTTTCGAAGGTGATAGAAGACAATCAAATTCAAATGTTGACATCTCTTCATGAAACCTTCTTAGAGGCACTTTAGGATGATTAGAACAAATTCATTGGTGAAAACCTCATTAGGGCACCAATTGTTGAGAATAAAAGTTCTTCACTATTTATTGAAGATATTATTCAAGATCAAATCAAAATAAATTCTAATCTACATCATAATCACATGGTAGCTACTCTCAAGATCAAGAAACAAAACAATTTGGTGGTCTTATCAAGAGTATTTTCAAAGGTCTTTAGCCCTACCATAAAAACAATTATGTTGAATTTGGTATCATCAACATTACATGTGACTAAAAGTCCTAATTTTCATTTGTTTCCCATCAATTCTACATTCCATTATCACCCACCTATTTATTACCCACTTATATCATTTATCACTAGCATCACTTTTCTTTACAGAGGCTACAAAGTTATCTTATCATGATGTTTGAAGGAAGCATAATTAATTGCCAATGATGATCACGAGCACATTATTGAGATCTAGATCGACAATAAGGTCTTATAAAAGTAGTTGTTCTAAAAGGTAATTGGGTAATAGCTTTATAATTTATCATTTCTATTGTCTCACATATTGAATAGGATGTGTATCTCCATGTCAACAATCAACATAACCATTTTTTTCATTTACCATTTACCCATTGAACATTTTCCATGCCTCGTGTCTTAGGGAAAACCCTATTGACCCTTTTTAGGCATTATTATACCATTGTGATCCATGAACTATGTTGTTTGAAATATATTGATTTGAGGTCCTTTAAGACTATGTAGGTAGCACTCAATTTCTTTTGAGGCTAGCTTGATCACCTTCTTTACACTCTGACCATTTTGTGAGAAATTATTCTAAATTTGAATGCTCTCACCATTTTGAGAGCAAACTAAGCTTACACTCTCACCATTTTGTGAGAAATTTAAGCCAATCATTGCTTGGGGGAAACTTTGTTTCCACTATAACCAATTGTCTTTTGATCATTTTATTATATCATTTCTTTACTATTGACAAAAGCATATTCTTAGTCATCCTATATCATCCCATTTTGATCTTGGTTCCTTTGGTTTATCCTACACTTTCTATGAGGGGTTTCCAATATGGTTTTAGGAGTTTTTAAATTCTATGTTAAATGATAGTCTATGGTAGTAGTGTGATATTTGATCTAGCAAGTTATCTTTATTTTATTATCTTATTTGGTATCACTGATTACAACCACCTATGGGTAAATCAGTATTTTTTTGGTACCCCTGATTATAACCACCTTTGGGTAAATCAGTATTATGACATTATTTCCTAATTATAACTACCTATGGGTAGATTAGGTAAAATGCCTTTTTATCATGCATTGCTACATCATCTACTCATTACTATTATCATTTATCTTGTCATTCACCTTTATTTGTAAATTGGTTGTGACCCAGCCAGTTTTTCATCACCTTTTGTGTAGGCAAAAATACTATGACTTGGGATTATTTTAGGGTTATGTAGGTCATGCTCAATTCATGTTGAGGTCAACTCAATCCCTCTTATCATACACTCTCACCGTATTGTGAACATTTTATGTTGGCACACTCTTACCATTTCATGAGATGGACTATTATGTATCTCTTAATCATCAATCAAGTTGAGATACTTAGAGAATTCCAAAAACACTTATAAAACATTCAAAAACTCAAAAACATTTTGTGTGTGTTTATTTGATTGTTGTTTATTGTCTAGTCTTTTGTTTTCCTATTTGGTCTTGTTTCTTTGTTTTATTTTCCAAGTACGTCTTGATGGTCCACATAGATATCAATTATTCATATCTTGATTCATGTTTTTTTTATGTCTTTTTTTAATTTTAATTTTTCTTTGTTTTTTTGTTTAAATGTAAATAACTGTAACTCTAGTTTTGGTCATTATTTTACCATTATCCTCAGTTATAGGTATTCACATTTGAATCAGCTTAGTGTAATTGGAATCTTATTTCATTATAATTTATTCATACTTATGATGCCTAATTTATTTTGATATATCAATCACTTTGTACTCAAGTCTCAAAGTCTTAACATCAACATCACTCCGATGAATAATTATTAAGAACACTTTGCATAATCTAGGATCATGATATGCAATTAAACATCTAGGTACTATGCATTTTATCACTTGAATCTATGCTTACACATTAATATCTTTGCATACATTATGATTATAATCAATTCTTGGTCATTTTCATCATTCCCCATTCCATTCTCTCCCAAACATGGGTGAACTACATTGGTCTGAAGTTCATGTTGGACATGAGTCCATGGAACTATGTAGGCAATGCTCAATTTGTATTGAGGTCAACTTGGTTATCTTTCATTCTTATTTTCTTCTCTTTCATCACTTTATTCATTTTTATATTCTTGGTTTTACATGGCTTTCTAAGTCATTACACCATTGTATGTATGTTTATATCTACTCACTTTAACCTATCTTTTGGGTTATATCTTTGAGTCATTTTGCTTACCAATTGCCCATGTTGGGTCCCACCATCTAAACCACATCCAAATAAAATCAGATCTATAGGGACATGCCATTATTTATTCTTTATCAATGATCAAAATTTACCCTACTAGGGCAAAACTATTTTATCACTATCACATTTACTCTATTGGGGCACTTCTTATTATCTTCTATTTGGAGACCCCATTCTAGTGGTGCTTCCCTTCCAAAAGTATAGCACTCTCTCTTTTCCTCTAATTTGAATATCTACACATTAAATCCCATGATGGTAATATTTTAGTGTATAACTTGTCTTGGGATTGATCAATACCATAAGCAAGTAACTTGTCCTCTCAAATTTGGTACGTTTATAGTGTGTACCTTAAATTTATGGATTGTTTCTTTCCCATTCCCCTTATCTTTGGGTCCTATTATACCTCTAATTATATTCTTATCATTGATGGTAATCATGTGTGCAAGCATTAACTCATCTGGATGTGATCTATTCCATGGGTTAATCTCTCACTTTCTATCTCTTTTTGAGAGTCCATCCTTTTCTTTCATCCTAGTATGCCCTTTCAAGGGGGCATCATGGGTCTATTTAAAATTTATTCTTGACAAATCTTTTCTTTTAAAATATGTTTCTTCACCTAAATGTCTCACTACGCCTTCTCAAATAGGGGCAAAATATAGGCATCCAATTCCTAACACCATTTGTGTTGAAATGGTCAATCTTAATCGATTTGTACTCAAATGCACATTTTAGATTAAAATACATAAAACACCATAAATGGTTTAAAATTATCATTTATAAGTTTTGATTTAGGTCAAAGTATCCCTAAATATGGAAATGCATTTTATGGGTCAGCTAACTTTGATTAGATCATTTTGAGTCAAAATGATGATTTCACCTTTTATGCCTTGGATCACTCTTTTCTCCTAAATTCATTGGTACACATCTTGTGCCTTTGTTATTTTGTGTTTTTACATCCTAAATGGGAATACAGTTCCATTGCATCTAGAATCACCCTCCAATTCTTCTTGAGTCAAATTATAACCCAGTAATATGACTTTTTGACCATTTTGATTAATTGATGGCCAATTTCCAGATAATTGCACAAATGTTGATTAACCTTGTTTAAGGATAATTAATACAAATCAATAGATTAAGTATATTTTACATGAGAGTTTCTAAATATTTGTTTTTAGAAATTAATTTCTATTAACTACATCATCAGGTGACATCATTTCTTGAGAAGACATCCCTAGGCCATAAATGCCATACATATCAGGATTATGGGTCTCCCATGCCTCTTTATTACCTTCAATGCCTCATAAATGTCCCTTATTCCAAGTTCATGTTAAAGATAATTATGTATTTAATTCCAAATATTGAATTAATCCTTAGCCACACATCTCAATCTTAAGATGGACAATTCAGGTTGATTTAGATCAATCTCAAAAATCTATAAATAGAGAGGCCATAAACATAATTTTTAAGATTGAATATTGCAAAGTTATAATGTTAAATTAGTTCTAAAATCCTTTGTATTTGATCATTAATTTTATTTTCAAGCTTCATTGATAGGCTAGTTTAGTGACTCCAAATCATAAGCCTAGGTTTTGTGGAGTGTTCTTGAGACATTGGAGGAGTTTTTCACCATTGTTGATAAAGAAAAGGATGCTTGATCAAGGTAGAAAATGATTTTGAGACACTTTTGGAGAATTAATTCACTTGGGAAGGTATATATTTCTTACTTTATTTCATGTTTCTTTCATTGTCATTAGTAATTCCCACATGAATAGATAGGCTTAATTCAGTTTGTTCTTATGCATTCTTCGTTTGGTTTATTGGAATAATGTTTGACTAATCATGTTATATAATGTTCTCTAAAACTAATAGAGATAACTTTTTCAATTCCATATTTTCACAAACTTTTATGGTTTCATTCTAAACCAACTAAATTTTAGTTTAGCATATCATCCTAAAACATATGGTGAAATTGAGTAATTGAATATTATTATTGAAGACATGCTGAAAATGTATGTGATGGATCAAAAGTACAAGTGGGAATACTACCTCTACTTAGTGTATTATTATTATTATTATTATTATTATTATTATTATTATTATTATTATTATTATTATTATTATTATGTTATTATTATGGCACCTTTTGAATCCTTATATGGTAAAAAGTGTAGAGCCCCATTAGGTTGGGAAAGTTTAGAAAAACAAGTGTTTTTAGGCCAAGGAACATTACAAGATTTTAATGAACAAATGGTTATTTTCACCAAAGATTAAAATCTACCTCTAATTGGTATAAAAGTTTCATTGATCTAAAAAGGTCACCTAGAGAATAATAACTATCAAACAAGGTGTTCTTGAGGGTAAGGCCTCATAAAAGATCCATTAAGTTTGGCCAAGCATCTAAACTAGCTCCACACTTTGGAAATCTTTTTGACATAGTTGAAAAGATCAGCCTAGTGGATTATGATCTAGATATTCCTCCTCATTTTTCTAGGATACATGATGTTTTTCATGTGGCACTAATAATAAAACATATTTTAGACCTGTCTCATTGGACTGGAATAATCTCTAGATGATAGATAAGGAATGATCTAGCTAGTAAATATCAATATTTTGGTTGTTCATAACATTTATCTATGAAATAGAAATTTAAAAAAGTATTGATCTAATGGGATCAGAAGGTGAGAAAATTTATATTTGGGAAGATGAAAATATTTTTCAACATCACTATCCTCACTTATTTTAGGCCCTAGGATGGTGCCTTCCTTTTAAGGAGGTGGATGCCATGACCACCAGACTCTGTTATTATTTGATTATTATTTTGATTTATTGACTATTATTGGACATTTATATTAGTTTTATGATTAAATTATAATGTTTTATACATATTATCATATTAAATAATTCAATCATTATATTTTATTTTATTTGAGATCTATGATAATAATCTTGGTGATGTCAATTTGCATGGCTACATGTGTTGCTTTGATATGAGCTAGGTTAGGAGAAAAATATTATATCTGACACTACATGTAATATATGAAGCTATAATATTATGGTAAAATAATGAATGAGATCATAAAATCCTATACCTTGTATCCATTTCAGTATTTTTGTATCAACTAGCTTATGTTAAGAACCATTTTTATGTACTATTTAATTGACTATTTTATTTTTGTTAATTGTGTAATTTTTGTATAAAAGTTATTCCATTCAATGTTTATTGCCAAATAAATTATAGATAGTAAAAAATGAATAAAAATTAATTTTTTAAGTCATACTAGGCTTAGGATGTGTGAGTATTTTTTTTAGAAGATAAGAAGAATCTAAAAAAAAATTATAAACACAAAAATTGAAGGTTGCAGGGACCTATTGACTATGTTTTGATATCACCTTTAGTATTATAATTTTTTAAATTTAAAGGACTTGGATCATTGTATGATGTTTTAGGTCATTAAAATTTAACACTGACAAGTAATTTCAAAGTCTATTGGACTTATCCATGGTAATAATTAAATGTCAATGGGATCTTAGTCTTGGTAATGATTAGGTGATTATTAGAAAGCTCAAGCATGCATAATTGAATTAAACTAACTCTAACCAATGTTAGGGCTTATAGAATGCATGTAAATAATTTGTTTTAGATTTTTTTTGGCACTTGATGGAATGGAATTTGGGACTACTACTAGGGTTTACAGTTTGGAGAGTCGTATGCACATAAACCTACACAAGTGACAATCATTGGAAAGATATGGAACTGGTAATTCTATGAGGAATAGTTAGAGTAGTTATTCAGGTTGAAATTATAGTCCATGGAGTTAAAAATAAAATATAAATATGGAAGTAATGGAAAATCAAAAAGGAAATATAAATGAAAAAAATAAAGTAAGGTTTGAGGAGGATGAACAACTGTGAACATAGACTATGGGAACTTCTTGAACAAGTAAGTTTTGATATGCTTTTATAGGATTTTATGCAAAGTTATGTGGTATCTCATTTTGAATGAAATCCAAAATGTGGAATTCATTTTTTATTTTTATTTACATGAAATGTGGTCTTGTTGGACTATAATTTATGGCCAATAAAACCTAGTATTTGGTGAGGTCAAGATGGCTCTATCTCACCCTTAGATGGAATATAGATGGGATAGAAGCAATTATTTCACACTTAAACTTACCTCAGATTGCATATGGTTAGACCACCATATGAGTTGTGATATGCAAGGGTTTATTTATTATTATGTATGGTTTCTCATGATTTTAGTTGCATGGGTTTATGTTTAACAATGTTGTGGAACCTATTCTACTGTACACAACTATGTGTTGGTATGATTTGGGTTTGTTATAGTATTCTAGCTACCTTACCTATAAACAACCCCAAAATTTAACCCTGGATCTCATTCATAATTTTATATTAATATTTTCATTATATGTGATGGTTTCAATATGGGGTAACCTACTCCACTTCCCATCTGATGGTTTAGGTGGTTAAGGATCCACTCTATGGTTGGGATCATTTAGATGCTTATAAGATTCTCATGAATGCTTTCCAAGCATGTTTTCACTTTAGAATATTTTGGATATTGTTTCAAGTTGGAAATTGAATCTTCTTTGTGCTTAAATGTTTTTCAAAATATATGTTATAAATTTTTAAAATGTTTCACTATAAAATACTAAAGTTATCCTTATTTTGGAGGAAAAAGGGATTTTCTATAGGATTTGGCAATCTACTTGTGTTATTTTAGCTTATTATAATAATTTTAACCTATACATATCATATTTAATTAGTATAGTTATTGATATTTAGCTTATTTTGGCACCAAGTTGAATTATCATGTAAAAAATTCTATTCAAAATCCATTGATTAGATAATCATGTGGCATATGATCATTTGTTTAAAAATGCATGTTTAAATTATTATTTTATTAGGAATAATCATTAGGGTAAATTATTAATATGATATGTTTATTTTACTTGGTTTAAATAAAAAGGTTTTGAATTTATTGGAAGTGATGTGTGATGGGTATTTTGATTAGACTTACCTTTCTATACATGAAAAATGATATAGATGGGCACATAAATATCTTATGTGATCTAAATTAAAGTTTGGTTATTAATGTGGGAAGAGTTTCTCTCCACTCTTCAATAAAAAACATAAATTAACTATTTTTCTTTAAATATTCCATACATTTGGAATATATTAATAAAGACCATTCTTACATGAAGTGCACATGAATTAAATATGACCACTACACATTTTTATAGTTTGGTATGTTCATGTTATGGAAATTAGTGTTAGGTTTGGTCTAGCTCATACCTATTCATGATTTTAGCATACTAATATATCTATTAGTGATTGTATTACAATTATAGAAATAGTTTAGGATTTAGTTTGCTTGATGAATTCATAACACTATTACTATGCATTCTTTGATCCTCTTTTATGATTGTGGATATCCATTCAAATGGGTTTCATTCTATTATCTTTTAAAGTCATTATGCTTTCAGTTGGTCCTTTTAGGATGAAATGAAATATTTGATTTATAAACATTTCCATATTCACATATGGCTATAAATTGCTTTAACTATTTAAATATCTAGCAATTATTTATTTAATTGGAACTAACTTTAATATTTTTGGGTTTATAACTTCATTATGGGTTACTATCTTTAATCAATTATAGTGTTAGTTTGATTTTTCCTATTTAGTTCCTCTTATTAATAGATTAGAAATTTTTGACCAAATCACATTCAAACATGGCTGTAAATGGTTTATGGAAGTCTCTTTACCATTTTATTGGTAATATAAATGTGTTCAAAGTAGCTTAAAAATAATTAATTTCTTTGTAGAGTTATTTGGATTTATTTATGTTGAGTGGATAAAATAATGTGGGGAATTAAACTTGATATTTTAATATACTCCCTAAAAATATGTCATCTTAATTTATCTAAAGGCAACATGACTTTTAAATGATGATTTTAATATTGAAGTCAACTTCATACATTTTTAAGTTTATAATTTTCTATGTTATATATATTTAAGTAATGTCTCTTTTAATTATCATCATTAATCACACTTGATAAGGAACTAAGGTTATTACTACTTGATTATCACCTTATTGTCATTGGCACAATTGATAAATATTTTTAACTTCTATTAAGTTTAGATTTAAGCCTTTCATATCAAAGGATGGATTTTGGTTTAATTTTAGGATAGAAAACCAAGAATAATAATGATATGATCATTGAAATAATGACTTTCCATTTTATCTTTAATAGTTCTGAAATGATAACTTTCATATTCTATTAAAAACTCCATTAATCTACTTAAGAAATATTAATGGGGTGTTTAACCCTAAATTATAGACTAGGAAATATAGGGTTAAAGAAGTAGAGATAGCTTAGGGTATAAGGATGGTTGAATATATTTAAAGTAGGAAAATTAATTTCAAAACTTAGATAGCCATATACTAAATTTATTATTCTAAGATATGTTAAAAATCGGAAGTAAAACTATGTTAGATATTGTAATGATAATGAAAACAAGATAACAAAGCTAGTTTTAATGCTCATGTTCATATATATATATATATATATAGAAAATGAAGGTAGTATATAGGATCTAGATTCTAGATCAATTGACTAATTCTATAAATTATACCTCTAAAATCATGGACACTTGAATCAACCTGGGATGATTGTGTTGATAATTATGTCTAAATTGGATGCAGGTGTCCAATATGAAATACCTACTAAAATTGGATGTGACCACCTATATAATTCTTAATTTTATGTTTCCTTCAGATCTGGTTTATAGAATGTCACTCCTTTTCAAATAGGAAAAAACCTAGTTCTTCATTTTTATAGTGGATGAGAGAAAATTGGGTTAGTGGGAATACGATGTTGAGATACCCCAAATATCAATATGTCAATAAAAAATGACTACATAGTCAATACCCTAAAGAGGGCCTTATACTTATGTAGTTGTCCCCTATATGTGGGATTATGTGTGTATTATGTAAGGTGTGATAATCAAGTAAAATAATTACCTATCTTTTAACTTGGAAAAAGTGGCTCATGGAATGATCCTTTAGTAATTTATACACGTATATGTGATATCCATATGTTTTATATCGAAATATTAGAAAATATGGAAGCTTTGATCATTTGAGTGATTGATTAAATGATTTTGGTAAGTTACCTTATGAGTAAGTAAGAACTTTCTAGGTGAATAATGAATGAGGATTTATCTTATATATACCAATCCCTTTGGAGAATTTCTCAAATCAAATCACTTAGTATAACCAAGTAATATATTTTAGTTTTAAATTGGATGAGTTTAGTGCACTAGAAACTTGCATTTGATAGGGACACTTACTCAACATAGGAATTTGATTGGGATGCAAGTGTCCAAATAGATGGAAAATAGGCATAGGTTCAAAACTTGTAGATATGGATTATAAACAAGTTTATAACATTTTGAGTATGATATAATGTTTGAGTCATCATAATAACATTACTCAGACTAAGAGATAAGTAATAAGCACAAAGAGATAGTGTATGTGAGTCTTTTAGCAATGGGAAGGTCTAGAATATTAAGATACATCCATGATATGTATTTTATAATTGTACAATATTGAGGTAGTACATAATTCAAAAATAGTGTCTACATTTCCTCCCCTTTAATCTAGTAATGAAATTTATATTTAAAAGGATAATAATTGCATACCTAGGTGTGTATAACACACCTTATCTTTACTTGAGCCCAAATAGAGTGTTTTGATGGTGACTTACCTGAAACCAAGAACATGTCACAATATATATTCAATTCATATAATATGAAATTGAAAGTATTTAAATGACTAAAATTGAAATAGATTAAGGTTTAGGAGTACACATGTGCATCAATGCAATTGCCTTGCCTTTTGGCAATTTTATTTGAAAAGGTGTATCATTATGAATGATTAGAATTGTGACTAAGACAAAATGAAAATAGATTATTTACATAGAGAGAAAGAGAGAGAGATAAAGGTAAATTGGAGGACACATGCCCCCAAATTTTAAGAAGAGGTAAGTTGCCACCTACAAATTAAGATTAACTGAACTATGCAACCTAATCATACTTATAACTTGGTGAGAATGAGTGAACCAAGTCAATGCACACTAACTAGTAAGTTTGGATGATGTAATAAAGTCTAAACTATAAAATTATAGAAATTGAGTGTTTTAATCACCTAAACCATACCAAAATTTAACCACCTACTTTAGTAGATTGGCATAATATAGTCTGTAAAAGTCCAACTTGGTGGGTGATGATAGTAAATAGATAGATAACAAGTAGGTTTATAACATTCTTGAGGATAATAAAAGGTCTAAATCATCACAATAACATTGGTAAAACTAAGAGATAGTAAATAATAATACAGAGATAATGTATGTGATCCTTTCGATAGGGGGAAGCTCTAGAAGCTATGGGTACATCCATGATATGTATTTTCCAAGTGTACAAGACTAAGGTGTTATATAATTAAAAAATATTATCTACATGTGGATATTGAATAATAAATTATTATATTAATGCTTATCCATTAACGTATTAATTATTCACAAACATACTATGGTTTTCCACATGAAGAGAAATAGTGGCTTGTTATAAAGGCATTATAAACATGTTTTAGTGGCATGGTAGTTATTTATGTGAACTATTTGACTCTTTTGATTTAATATTATATATAGAAATATAAAGAATGTATTTTTCATATTTTGTCTAAATTTATTTAATATATATTTAACTACCATTATAATTATAATTTTGAGGTTTTTTCATATATTTTGATGCATGATAATGTTCAAGTTAAAATGAAGGTTAAGACTTCCTAGGTTGCTTAGCCTCAGAAACAAGTTTTGCCAGTCCCATCTAGTGAATTAATGAGATGTTAAAAGTGTTTTCCATTTGGAATCACACTAAAATGGAGTTCAAAATGTTTTAAATTGTGTTTCTCTATTTATTCTTGGATTCTTATACTAACCATCATAATATTTGGATATAGATTTAAAAGAGCATAGATGTTAATCTACAATTGTATTCATTTGGTGCTTAACTTATAAACTCAATATCCTTATAATATTATAATGGATTATATTATATTTAACTCACTCCATTAAAATTAATGAAATATGATTTGGTTTTTTAAATTAATATTTAAGTTCAAATAAATTTATTTGAGATTAGTATGGATGGTCACCATGTTTCCTTGGCATAACAATGCAATTAATGGAAATTGTTCTTTGAATGATTTATAATATTTTTGTAAGTATGTCCTATCATGAAAGGAAAGGCCTTAAAGGTATGGTGTTATTTCATAAATATTTTTTTAATGTGTGTATAATAACTCATACTTGTAATATTCTTTCCTCCTTTATGATGTATTAATGGATTGTTTCTAAACAATGTTTCTAATGGTTGCCATTTTGATGGAATTAGTATTCATAAACAAAAAAGTCAAAAAATTTTGGTTTGAATTTTTGGGGTTATGACATCATATAAGTTACCTTGTTGTTGGTTTTGGTTACCATTGTTTTACTTTGAAAAATTATGAGGTTTGGAACCTTTGTTTACAAGATAAACTTTTATATCACTTTTGTTATTATTTAGAAATCCTTTCTTATAATCATATTTATTAATTTTTTTTACTTATTAGTGGAATTTTTTATTTTGATTTATGTTATATCCTATTTTTCCACTCATGTATTTAATCCCAAAATGCCTCTCAAATGTCTCCCAATAAATATACATTGGCTCATATTCATTGAGATCACTTAAGTGGTTACACCACAAAGAAACATAGCCTACCAACTAGTAAGCTCCTATACAAGATTTGATATTAGAGAAAATATTATTTATATTGAAGTATTTATAAAGGTTTAATAACCATGCCTCTTTAGTTTCTTCATATTCCCCATTGGAATAGGTAGGAGGTAGGAGTTTCTTAATATCCTTAATTATGGGATCTAAAACATAGTGTTGTCTTGGATTTTCACCCATTTTCTCATCAATTTGTACTTCCTCATACTTTTTTCCTTATTTAATGTTTTCTAAGTGGAACAAATTTTTTCCATATGCTTCCATTTATACTTGGATGTTATGAAACACACCCAAAATGTCATTTAGGACAACATTATGACCAACTTGGTCATTATTACTATTACTACTAGAACTAATGTTACCATAAACATTTTTACTTTGATGGTCATTACCAAAATTATTTCCATAATGAAAATCAAGGCCATAATTGTCAAAAAAATTATTGTAAAAATTTATATTTCATCATTGGCTTGCATGCTCACCATCCTAAGAAACACCAAAATAATTTTAGCCCAATTGTTTCCCATAACTTCTCTAGGGTAGAGCCTATATCTGAAACAACATTACAAGCCCCAAAAACTAACCCAAAATATTTAGGTAATTTTAGAGTCATGTTTTTGAATTCCAACACCAATTATTGTACACACATATCTATTGCCATCAATTTAAACAAAAGACATATACATGATTTTTACAACCTTCTATAGTGACCATAAGAATGATTTACCCACTTATAAATTAATAAATTATTAAAATATTCTAATATTAAACTCATAGTTATATTATCTTATCCAAAAAACATCACTCCATATTTATGAGATTTTTAGCTTTGACATTTTAACAAATGCCAAAAAGGAAAATCAATAGATTTTCTTACCATACCTAATCATGAGAGGAGATAAGGCTCTAATATTAGTTAGGTTATCATAATTTAATAAAAAATGATGGAATATTTCGTAAAATTATGTTTTAAAAATAAAAAAAGCATTGTAAGAGTTTAAATTAACTAATATTCTAATAATTTATCAAAAAAATATTTACACTTCTTATAATAGCCTTTGTATAAATTCCATTAACTCAAATTATAAACAACCTCAAATTAATGACCAAAATAAGAAAATACATTTAATATAATATTAGTCCTTAATAATGTTAACCCTTAATCTTATAGTCTCCTTTGGGCAAAGTGAATCTTTAAGATCAACTTACTATCCAAGTTAGTCATAAACTACACTACACTTGATAATTCATTTCCAATTCCACTAAATCATCCATCTTACTAATATTAAATTTTTTTAAAAAAAAATTAAGCCTCACAAGAGATGTTATGGATTTACCTCATTCTCAATTTATTATACCTTAGTTCATGTGAAAGCTAATAACTTTATATCTCATCAAGGTAATCCTTGTGGAAAAATTTGAAGTATTTTCTTTAGTCAGTAAAAACACTTATCTAATACACATATTATTATTTATTCATCTCTATCAGGAATTAATGAAATAACATGGTTTAAATGATTAATCACACTTCATCAAGATAGATTCCATGATCCCACATTTAGGTTTTATTAGGACTCATATGCCCTTAGTCTCTTATTAGCTCATGGGTACTTAAAGAAGTTCACCTGTAAGTTATACTAATCACATACTATATTAGGGTTTGACAAGTTTCCATATTAATCACCCACTAATAATATTATTTATAAACATTAATTTATTGCAATAATTATAAAGGATTCACCATTTTACTCAATAATTAATCAACTCTATTTCAAGAGACAACTCATGAATAAGGTGATAATAATCCAAACTCAAAGTTCTTAATTAACATTTTAACTTAGTTAATATGAAATAATATTTATTATAAATCATATAATAATTAAAATATTTGACCAACCATCCATGCAATGTTTCTTTCACAAGGTATTCCTTGTTGTCATATCAAGATATAAAAATAGTCAAATCATAATCTTCTAACCATGTTACCACTATTTACACCTTTACTAACTTTTTAAAAATATATCATCATATTGGTTATAACTTAAAATCCAATGTAACAATGTCAATAAATCTAAAGTAATGTATTATAAACACCAAAAAACTATGTAGTATTTGACTTCACCATCTCATATAATTGAGAGTTAAGTTAGGGTTCACTTGTATACTAAAATAAGAAAAATAATAATTTTGTCATTGAAAATCAAATTAGTTAGCATCATTATAATTATATTCATGTCTATATAAACTTACATAAACTCATAACACAAAATTTATTGGTATAATGGATAATGACGCTAGCTTACAAAATACTAATTCTCTAGTGGTAACAAGAAAAACACAGTATACAATGATACAAATGACACATGACTTGTATGTCCTTAATTATTACTTGGAAACATAAAACTATTCCATCCACTAATAGTCTACTTCCATTTTATTAATAATAAAATAAAATAATTTAAAAACTAATTAATATGACTTAAATTACCAGAATATGAATTTGAAAATCAATGTTATACATTGAAATGGTCCTAAAATTTTATCAAAAATGATTCCAAACAAATAACTAAATTCATATTCCCATTTTACATATGATTCCCAAGTGAGAAATCAACTCATAATTAAATGATATGAATATTTAAAATTCATGAAATATAAATAATAAATTACACCATCTTCTAACATGATACATAATATAAATTTTAAAGAAAAAGAGATTCTACAGGCTTGCTAGGGCATAATCAACATACACATTATTGCCAAGTAGAAAGCATTCAATCTTTTAAATATAATAGTGTGAAAAGAAGAAAACAACCATAGATTCACAATATAATATTTTAATAAGTTATGTAAAATAAACCAAACTAAATCAAAGCCTAAAGCACTTACACCTTTTATCAGTTATATGATAGGTACAAGTAATTCCAAATCCTCAAATGATATATTTAAATACATAGAATCAATAGAAAAACTACATCCATGTTATTATGACCTAATAATATAAAAACAAAATAATATAGCACAAAACATAATAATGCCTTCATAATTACCATTTTAAAATTCAAAACTCAAGGAGTGATATTAACTAGTAATGCAATAAAGATTCCATTTGTAAGTTATAATGTAATAGGATGAAACTAATAGCTATCTAGTGCCTCAAGAATCATTGACATATATGGAGGTACACTTAAATGAAACAATTATCAATGGAAAATGTTATTTCAAGGCATGAACAATAAAAATTATGTGAAACTTGAGCCAAACCATTCGGTGGTAGCCCTACCCAATCCAACCACTAGTCTGGGGTTGGAATATGTCACCATACAAAGGCTGAAGGTCACAAATGTAAATGAAAATAAAAGTTTAAGAGAGATATCCATTCCACAACTATGAGGTTTCACATAAGGGTAATGCACACAATAGACCCATAAAAAAAATTTAATACCAAAACAAGTAGTACCATTTCTAGATAGGATTTTAGACCAAATATCCACATTCAAAAAATAAGATGCTAAATCAAATAACACATTTTTAGAATATGATTCTAAATCAAAAATTACATTTACAATACTTTATAAAATTCACTACATACATATACCATATAAATGGTGAATTCATTTAAAGTAATAATAACCATTTGGGTTTTCCAAACAAGCAATCACATTATCAATTCAATCCAACTTGATATAGTATCTATGTTCCTGAAATAACTTATAAGATGATGGGTAATTTATAGAGATGTATAAGAATATTATTTACCACCTTGGGTTTCTTAAAATAACACATAAGAAACTATACAAGAAAATAGAAGCATAAGAAAAATAGACTTATTGTAAGAATAAAATGCTCACTATTGCTCTCTCTCCCCTTTCTTTTCATTTTTAAACTAATTTTAATTTATTAACCATAGAACTATGTTTATCATAGTCATAAATGGATCTATTAACTTCTTAAATTACACTACCATCACATAATGTAATTGAATTAGTGGTTTTTAGAAAAAAATCCATGTTGTCCATGGCTATCATAGTAATCCCTACCATTTATCCTCATTTATTTAAGTCCCCAATTAATATTTTACATAACTAAAATTATTTTGAAATGTATTATTTCACAAATGTTTCCACCATGTGAACCTTAATTTAATTATTAGATCATTCAACTAAGTTTGAATGTCAACAAACATCATTATGGCACTAAGGTCCAAAATGACCTTTTAAAGATGGAAACACTTAAGTCAAATACTTTAAAAACATGTTTATAAGGAATATTTAAAACATAATTTTCAACCTATTTAGTTCCTCAAAAAAACCAATAAATCCAAGCATAAACTTCATAAAAATTCATGTTCATAATCTATAGAGTTAATGTAATAATGTTAATTGACTATCATCATTGTGATAAAATTTATTTTGTAAGCCAATGTAAAAGTAGGTTGGATTCCAAAAATGTGTTATACTTTTCAAATAAATAAAAATAGTCTCTATATAAATAGTGTAACATTTGGATATGAGCCAATGATGACCCTAAATTAAATAATCAAATAAATATGCACCACATTGGGTATTCAAAACATAAGGCAACACATGAAAGACATGGTGGACTGAATGGATCTCAAAATTTTACCTAATTTTACAATTTACATATATGAGGTTGTTATGAATATATAGTGGTGTATTCCAAGCCTTAGACTAACTCATTAACCTAACTCAATTAACATATATTTTACATATAGCCACCAAATGACATCATCAATACTAAATTGAAAACAAAATATGAATCATATTAAGTACTAAACAAAAATATAAATATTTTAAATATAACTTAAACATAAATGAAATGTCATAATGCATGAAATCAAATGTCTCATTATTCCCAACATGTCTAAATAAATCATTACACCAAAACACATTACAATTGTATGATTGGGTAGGACATGACATCCACCCCCTTAAAATAAGGGACCATCTTGGGGCATAAATAAATAGGTGAGGAGAGTTTTGATTGAAACTATTTTCATCTTCTAAGGTGGAAAATTTCTCACTTAGTTGGTCCCATTAGCTAGTACCTGATGTATATCTTTATTTCATAGGTTAACATTCCAATGGATCAAGATCTTGATAGGTTCTAGCTAAATCATCTCTTCTTCCACCATTTGTATATTATTCTAATCCAAAATATTAGATGGATAAGAAACATATTTTATTAATAGAGTCATATGGAACACATCATTTACTCTATATTGATAAGAAGGAAGAACTAGGTGGTAATCAATAATGTTGATATTTTACACAATGTCAAATGAACCCAAAAAATGTGGAGTTAGTTTGGATGCCTTGCCAAACTTGATAGAAAATTTTGGGGGTCTTAATCTAAAAATACCCTATTCAATATTGAAAATTATCTTTGTGATCTTTGAAGATCAATGTTTAGAGGTAACTTACATCCTTTGATGAATCCAAGCCATTTTTTGATCATACTCTTTCAAAATCTCAAGACCTACAAATACATGATTTTTCAAAATATCCCAACTAAGGGGAGTTCAACACTTCCTCCAATAAAAAGCTTTAAAAGGTGTCATTTTAATAACCAAATGATAGGTAATTTTTAATGCAAATCTAGCTAAATGGAGATAATCCTTGATTAATATTATTGGTCCATCACATATACCCTTAACATATCTCACACCACTTGATTCAAAATTGAATTTTTACCATCTATTTATATGTGATGTAATGAAATTAAATTTAACTGTGTTCCAAATGCAGCCATCAAGGTCTACCAGAATCTAGAAGTGAACAACTTATATTTACCATAGATAATCACTTTAGTAACATCGTGAAGGTGAAAATTTTCCTTCACAAACTTATTAACAAGAGTGGAAGAGTTATCAATAACATATTAATAAATTAAAGTGAGTAACCTTAGTTAAATTTTCAAATAAAACTAGAATTAAATTATGCCTACCTCATGACTTAGGCAATCATGATATAAAGTCCATCAAAATTATTACCCATTTTTTTGAAATAGCATGTGGGTAAAACAAACAACTAAGAGGGAAATGTTTAGCCTTAACATGCTAAAATTTCAAACAATTTACTATGTAAATAGCCACATATTTATTTAAACCAACCTAGGAATAGATCTTTATCAGTTCATGTGTCATTTTTGTGTCACCTAGATGAGTGAAATGAGGTGTAGCATGAAATTATTCCTTAAATTTTATATAATCAAGAATATAAATTATACCTTGGTGCCTCAAAATTCTATTTGAGTCCAAGGAAAAATCAACTAAACGATTTGTTATTTTTCCATTTGGTAAATCAACACTAATTTATGTGTATTAAAGGTCAGCAAGCTACTGATTTAAAACAATTTTTATAAAATTTGACCTCAAAATGGAACTCACATCAAGATATGTCCTTATATTAAGAGTATTAATTACTCTATTTTATTTACATTTTACATAAGTAATACAAGTATCAAAATTGCTAATAAATTAAACCACCTTCATTACCTTGAATTTAACTCATATTGAGTAAATAGATCCACTAAGTTGTAATGGTCAAATTTTACCTTAAAGTTCTTCCTAAAAAAAATGTTTTGATGCCTTGAGTGTGTGAACAAAAACTACAAGTTAAAGATCATGTGTCATGAGTTTTGAGATTTTTGGACTCATAGGTAAACCCTTTTTCATCTTCATTAAAAATAACCCCAATTCTCACTTTATAAGTATCAACCCAAATATTGAAATTCCCATTTTAATTTGTAATAACAAGAATAGGATTATAAGTTAACAACTCATTCAAATTTTTAAAAGTTAATTAAAATTAAAGAGTATAATTGAATGTATATACCTTATTTTTAAAATATGTAATTGGGATAAGCACCCTTGAAATTTTCTAAACAAATAATTGATAGTGGTAGCCATCCCCATGAAGATACATAGTTAATGCACATTTTTAAGAGTAGGCCACTCCCTAATAGCTATAATTTCAATAGGGTCAACTTTAATACCTTTTTTTTAAACCACATGCCCCATGCAATGGATTTTACTTAGATAAAAAGATCATTTATAAAACTTACCATAAAAATTATGTTACCTTAAAAAATTTAGAACTAAGCACATGTGTTATTCATGTTCCATTTTGTTAATAGAATAAATAAGAACATCATCAAGAAAAACCAACACAATTGGTCTAATAAATCCTTGAATACATTATTTAAGAAATTCATAAAGGTAACACACATGTTTACTAAACTAAAAGGATAAAAATGAACTCATAATGTCTATACCTTGTTCAAAAATATTTATTATGTATATCCTCATTTTTTACATGGAGTTGGTGATACCACAATTGAAGATCTATCTTGGAAAACATAACTATACCCTTTATTTGATTAAATAGATCATCAATTATATGGATGGGGTAATTATTCGTGTTGGTTAATTTATTAAATGTATGATAGTCAATACAAAGTCTTAAATTACCATAATTATTCATGAATAAGAAAATTGGGGATCCCAAAGGTGATACACTTGGCCTAATTAACCCCATTTCCATCAGCTCTTGTAGATGTACTTTAAATTATAATAGACCCACCAAATTCATCTTATAAGGAACCTTGGATGTAGGTGTAGATCCTAGTATGATATCAAAAAAAAAATTATAATTTCCCTTAGGAGGCAAACCTATTATATCTTTAGGGAATAGATCATCGAATTGTCTCAAGACAAGGTAGTCTTGTAGAGTAAGTTCCATTCTATTAGAAAGTTTAATAAATTACATATAATAAAGTTTATATCTCTATAAAAATTCTCTTTTTATATTCAAGGTTGAAATAATATTATTAGTTAAGGGATTTATAACACCTTGTATTTCTACTAATTTTATGGTTATGACATCAATAAGGCATTATAATCTTTTTTTGAAACATTCAACCTTTACTTTATAGGCAGCTAGTTTATGCCTAAAATCAATTCATAAAACCCTAATGGTGCCAAAAATAAGTTAAATTAGGTCTTAAAGATCCCAAAATCATATTCAATACATTATAAACACTCAAAAATAACCATTCTTTTACCTGTATGAAACTATAACTCCCATCTTATCTAGAAGGTTTAGTTTTGCACTTATAAGAAATTACAGGTGAAATAAAACTTAAAATAGCTAATGAAAAGCCATAAATTATTCCCTTATTCTAAATTGGTGTAGATGGTAACTCTACATTTATGTTATTTATAGAAATGCATACCTGATTATTTTCTAATTTATTACCTTGATGCCAAGGAAAATACTTGCGATAATGATTATCACTACATTCCTAACATTTCACAATAATGTGTGGAGGCAAAGGCATAATATTGGTTCATGTGGTAGGGACATAAAATATACCTTGCTAATGATTTTAGTTTTCATTATTTTGATTTATAAAATTATGAATTTTGGAACATCTATTCACATATTGAAAATTTCAAACACTGCTATTATTTTTTACAAATCCTTTATTTTGATCATTTTTCTTAATTGTTTTCCTTACTAATGGAATTAATACTTTTAGTTTACCTTTTAACCTGATATTTTGATATTATTACCTTGAATTTTTAAAGAGACATTTATTTTTGTTCAACATGATGTATAGATTTAATGTCAAAAGCTAGGGTGCATGTGTTTTTCATTTCACACCATGCATCAACACCGCAAGTAAGCTGAAATTGAACCTAGTTACTCTAGTTTCCTCACCATGTACATGTAATTTACACAATGGATGAGGCTAATAAATTTAATCTCATATTTTTTATTATTCATAGTTCCTTAATTTAATAGTTTAAATTATGTAGTCTTTTGTTATTTAAAGTTTCCACTCAGGTATTTATTCCTAAACTACCTCTCAAATGTGTCCTAAGAAAGATATATTGGGAATAATCATTGGGAGCACTTAAGTGGTTCCACCATAAGGTATCATCACCTACCAATTGGTATACTACTATATGAGCTTTGATATTAGATCCCATATTATATAACATGAATTATTTATAATGGTTTAATAAACATGCCTTTTTATATTATCTAGATGATTTAAATTCAAAAGGACTACAAACACAAATGAAAATAATCATGCCATTTGATTCCTAGAAGGGATTCAATCACCAAACATCATACCATACAAGTACACATATGACTAGAAGAGTAAGATTAAAAATATTTTACAAGAAATGTTAGAGGATGATATTATGAGGAATAGTCAAAGTGCATATTCAACCCATGTGGTAATGTTGTGTAATAAGGACGACACTTAAAGGATGTGAAAATATTATTAAAAAATTAATAAGTACACCATCAAAGATAAGTTCCCTATTCTAAAAAATAATGATTTGAAAGATGAATTATATGGTGTTGCCTAATTTACAAAATTTTATGTTTGATCAAGTTATTGTAAAATTTGGATCAGATATGAGAATATACAAAGACAAGTTTATGAACTCATGAAGGCCATTATGAGTTTTTGGTAATGCCTTTTAGTCTCATAAATGCACCATCTACATTTCGTAGTCCGATGAATATCGTCTTTCAATATTTATTGTAAAAAAATGTCCTAGTAATTTTATGACATACTAATATAAAGTAAGACATGGGAATAACACTTGAAATATTTGAATTAGGTATTGATAAATATATAACAACATAAAATTTATTCCAAGCTTTCCAAGTGTGCAATTAGAGTACAAGAGGTAGATTACTTTGGTCATATTATGTCACATGAAGGTGTCAAATTAGATTATCACACGCTTAAGACCATGATAAAATGGTATATAATAAAAATCCTCAATAATATCTAATGTTTTTTAGGGATAAAAAGTTATTATCATTATTTTGTGAAAAATCATGGAAGTATAGAAACACTACTCACAAGGTTTTTGAATAAGGAATCCTTTCATTATAATGAATCTACAAACAAGGAATTTGGAAAAATTAAGAAGACCATGTTATCAAATCATGTTTTGACTATCCCATTTTTTTCAAAGACCTTCATTATTGAATATGATTCATCAATATATGGAATGGAGGAAACACTCATATATGAAGGGAACCCCCTTACATTTAAGAGTCATAAAATTAAGGGTAGGAATTTTATGAACTTATCCATGAAAAAGGACATGATGGATATTCTTCATAAATTCAAAAAAGGAGACCTAATATGATGGGTAGATAATTTAAGGTGAAAAATAATTATGATATTATAAAATTATTATTGAAATAGAGCCTATCATTTAAAGAATAACAAAAATGGGTGACCAAAATGTTATGGTATGACATTGAAATCATATATAAGAAAGGAAATGATAATGTAGTTGTAGATGCACTATATAAGAGGGATGAATCCATAGAGGCATTCTTATTTTTAATGTCCATATGGCAGGTAGATTGGGTAGATGAGGCAAGATTGGGAAAATAATAATGATACACATGTTTTTATTTAATAGCTCCAACAAGATTTTAGTGTATCAAACAATTGCTTATGAAAAAAAATACATTATGGTGTAAATAAAAATTATACTTGTGTAAGAGTTATATGTTCAAATTCAAGATCCTTGTAGAGTTAAATACATATTAGGTAGGGGGCATTCATTATTTTTAAAAACCTATCATAGAAGAAAGAAATATTTATGTTTGTAATTAATTAAGTGGGATATCCAAAAATTAAAGGAAGAATGCATGGTGTGTTAGGAAAATAAAGGTGAGACAAACCCCAAGATTTATAAAATACTTATTTATTTATATATAAATGTGGGAGGATATTTAAATGGATTTAAAAATAGTATTTCCTAGGTTGTAAGGGTAAAAATGTTATCTTAGTAACAATGCATAGGACACAAAATATTACCATTTTTGTGCCTTATATCAAACACTTTTATCCAATACAATAGAAAATGTTTTTTGGGACATAATTGAAGACCTACATGGTATCCCCAATAACATAGAAAATGATCATGATCTTATATTTACTAATATTTATAGAATAGGTTATTATAATGTCTAGGTATTTTTTCTACTCATATCTTGTCATATCATCCTCAATTGGATGGGAAGAGTTGGTAAATAAATTCTTAAAGGTTTGTCTCCATTATTTTGCATTAGATAGACAAGAAATATGGATTCATTGGCTACCACTAGTATAATAGTAGTATATTGCTTCCTTCCATATATCATAAAAAATGTTTGCATTTATGGAATAATGTGGGTATCAAACCCCATCACTCACCTCATATTTGAGGGTGAAACCAAGGTTTTGAGTTATTTAGGAACACATTCAACACAAAGAAAATATTATACCTAATTTAAAAGGTAATTTTTAAATGACATAAAACCTAATGAATTAAAAAGAGGATCAACAACATAGCAAGATGAAGTTTGAAGTGGTAATAGGGTATATGTGTCCTTACAACCATACAATAAAATGTCATTAAAGTAACAAAAAAGGGTAAAGTTTTTCTCTTGAATATTATGACACTCATTATACCCTACAAAAAAATTATTGTGTCACATGTGAGCTGGATATACCTTAATATACATGTATACATATAAAATTTCATTCCTCCTAATTAAATAAGGTAATTAGATAGAAAGTATCTATCCAAACTGAGTTACCAAATCTAGATGAGGATGGAAGAATCATTTTTTAAGATAATGAGATTCTTAAAACATAAACTAAAAGGATAAGGCAAGGGGAATCAAGTAGTATTTTATCAAGTGGAAGATTATGGTGAGTGAGAATAAAACATGGGAGGATGAAGTATTCCCAAAGTAACATCTAGAGTTATTTGACTTTGAGGGAAAATTTGTTTTAAATGGGAGGGGAATGATTCACCCTTAAACTATATCATTCCAAGGTATATGCATGGCTAATATGTGGCCTACATAACATTTTGTATTATATTATCACATTTATATATGTTCTCATAGTGTTATTAGGGTTGATCAATGGAGTAAATTTGGTCTAAGCAGGGTATATATATGAGGTAATGACTAGTAGTTGAAAATAATTATATTTTCTATTATTATTTCATGGTCATGGAGGTTTCCTCCTTAAATTAGATTAATATTATTTATAAATTATTCTAATCTACTATTAATTTGTTTTTTGCATATAATTATTTTTTTCTCATTATTTCACTATATGTTTTTTAATATTATCATTACATTTACATTTATATCCATTTTTTAGACTAAATTGATCTATCTAAGTAATTGATTTACACTGAGCACATATGAAACATGTATCCTAAGCATATAATGTCATCCCAATATAGATAACATAATGAAAATTGTAGTGATAGTCAATATAAGTATGATCATAGAAAACCAAGTAATAAATACATAAAAGATACATTATATGAATCATGGCACCACAAAAAACAAAAATAATGTTAATGTGGATCATCACATCACAAGCTCAATAGGCAATCCTAGATGTATATGTACAAAACATATAAAGTCATAGAGTCACATAATGTCATGTCCATGGTACAAAAAACAATAATAATATCACATATGAAAACAAATGGTGTCAAGATGAGTAAATATTAAAAGATAAAATAATTAGGAATAAACAAAGTAAAATTAAGATCCATATAGAGAAAGAGTCAAGCACAAAAAAGATCCACACAATGAACAACTAATGTCACACATAGTCACAAAGAATAGAGGAGTCACATAATATATCAAAATAATAATAATCACACCATGCAATGTTAAACAGAATAAATCATGCATAAAACAAGAAAAAATAATCTACATAATCAATGTATGTCATCATTGTTTATGAAAAAAATAGTATCTAGAGAAATATCATAATTAGTAAAAATAAGAGAAATACATGTGTACTCAATGAAAAAATCATTGACTATTATTAATTAAATGGTCATATAAATATATAAATTATATAAAGTGTACTAAGATTCCCCAAGTGTAGGCATGCCTGCAATGTAGGGAGGTAGCCTCTAGGTTTAGGAATATCCTGCATTTGAGTGCCCATCTCATATAAAATTTATGTCTGTAGACACTTTTTATTAATTATATGACACCTTAGTCTTGTACACTTAGAAAATAAATATCATGGATTTACCTTTAGATTATAGACCTTTCTCACTACTAAAAGGCTCACATAAACTATCTATCTATTCCTAATTACTTATCTATTAGCTAGACCAATGTTATTTTTGTAATTATATTTACCATGAACCTACTCCTCCCTATGATTACACATCAGCTCACATGCATACTACCAACCCTAATAATCCCACTTCTAGACATTAAATACTTCCATGGACCTTTTTCTCATCATATATATATCCCCTAGACATCCCTAACACCTCACTGACCCTTTTGCTCATTGATAAGCCTTCTAGACACCACTCGGGGCCCTTTTAGAAGCTTGTTGGCCACCTAGGATAGGATTTTGAACTAGGCCATGGATTAGGGAGGAAAAACATAATCTAGGCTACACATTTCCTTTACCAAAGCTAGGAACTAGGCCACAACCTAGGTAGAAAGTGAGAAAAATGGACCTATTTAGTTTTAATGGTTAGAAATAGGTTATTTTTGGCTTTTGTCAGATTAGGGTTGCCACATATGACTACCTATCACTCATTTTTCCCTCTCTCTCCTACGGTTTTTCTCTGATCTTCCCTCTTGATCATCACTCTCTAAGATATTGTGCCTTTTTGAATCTCACTTGGTTCATTCTTGGCATACTAACCTTTCATTCTAATAGGGGATACCCTACTATTATACAATTCATTTTGGTAGTTCACCTTGCTCTCTATAGTGTTCTTGAAGCTTTTTTTTTGTTCTTAGACTCCTAAAGTTCCATTTCACCTATTCTTATGCTCTACACATTAGCTCTCTCATAATTGGCAACTTCTCCTTCACCGCCTCCATTGTTATTGGCTCCTGGTTTGGACTTAGCCCACATACAACTTGGTCTTCCTCCTTTATTACTTCCTATATTAAATTATTGCTTGGTATTCCTAGTTGGTAGAACATTTGCACAATATTTTCAAGATTTATATGAGGGTATTTTTATATGAGAAATGAAATACCCATTTGTTTGTAATAGTTTATTTGCTAGGTTGTTATTGTTTTAGCGATTTAGTTTATTTTAGAGCATTATCTAGGGTAGTTTCAAAAGATTTTGCATTTTTATGTGATTAAGAATATATTTCATTACTTTAAAATATTTTCCATTACATGATATTATTGATTTAGAAACATCTTTCATTGCATAATAAAATCCTAGTTGCTCAAAATAGTTTATACATTTGCATAAACAATCTCCTCTTTGCTAAATTAGAAAGTTTCATTATTAGGAAATAATAGTGTTGAAAACAAAAAATTAGTTTAGGATTAAACTGGAATTCCCTTTCACCCTTTCTAAAAAACTTATTTGATTCTTGAAACATCTTTAATTTGGCTTGAAAGTTCCACTCTCTTAAGCTTATGCATCATTTGATAGTTCTATTAAATTAGCATTGAAATTTCTATTATTTTTATACAAATAGATTTCTTGTTTCAACTATTCACTTTATTGTGGTTATACCCATCAAAGATACCTACATCCTTTGTGTGTTTGGTCATGCTAGTCCTAACCTAGTTTATAAGTCTTTCTATATCTTTGTGTAAGCCAACAAACTGGGTAGCCTCTATAGATCTCTAGTATCCTGTAGTGTTCCTAAGCCTCTTATTCTTCTAGGTGTTTAATTAAGTACCCTATGTAACCCCATAATAAACCCTAGTGGTTCTATTTATATTCTTGGAGCTATATTATGGCATGACTAATGGCACCTCACATTCAGTCTCATGTTAGTTTTATCCCATTTAGAACTATCATAGCCAACTACCCTCTATTAGTTATTAACATTTGATTTCAGTTGTGTTTTGGCTCTTACCTTGGTCATTTCATCTTTCTTTGGTTTTGTATTCTTCTCCATGTTGGTTCACCATCAATTTTCCTTTTCTATTATCTCCCATGTTGTTATTTATTCATTACATCCATAGTTAGCCTCCCAGCTTTAGGATGTCATTCCCATCAGATTCAAGGTCTCATCCTTGAGATCACTCATGAGTTGGATGAGGCTGTAATGGACTGCCATAGATGCTATAAGACCTAGGAGGTTCCCTTGACCCAACATAGTGACCTTGACCCACTCATGTTTCATAGGGAAAAATATTATCAGATCTATTACTAACTGACTCTATCTCCTTTCTACCAGTTCAATCTTCATTCATCTGAATAGCTTTTCCATCAACCTCACACCATGATTCATTCACCCATTCAAGGTGATGAGGATCACTTTTAGTGATTGAGACCTAATGAGCTATTTGTGATCATTTATGATTGATGCTTATGGATTCAATTGAATGAAGTGCACCCTTATTCCCCTAGGAGTAGGTGGTGTACTTCCTTTCGAGATAAAGATTGCATCTAATCAATTCTAAGTGCCTTGACTAGTTCTCATGTGAGTTACCCTCCCATTTATCAATAGGATAATCTACAATAAGAACCCCCCATGTCCATGTTGTGGGATATAGGCATTCCAAATCGATGAGATATCCACATCACATGGATTGCTCCCATCTTCTTAGTCCTTCCTTTGGAGTCTTAGATGAGCTTGCTAATTTTGATCACCACTTATGTACTAGAGATCTGTGAGATGCTTATCTCAAGCATCAACACCCTCATATGGACCCTTGTCTTATAACACATGGTTAGCATCATGAAGACCTAGGTAACCATGATGATTTACATAGGCATTCCATGTCATCTCATCATCCTTATAGGGAATGGTACCTTTCTCGTCATCATTCCCCACCCTATGATAGGGACAATTTCTAGCATGAGCATCTCCTATACTAAGAACTACCTCATCATTATCCCTTTCATAACCAAGGTTATGATGAGGCCTATTAGCATAGGCAATATCATAACCTCTATGATCCTCCTCTCAAATCTCATCTCCAACTTGATATCAATTATGCCTATGAGGATCTCTATACCAATCCTCTATCCCCTTGGGTGTGTATTATTCCACTTCCTACTCCTATCCTTGAATTACCTAAGTTTAATGGGACTCAAGATGCTAGTCCCATGGAGCATATCACATCATTTATGATGGAATGTATGAATTGTGAATTAGATGAAGGCATGATGTTAAAGCTCTTTGCTTTCTCCCTATGAGATAAAGCTCTCATTTGGCTCAAAAATATACCTCTAGCTTCTCTCTTTAGTTTCCACCTCCTTCTAGATAACTTTATCCAATAATTTAATATCTCTAAACCATCTAAACTCAACATCTAATCACTTACCTCCATGGCACAAGATAAGGGTGATTCAAACTTTGAATTTTTATGTAGGTGGTGTTTAGTTGTTGATACATGTAGAACAAGGTTATATGATGATAAAATTTATTATATGTTCACATGAGTGTTGAGGTAGGAGGTTCACCTTGAGGTCCTCAAGATTTAACCCACATCTTATGATGAATTAGTTAACAAGTGTCCAAATATTGAATTCTTTGAGGTATGTGCAGGCCTTCTCCCTGTGCTGACCCAAAAATCATCCCATTCACATGATTACAACTATATCATGATTGATTATGGTGTCATTGATTCTCCTCCCAAGAATAAAGACAAGAAGGATGACCAAGAGTTATATGCTCTAAGTAAGAGACTATCTAAAAACAAGGCATACAAAACAATCACCATAAAACCATAGATGGTGTTACCTTATGAGCCCACTAAGTTTTGAAACTTCCATCAGATGAGGGGTCATAATGATAAAAATTATGCCACCTAAAATTTTGGTGCACAAGTATCAACTCCACCTTAGAGTTCTCCACTTGTAGAACTCAAATACAAATTGAATGTGTTCAAGGAGCCTCTACCTAACCATGAAAAGGAAAATAATAAGAAGTAAAATCCCAATACTAAGGCCCATCATTCCCCTTCTTACTCTTATGAATCTTTTAAATCCTCTTTCTAAGCTAACCTGAGAGGAAAATCCAAGTGCAAGAGTATTAAGGTCATTTTACTATCGACATATCCTCTATTAGGTATGAGTGATTTTTCAACATGCGCTTAGGTCACGTCACCAACCCCATTGGATATGGTAGTGGTGCAAGGCCTCCTACCCAGCCCATGGGGGTAGGGAACCCAAAAGTTAGATTTGAATTTAAATGTAACATCCTTCCCCAAGATTGACAATATTTGTACTCTATGATAGAGGAGTTACAAGGCCTCTCAGCTAGGATCTCCATTTGGGACCTTATTTACCTTTTCCTTGAGTAAAGGGGTCTCATCTTTGATGAGATTAGTCTCTCTCACAAAGGCCCATTAATGGATGATGTCAAAGTTTTGTTTAACTCTAACATTTTTGATCACCCACATCCTCCCACATTATATTTTAACCTTGAATATTTACCAAATGCTTTAGTTATTACAAAAAGGGCTTGATTCTCTATCCACATTAAGACCTCTTTCAATGATTATCATGTTAATATATTATTTTTTTATGAAGGATCCATGTTGAACATTATTCCCCTACGTGTGTTAAATTAGCTTTGGATTACTTAGAAGAAGATATCTTATTCTTACTATAATTGTGATGGTTTTACCAATGACATGGTTGTGTTCATGGGAAATGTGAAGCTTAAATGGCCCCAAGATAGTTAGGATCAATTTTTGTGTGCTATAATTAGATATTTCATATAATATGATCTTTGGTTGTCCCTAGACCACCACCATGCAAGTCATTATATTAGCCATATTTTGTGTAGTCTAGTTCATACATGAACGTGAAGCTCATACCATGGAGGTTGATCGTTATCCATAGGAATTACATTATGAAAAGATAAATCCATAAGATGAGGCTTTATATACTTCTCATGGGGATGTATGGACTCCTACATGCCCGCCACATCTGATTCTCACTTTCTTAAGGATGAACATTGTGATCTAACTGAGTATCAATCAACATTCACTCCTTTAAAGTTTAGCACACATTGACCAGCTCTATCTTTGGATCCATGATGTTAGGCTAGCTCTTCCCTTCTTAGACACCTCTTTCAAGACATGTCCTTGAATTTTTAACTTCTCTTCATGTCACACTCCTCCCATCAAAGTATCATCTCTCTCAATGCATCTATTATGGAGGCCACTAAAGTGGTTGATTCTGATCTTTAGTGCTAGTTCATTATTGTTATGAAAAATAACCTATTCAAGGAGAGAAAGGCATACATTAAGATAATGAAATCTTTCCATAAGCATTCTTATCCCCTTGATTGGTTAGGTTTAGATATTTCTCTCTCTGATGGCCCAACCCTTGGCATCCCCATAGTGCATGTCATGATGGATGAACTTAAGGATTTAAACCAAACACTTCCTCCCATGCCTAAGTGCTTCAAGGAAGAAAATGATATGGATGTTGAAGGATCTATAGACATCAACCTTGAAACCTATACAAGGCCAAAGATTGTTAAGATTAATGCTCACCTTACTCTAGAGGAATGAGATTCCTTGGTTGCCTTCTTATGAGAATTTTTGGATATATTCACTTGGGAATATACTAATATGAAGGGCATGGATCCTAAAGTAATTTTCCATAATCTTATTATGGATTATGGGGCCCATACCATTTTCTAAAATAAATAACCAATCCCAGTCAAAGTATCCCAATTAATCAAGGATGGAATAGAAAATCTCATCCAAGTTAGTTTCATCACCACCATTAATTACATATGATGGGTTGCCAACATCATCCTTATTCTCAAGAAGAACAGAGCCATTTGAATCTACATCAAATTTTGAGACCTCAATTTGGCTTGTCTAAAAGATAATTTTCCCACTCCTTTGATTGACCAAATTGTGGACTCCATGTTAGTTTCAAGATCATGTCCCTCATGGATGGATTTTTGGGGTATAATGCAATTAAAATTACACATGAAGACCAGCATAAGATGAAATTCACCACCCCATAGGGTACCTTATGTTATGTTGTCATGCCTTTTGGTCTAAAGAATTTTTGGGCCATTTATGAGCTTGCCATGACCCATATTTTTCATGACCTCATCCACAAGATTGTGGAATGTTATGTTGATAACCTCCTCAGCTCATCCCATAATTAGGATGAGCATGTGTGAGACCTTAAGATCATATTTGAGAATCTCAAGGAGTATCACATCAGTCTCAACCATGATAAGTGTATTTTTAGCATCTTGGTCAAAAAGCTTCTTAGTGTCCTCATCTTGTAACAAGGAATTGAAGTGGATCCTAAGAAGATCAAAGTGATATTAGAGATGCATCCCTTGTGAAATTTCATGTAGGTGTAGTCCTATTTATAAGACTCAACTTCCTTAGACATTTCCTTGAGGATTATGCACATAAATGCATACCCCTCACACATATCTTATGCAAGAACTATCTATTTTTGTGGTCTCCTAACGTCCAGGTGGATTTTGAGTAATTGAAGCACATGCTTCATAACCCTCCCATTTTGATGGCATCCATCAAGGGTCACAAGCACATTGTACACCTATATCACTGATCTTTCCATCAGGGGCATGCTATGTCAAAAGGATGATATTGGTAGAGAGAGATGTTTACTACATCTCTTGCATGATATTTGGCCTAGAGCTTAACTACTGTATTATCAAGAGGGAATGCCTCTCCCTAATCTTCACCATTAAGAAGTTATGACATTACATGTTGGGTCAAACTACCAATGTAATTATCAAATCTGATCCACTCAACTATTTTCTTGGTAAGACACATATTGCTGGCTAAAATACAAGGTGGATCGTGCTTATTCAACAATTTAACATCTTCATTGTTAACCAAAAATCCACCAAAGTTTTATATATACCCAAACAACTCACTGAATGCCCACCACCCAACCTTAGTCAGGAATTGGTTGATGATGCCTTTCTTGATGAGATAGTCTACTTAGTTAACCATTTTGAGGTCTCTTAGTGTGATTGATATAAGGACATTATCCATTACCTTGAGACCTAATCTTATCCCATTAATTCCCCTAAATAAGAATACTATCAGATCTATAATCTCACCAAACACTATATTATCCTAGGTGGTGTCTTATTCAAGAGAGGTCTAGATGGAATGTTAATTCAATGACTAACTCCCAAATACACCTCTCTCATACTAGAGGAGTCTCAAGGGGGTGTTTGTGGTGGCCACCTGAGAGGTAAAATGACTATTTAACATATCACTAAGATGGGTTACTATTGGCCCACTCTTGTTGAAGATTCTATCAAATATGATAAGAAATGCAAGATGTGCTAATTTATTAGGGATGATCTTAATGCCCCTACAAACCTCTTTCATTCCATTTCATCCCCTTAGCCTTTCTTGGTTTAGACTCTTGAATTTATTAGTGAGTTCAAATCCACCTCTTATGATGGCCACTACTAGTTCATCACTGCCACCAATTATTTCACAAAGTGGGTTGAGGCCATTCCCCTTAGTGGCATGTACAAGAATATTGTGGCCAACTTTATCCTATACTAACTCATTTGTAGGTTTTTTGTCCCCACTACGATCATGGATGACAATAGACCATGATTTTAAAGCCTTTAGATGCATGATATCATTGAATGCTTTGGATTAAAGCTCCATTTCTCTTCCACCCATCACCCCTAGGGAAATGGTCAACCTAAATTTTATAAAAAGACCTTAAAGAAGATTCTTCTTCACACCATTTCCTAGTCCAATCATGACTAACACCTCATTATCTATCCTACCCTTTGGGCTTATTAGACTAGTTTCTAGATGGCCATGGGGGCAACCCCATATGTGCTTATATATGGGTCTAAGGCCATTATCCTTATAAAATTCTTAATCCCTTTGCTATGGGTTAAGATGTTTATATTTCTATTTCATGAGGAAGAATATTTAACTCACCTCATCGAGCTTGATCAATTAGACGAATGCCATATTGATGATCTTGATCATAATAATACTTATCAACACCATCAATGCTACCAATTCAAGAAATTGGTTCATCTACATCTATTTAAATTAGGTGATATAACCATCATATTTGATCATGATCACCACAAAAAATGAAATATCACATAAAAGTTTCTTGGCCTATTTGTTATCACCACCTCATTGTAAAATATGGCCTATCATCTATTGACTCTTAAAGGTGAGCCCCTGTGGCACCTGATCAATGGGTTCCACCTTAAGATGTTTCATGTCTAGGTCCCATGTGGCACTTTGGGAAAACTACCTATGGTGGTAGAATGGACCTTTCCCTTCTTCTCATACCACTAACCTCTATGATACTTGTATGTGTGTGTATGTGAGTTCTTTATTAGTAGTTCCTAATATTTAATCACATGTATCTAGTAGTCTATCTCAGATGAAATGTACACATCACACACAAAATCATATACACATGTGATAATAATGTGAAATGACTATATATATATATATATATAGATATATATATATATAGTCATTTCACATTATTATCACATGTGTATATGATTTTGTGTGTGATGTGTACATTTCATCTGAGATAGACTACTAGATACATGTGATTAAATATTAGGAACTATATATATATCACAAAAAATACATGATGTTTCTCTAGGTACTTCACATGGCTTTCTTTAAGCTTGGGCTCACAATCCCCAAAACTTCTACATGTGTGGCTACATATACAATACCTCCCAATCATCTTATGACTAGGATCTATCTATGGAGTCATGATCTATGTAGATATCTCAATTTCTACCTCTCTACCAATTGAGCCATGATTTCTTCTAGGTCAGCCATCTAGTCTACCCTCTCTATAGGTTCCTCTACTCTTCTAGCCTATTCTTAGGCTAACTCAACCTATAGCTAATTGATATTAGCCTCTACTCATGATAGTTGTGTCTCAGTCCATACCATAGCTATCTCATGCCATGCTACAATTTCCTCATACCATGCTACTTTACCTCTATCCATAGTATCTAGTGTTGCACTCTCACTAGCTTGAGTGATGCTCATGTACCTACCTACTAGAAGTGAGTATGTGGCTCTACCCTTATCAGTAGGTGTATCACTCTCTTCATGAGTGGTACTATCACCAAATCAAGGAATAACTCCCTTAATAGTAGGTCTACTTAGGGCCCTGTCTAGGTGGGTTGGTCTCCTGCACACACACATATAAAGTAAATATGTTAGTCACATATTGACTATCATTAAAGGAAGGGTACTAAAGGTAAGTGATATCTAACAAATACATTTTTCTTACTTTGTCATGACGATGATATTTATATACTTATGACAATTTGTAATCCTAATGGTGGTGTCCATCATCATAGCTACCTCTCTCTACCACTAGCTCCCTTATTCAGCCTCAACTACACTCCCTACTTAGCTTGAGCCTACCTAGGATATGACCATCTCTCTCATGTTACTAGGGCCTATCTATATGGATTTTTATATGTTCCCTATAGACCTCATAACTCCTCCTATCCTACATGGATCTCCACTATAGTGTCCTTCAACCATACCATGGATCTATATAGATCTTAGATGTAGTTATCTACTACATCCTGATCTAAGGTGGTTTGTATAAGCCTAACCATATTTATGAAAAATGTGACCCAAGTATCACCCTCTTATATCATAATGTATGCCTTATTTCCCTATGGTGTCCTTGATCATGTCAATGGGAGTCTCTCATAAGCTTAGGATAGAAGTAAGCTAGGTTGTGTCAATCCTCCTCCCCCTATGCATCATATGTGATCTAGCTACTGGTATAATCCTCAAAAGATATATTGACCCTAGGCATACCTCTATCCTCCCTCTAATCTATATATAACTATCAAGGATAGTGGTAGCCTCCCAATTCTCTAGCTAGCATATAGCCTCTTGACTATAGCACCCACTATCACCATACATAATTGTGAAAACTTTGGTGCTAGTTGTGTGATATGCATTCCATGGTTATTCTACTCTTGGTGAGGTCCCACTAGATAGAGTTTAGATATGACTATGTCCTACATCTATGGTAGTTTTATCTTCCTCCTTGTAGGCTTTACCCCATAGATCCATTAGACATCCTCAATGCTTAAGATGGCCTCTAGCTTAGGTCCCAACAAGAACACATGCATCTTAGGTACTCATATGGTCACCAATGCATTCACTAAATCCTTGGAGTAATGTAGTGATGGTAAATGCATAGTATCCATAACCCTGTACTCCATAGGTGATCCTAGTCCAGTATAGGTAGAGTGTTGGCCTCCTTGGCCAACCATAATGGAACTCTCTCTTGATTGGTTACCTCATAAGATCTCTCTATATTGGTCACTCACCCACATGTGATGACTCTCTTTCCTCTGGTGCACTAACTCCTCTACATGTCTATAATACTAAGAAATAGGTAAATGGATCATTTTTTCTAGTTATGAAATGGATAAACCAAGTTAAAAACAAGTATTTTAAATTATTTATCTATTTCCCCCTCTTTCTAGTCTCTTTCATCCTACTCCAGGATATCTAAAGCTCCTTGGAGCTAAGTCTAAGCCCTTTTTAATCTAGGCCACAAATTTTTGGGCAAAGTCACAACCTGTTATTGGGCCAACCCATGGCCCCCATGACCTAATAGTAACACTAGCTATAGGTTTGCCTAGAAATGGTGTGACCTAGGTTTTGGCCTTTTGAGAAGGCTTAGGGCTTCTCGTATCTTCTTCTTTAGGCCTTCATTTGGCTTATCACTTGGCTTAGAGTGTTCTTCTCCAATTCCAAGTCATTTTGACTAGTTAATCTACCTGATTCATCCACTAAATCATCTAAATTCTATCCAAATTCTCTTTGGTCCTCCTAAACCCTAAAACTTGAAAACATTGACAAAGTTTTCTTTAGAATACTTACTTGGATCATCGTGTGCACATGTAAGGTGTTCCTGACATCCTTTTCTACTCTACTTGGGATTTAGTGGTGTTTTTTCTCTCTTTAAAGTCTCTTAGATTAAAAATTAGTGTGAAAATGACTTCTTTTCACCCTTTTTTCTCTTTTTGGCTCTCTTTTTTTCTTTTAGTGGATCTTTTTTTTGGATTTTTTACACTCCCTTGCATCCAAGACCATGAAATATCTATTTTAGGAATTTTTTCCTATTTTGAGCATAATGGTGGCCTCCATTTTGTAATTCAAGGCATTTTTGGGCCCTATCTCACCCCTTTTTAGTCCCTAGTACCCCTTTCAAGTCCCTCTAGACCTCCTACATTGGTGCCCCATCTTGTGGGCACCCAAGGATAAAATTTACTTATTATGCTTCTTTTAGTTATTCATTTCTCTGTAGCTCTAGAGTTGATCCATTCTAACTCCCATTTTTCTATTTTGTCATAGTTCTTGTAAGTGGTATTAGTTACTAATTATGATAGTTTTAGGACTTACTCTAGTCTATGCTAATTGGTTTTCATTTTCAATGAACTTAGTATCACCCTCCCTTGTAACCTCTTTTCATGGCTAGAATTGGCAAATTAATTTGAGTATAACATTATTTTGTTGTCTAACTCCCATGTATAACTCAATTACAACACCTCACTTTTATATAATCATTCTCCAACCACTAGTCCTATATCCTCTACCTCCATCATGGTGCACCTCTTAGTGGTGATCCACACATATGGTGATAGTTGGGGTAACCTAAGATCCACTGTTGCAGCTTTGGTCATCAATGATTTATGGGTCCATGAGCTTGCTACAGTTAATTTATTCCTTACTAACAAGACTAATAATACTATTGAGTATCATGAAATCATTATCATCTTAATTGATGCCCATGGGTTAGGCACACACTATGTGTAGTTATTCTATTACTGACTCTTAGTCATGTCTCAACTCATCAGTGCCTGGGCTATCCTTAACTTTGAGTTACTCCCCCTCTTCAAGGCAACATGCAATTAGCTCTCCTCCTTTAAGGACATCCAGGTCACCCATATCCCTTATATGGAGAACACTAAGGCTGACTCCCTAGTGAATGTCATTATGGATTATATGATTTGATATTATATCACTTATGTCCCTTCTTTGTAGGAGTTAGAGATGGAGCTAGATTTGGGATTTGAATTACACAACACTTACACTCTCACCCATGGATTACATCATATATTTCTTCCACCACCATCCTTATCTAGTATGTGTAGGTAATATTCTATTTTATCATTTTAGTTCTTACTTTCCTTTACTTTTGTGTAGCTTTTAGGTACTAGACAACACTCCTTATACATTTAAACATTGATTATTTATACCTTAGGGGCATATGTAATCATATGATTACACATAAACTCATGTGTAGACTACCAATACTAGTTATCTTTCTTCAAGACATTTTACACTTGTATGGACCCTTTTCTCATCATATATATATATCCCCTAGACATCCCTGGCACCTCACTGACCCTTTCACTCATTGATAGGCCTTCTATATGCTTTTAGGGGCCCTTTTAAAAGCTTGTTGACCACATAAGATGGTATTTTCACCTAAGATATAGCATAGGGATAAAACCCATAGCCTAGGCCACATGTTTCCTTCACTAAATCCATGACTTAGGCTGCAACCTAGATAAAATGCAAGAAAAAGGGCCCTATTTGGTCCCAATGGCTAGAAATAGGTAGTTTTTGGCTTTTTTTGGATTAGGGTTTCCATATAGGACTAATTATCACTCATTTTTCCTTCTCTCTCCTAAATTTTTTCTCTAATATTCCCTCTTTATCATCACTCTCTAAGCTCTTGTTCTTTCTTGAATCTCTTTTGGTTCATTATTGACATACTTAGCTTTCATTATGACAAGGGATGCCCTATTGTTCTACAATTTATTTTGGTGGTTCACCTTGCTCTATAAAGTTTTCATAAAGATATTTTCCTTAATCCTTAATTCCTCAAGCTCCATTTCACCTATTATTTTGATCTACACATTGTCTCTCTCACAGTTGGAAGCTTCTCCTTCACCTCCATTGCTATTGGCTCCTAGTTTGGACTCAAACCACATATAGCTTGGTATTCCTTGTTCATTGATTCCTATCTTGGATTCCTAGTTTGTATAATGTCTGCACAATATTTTTGAGCTTGATATGAGGGAATTTTTCTATGCATATTGAAATTCCCATTTATTTTTAGTAGTGTATTTGCTAGGTTTTCATTATTTTATTTATTCAGCTTGTTTTAGACCATTATCTAGGGTAGTGGGTATTTTTTGAAGGTTTCACATTTGTATGTGGTAAAAAATATATTTTATTTCTTGAATTTTTTTCCATTACATGATATGCTTGCTTTAGAAACATCTCTCATTGCATAACAAAATCCTAAGTGCTCAAAATAATTTATACATTTGCATAAACAATCTCCTCTTTGCTAGACTATAAATTTTCATTATTAGGAAACAATAGTGTTGAAAACAAATAATTAGTTTAGGCTTAGATTAGACATTCTCTTTCACCCTTACTTGAAAATGTCTTTGATTATTGAAACATCTTTCATTTAGCCTGAAAGTGCCTCTCCCTTAAGCTTATGCATAATATGTTAGTTCTCTTAATTCAACATTATCATTTCTATAATTTATATGCAAGTAGATTTATTATTTTACCTACTCACTTTACTATGGTTATACCCATTAGAGATACATACATCCTTTGTGTTCTTGATCATAAAATCCCTAACTTAGTTAATGAGTATTTCTATAGCTTGGTAAAAGCTAGACAATCAGATAGCCTCTATAGATCTCTAGTAGCCCATAGTGTCCCCAAGCCTATTATCCTTATAGGTGTTTTCTTAAGTACCTTATGTACCCCTACCAAACCATAGTGGTTCTATTTGGATTCCTAGAGCTACATTCTTATACCTCTTAGGCATATGTAATCATACTTAATGTAACCCTAATCCTCCCTATGATTACACATCAGATCATGTGCAAACTATCAAACCTAGTTATCCTACTTTGAGACATTTTAAACTTGCATGGACCATTTTCATGTCATTTATCTATCCCATGGACATCCCTGATACCTCATTTACCATTTCACTCACTAACAAGCCTTCTAGATACTCTCTAGGCCCTTCTAGAATCCTATTGACCGCCTGGGATGGGATTTTGACCCAAGCCTCAGCTTAGGGAGGAAATTCATGGCCTAGGATAAAAATTTCAATTAGAAAAGCCATGACCTAGGCATATCCTAGGAAGAACATGAGAAAAAGGTCCCTATTTAGTCCCAATGGCTAGAAATAAGTAGTTTTTAGCTTTTATCAGATTAGGGTTGCCATATATGACTACCTATCACTCATTTTTTACTCTCTCGCTCCTACATTTTTTCTATAATATTCCCTATTGATCATCAATATCTAAGAAATTGTGCCTTATTGAATCCCACTTGGTTCATTTTTGTCATACTTAGATTTCATTATGATAGGGGATGCCATATTGTTCTACAATTCATTTTGGTGGTTCACCTTGATATCTACAGTGTTCTTTAAGATTTTGTATTGCTCCTAGCTTCCTCAAGATCCATTTCACCTATTCTTATTATTTACACATTAGCTCTCTCACAATTGGAAGCTTCTCCTTCACCTCCTACATTGCTATTGTCTCCTAGTTTAGACTCAGCACACATACAGCTTGGTCTTGCTCCTTAATTACTTCCTAGTTTGGATTCTTAGTTGGTAGAACATATGCAAAATATTTTTGAGCTTGATATGAGGGAAATTTACTATGTAAATTGAAATTCCCATTTGTTTGTAATAGTGTATTTTCTAGATTTTCATCATTTTGGTGATATAGCTTATTTTAGAACATTATCTAGGGTAGTTTCTAAAGATTTTGCATTTGTATGTGGTTAAGAATATCTTTAATTACTTTAAAATATTTTAAATTACATGATATGCATTATTTAGAAACATCTCTCATTTCATAGTAGAATACTTATTACACAAAATAGTTTATACATTTGCATAAATAATCTCCTCTTTGTTAAACTAGAGAGTTGCATTATTAGGAAAAAAATAGTGTTGAAAATAAAGAATTAGTCTCTAGGCTTATATTAGGCATTGTATTACACCCTTTTCTTGAAAAAATCTTTGATTCTTAAAACATTTTTCATTTGTCCTGAAAGTGCCTCTCTCTTAAGCTTATGCATCATTTGATAGTTCTCATAATTTAGCTTTGTCATTTATGTAATTTATATGTAATTATATTTTTGATTTAATTACTCAATTTATTGTGGTTATACCCATTAGAGATACCTACATCCTTTATGTGCTTTTTCACACTATCCCTGACCTAGTTTATGAGTCTTCTTATAGCTTGGAGTAAGCCATCAAACTGGATAGCCTCTATAGATCTCTAGTAGCCTATAGTGTCCTTGAGCCTATTATCCTTATAGGTGTTTAATTAAGTACCTTATGTACCCCATAACAAACCCTAATGGTTCTATTTAGATTATTAGAGATACATTATGTCATGCCTAATAAGACCTAACATTTGGTCTCATGATAGTTCTATCCCATTTAGAACTCTCCTATCCAACTCCCTTCTATTAGATATTAGGATTTCATTTTAGTTTTATTTTAGGTCTTACCTTGGCTATTTTATCTTGATTCAGTTTTGTGTTCTTCTCCCTACTGGTTCACCATCCATTTGCCTTTTCTATTTTCTCCCATGTTGCTCTTTCTTCAATGCATCCATGGCCAACCTCTTACTTTTGGGATGCCAATCCTATCATATTTATGGTCTCATCCTTGAGCTCACTAATGAGTAGGATAAGGTTCCAATGGAATGCCATAGATACTATAGGACTTAGAAGGTTCCCTCAACCTAGTGTAATGACCTTAACCCTCTCATGTTTCACAAGGAACAATATTGCTAGATCTATCATTAATATACTTAGTTTCCTTTCTAATAGTTTTAAATTCATTTGTTTAAGTATATTTCCCTTTGGCATCATGTCATGATTCATTCACCCACTTAGGGAAATGAGGATCCCCTTTCATGATTGAGACTTGATGAAATATGTGTGGTCATTGATGATTTTCGTACATGGATTTAAACAAATGAAGTTCACCCTTATCCCCCTAAGAGTAAGTGACCTAATTCATCTCTAGATAGAGATTGTATCAATTCCATTTTGAGTTCCTTAACAATTTCTCATGTGATTTCCCAACTCTTTTATGAGTAGGAGAATCTACAACTATAACCCCTTCATTTCAATGTTGTGGGATATAGGTATTTCAACTCAATGAGGCATCCACATCATGTGGAGTCTTCCCATACTCCTTATCCTTCATTTATAGTATTAGATAAGAATAATAATTTTGATCACCACTTGTAGACTAGAGATCTATGGGATTCTTATCCTGAGCATCAATGCCCTCAATTAGACCCTCATATTATGACATTTGGTTAACATCATGGAGACCTAGGTCACCTTAACCATTTCCATGGGCATGGAACATTATCTCATCATCCCCTTAGGGAATGATACCTTACATTTGGTTGTTCCCCACCCCATGATAGGGATAATTTCCATAGTGAGGGTCTCCCACACTAAGATCCACCTCAACATCATCCCTTTTATAACCAAGGTTTTGATGAGGTTTATTGGCATAGGCAACATTGTAACCTCCATGAGTCTCCTCTTGAATCTCATTATCAACCTACTATCAAATGTGCCTATACATATCTATATAACAATCCTCTATCCCATTCAATGAATGTTATTCCCCTTTTTACTCATATCCTTAAATTTCCTAGGTTTAATCAGATTTGGGATTCTATTCCCATGAAACATATCATGACATTTTTGGATTATTAATAAGATAAAGGCTTGATGTTAAATCTCTTCACTCACTCCCTAGGAGATAAATATCTCATTTGGTTCTAGAATCTACCTCCATATTTTATCTCTAGTTTTTAAATCTTTTTGGATGACTTCATGTCATACTTTGATTTCTTTAGACTATTTAACCTTGGCATCTAATCACTTACCTCCATATAAAAATCCAAGGGTGAGTTAAAATTTGAATTTATTTTTATGTGGTATTCAAACATCCATACATGTAGAATAAGGTTCTTGGATTATTAGCTTTATGATATGTTCATGAGAGCATTGAGGTAGGAGGTGCACCTTAAGGTCCTTAACCATGAACCCACATATTATGATGAATTTGTTAATGATTTTATAAAGATTAAAGTGTTTGATGTACATGTGGGGTTTTGCCCTATGCTGACCCAAAATTCATGCTCTTCATATGATCATAATTACAATGTGATAAATGATGGTGTCACTAATTCTCCTCCCAAGAAGAAGGACAAGAAGGATAGTTGTGAGGTAAATGATCTAAATAAGAGGCTAGATGAAAATGAGGCATCCAAAATGAGCATATCAAAACCATATATGGTGTTCCCTTATGACCCTACCATGTTTTGAAATTTCCATCAAATGAAGGGCCATGATGATGAAAATTGTGCTATCAAAAAGTTTGGTGTGCAAGCCTCACATTTACCTAAAAGTTTTCCACTTACAAAACCTAACCAAAAATTGAATGTGTTCAAGGATCCTCTACCTAACCATGGAAAGGAAAAGAAGAAGAAGAATTTGAAGGCTAAGTCCCATCATTCCCATTATTTCTCTTCTACCTCTTCTATATCCTCTTCTCAGGTTGACCTAAGAGGGAAAGCCAAGTACGAGAATAACCAGGTCATTGCTTATATTGACATATCCTCTATTGGGTATGAGTGTTTTGTCAACATGTTCTTAGGCTAAGTCACTGACCCCATCAAAGATGGTAATGGTGTAGGGCCTCTTACCCAACCCATAGGGGTAGGGAACCTAAAAGTTAAATTTGACTTCTGGTATAACATCCCTCCCTAGGATTGAAAACATCCTTACTACATCACAGAGGAATTATAGGGTCTCTCAGTTGGGATCTCTATTTGGGACCTTATTCACCTTTTCCCTAAGAAAAGTGGTATCATCTTTGACAAGCTTGGTCTCTCTCACAAGGGACCATTGTAGGATTATGTCAAAGTTTTTTTCAGCTCTAAAATTTCCAATCACCCTCATCCTCCCACATTATCCTTTGACCTACATCTTTGCTAGATGCTTTAGTTCTTGTAAAGAGAGATTAGTTCCCACTCTACATTGAGACCTCTATTAATGATTATCATGTCAATAGATGAATCATTGATGGAGGAATCATGTTGAACATCATGCCCCTATGTGAGTTTAATGATCTTGGGATTAGTTAGAAGAATCTCTCCTATTCTTTACATAATTGTGTTGGTTTCAATAATGATAGGGTTTTACTAATGGGAAACATCAAGCTTTGGATCAAGTTTTGCCCCAAGATAGTTAGCATCAAGTTTTGTGTGTTATACTTGGATATCTCATACAATATGATCCTTTCACATCCTTGTATTTACACCATGTAGGCCATCACATCGACCATGTTTTGCATGGTCTAGTTCATGCATGAAGGTGAATTTTATACCATAGAGGCTAACCTAGATCCTTGGGAATTAATTTATGCAAAGAAAAATCCCTCATACAAGTCTTTAACTATCTCCTCATGGGACTCTATGGGCTCCCACATGCCCCACACCTTTGAGTCTCACTTTCTCAAGGATGAATTATGTGATCTAGCTATGTATCAATTAGTGTTCACTCCTTCAAAGTTTGGCACATGTTAGCCAACTCCTTATATGGATCTGTGACACTAGGATGTATTTTACCTTATCAAATACATTTTTTAAGACATCTCCTTTAACATTGAGCTTACCTTCACATTATTCTCCTCCCATCAGAGTGTCAACTCTCTTAATGTGTCACCCATAGAGGACACTAGAGTGGCTAAGTCTAACCTCAAGTGTTATTTCATTCATATTACAGCATGTAACCTATTCAAGGAGAGAAAGGAATATGTGAAACTCATGAAATATTGACGTAAGAATCATTATCCCCTTGATTAGTTAGGTTTTATAAATTTATCTCTCTGATGGACCAACCCTTAGTATCCCCACAATGCATGTCATGATGGTTGAGCTTGAGGATTTAGACCAATTGTTCCCTCTTACACCTAAGTGCCTCAAAGAATTAAATGTTCTACATGTTAAAGTATCTATATACATTAACCTTAAAACCACTTCAAGGCCAAAGATCATTAAGATAAAAAATATCTGTGATCTAGAGGAATGGGATGTCTTGGTCTCCTTTTTGTGAGAATTTTTGGATGTATTCACTTAGGAAAACACAAATATTAAGGTCATGGATACCAAATTCATTTTCAATAATCTCATTATGGATGATGGGTCCCATGTTAATTTCTAAAAGAAGTGACCAACGGTAGTCAAAGTCTCCAAGTTAGTAATGGCTGAAATTGAAAATCTCATCTGAGTTGGTTTCATCACTATCATTGAATACTCATGATGGGTTGACAAAATCATCCATATTATGAATAAGAATAGAGCCATTTATATTTTCATCAAATTTTGAGACCTCAATTTGTCTTATTTAAAGGATAATTTCCCCACTCCTTTGATTGACTAAATTATGGAGTCTACAATTAGTTTCAAGATCATGTCCCTCATAGATGGGTTTTTAGGGTACAATCAAATCTAAATTACACATGAAGAATAGCATAATATTAAATTCACTACCCCATGGGGTATCTTATATTATGCCATCATACCTTTTGGTTTGAAGAATGTTGGGGCCACATATCAATGTGACATGTCCCATTTTTTTCATTACCTCATCCATAATATTGTGGAATGCTATGTTGATAACATCATCTACAAATCCCACAAGTAGGATGAGCATGTGTGATACCTCAAGATAATATTTGAGTTTCTTAAGAAGTATCACATCAGTCTTAACCCTAAAAAGTGTATTTTTGGCATCTTAGCTAGAAAGTTTCTTAGATTGCTCATCTCATAGCGAGGCATCAAGGTGGATCTTGAAAAGATCAAAGCAATCTTAATATGCCTCCCTTATTCAATGTCATGTATTTTTGGTCCTTCATTAGAAGTCTCAACTCCCTTAGACATTTCATTAAGGAGTATCCAAATAGATCCATACCACTCACACATCTATTAGGTAAGAACACCCCATTCTTGTGGGCTCCTAAAGTCTAGGTGGATTTTAAGGAATTTAAGTGCATGATTCATAACCCTCCCATCCTAATGGCACCCATTAAGGGTCATAAGTTCATCTTGTACACCTCTATCATTGATATTTCCATTGGGGACATGTTGTGTCAAAAGGATGATACTACTAGAGAGAGTTATTTACTACATCTATCACATGCTAGTTATCCTAAAGCTCAACTACTCTATTGTCAAGAGGAAATGCCTCTCCCTCATCTTCAACATAAATATTTTATGACACTACATTTTGGGTCAAAATACCAATGTGATTTTCAAATCTGATCCACTCTATTATTTTCTTAGTAAGACAAATCTTGTTGGTTGGACTGTAAGGTGGATCATGGTTCTTTAGGATTTTAACCTCCATATCATTAACCAAAAATCCACTGAGGGTTTAGTTGTATCTGATTAACTTATTGAATGCTTGCTACCCAACCTTAGCAAGAAATTGGTTGATGATGCCTTTCCTAATGAGATGGTCTACTCAATTGATCAACTTGAGGTTTTTGAGTGTGATTGGTATTAAGAAATTATCCATTACCTTGAGACCCAATATTATCCCATTGATGTCTCTATGTAGTAATGCTATCAAATATTTAATATCATCACTTGTTATGTTATAATAAGTAGTATCTTATTCAAGAGAGGTCTAGATATCATGTTAATGTAATACCTATCCCTCTAAGGCACCTCTCTCACACTATATTAGTCTCATAGGAGTGTCTATGGTGGCCACTTTAGAAGGAAAAAAATCACTCAACATATCTTTAAGATGGGTTACTATTTCCCCACTATTGTTAAGGATGTCATCTAATATGCCAATAAATTCAAGATGTGTCAATTCATTAGGGATGTTATTAATGCCCTTGCAAGCCTCTTATATTTTGTTTCAATCTTTTGGCCTTTTTTAGTTTGGGATATTGACTTTGTTGATGAGTTTAAACCCACCTCTTATGATTTCCACTATTGATTCATCACTAGAATTGATTATTTCAAAAAGTGGGTTTAGGCCATGCCCCTTAGTGGCATGTATGGGAAGATTATGGCCTAATTTGTCCTAAACCAACTCATTTGTAAGTTTGGGGTCCTCATTATGATCATGGCTAATAATGTTCTAAGCTTTTAAAGCCTTGAGATGCATAAGATTACTAATCATTTTGGCTTCAAGCTCCATTTCTCCTCCACCCAATACCCCTAGGGAAATAGGCAAGCTGAATCTTCAAATAAGATCTTGAATAAGATGCTTATTTTCACTATTACCTAGTCTAAACATGATTGGTACCTCATGCTCTATCCTTCCCTTTGGGCCTACAAAACTAGTTTCTAGATGGGCATAGGGGTAACCCCATATGTGGTTATATATGGGTCTAAGGCCATTCTCCCTCTATAGGTCTTAATCCATTCACTATGGGTTAATATGTTTGGATCTCTATCCAATGAGGAAGAATGGTCTGCTCACCTTACTGAGTTTGAGTAATTAGATGAATGTTACATTAATGCTCTTGAGAACAATCATGCTTATCAATGCCATCAACACCACTAATTTGATAAATTGGTGCCTAATCATCCATTCAAAGTAGGTGATATGGTCCTCAGCTTTGATAAAGAGCACCACAATAAGGTAAAACTCATAAACAAGTGGTTTGGCCCCTTTGTTATCACTACCTCATGGTTCCATTTGGATTATTGGAGCTATAATTATGATGATCTAGGCCTTCTATCAAGTCCAAAATGTTATTAAATTGATTATTTTCCATATTTACAAGTTATAGACTTGCACCCATTTTCCAACTACTATAACACTTGAATCCTAGTCAAACACCTATGCTGATGCACATGTCCTATTCTAATGCAAGTGTCTAGTTCCATAAAATCATCTAATTTACTAATAAAACATATTATTATGGTTATCCTAAGTGATTTAATGTGAGATATTTTCCAAAGGGATTGGCATAAATACAATATAAATCCTCATTCATTTCCTCACTTGAAAAATACTTATAAACCCATAAGGTAACTTTAAAAAGGCATTATCTCAAGCACTCAAGTGATCAAAGCTTCCCTATTTTCTCCTATTTACATATCATACATAGGGACATCATATCTATAGGTCTAAAGTATCGAAGGATCATTTCATGAGCCACATTTTCCAAGTTACAATTTAGGTCACTATTGTACTTTCTTATCACACATTACATGATTCACATGCAATTTAACATGTAGGGGATAACTACATAAGTTTTATGCCCTCTTCTAGTATTGGATATGTAGTAAATGTTCATTAATAAAGGGGTATTGATGTTATCTTGACACCATGCACACACTAACCCATTTTTACTACAACAACTATAAAGATGAAGAACTAGGGTTTTATCATTTGATGAGTGATAGTCTATGAACAAGATCTAAATGAACCAAAGTGAAGGAAACATAGAACTTAAAATCATCTAGGTGGTTGTTTCTAGTTTTAAAAGTTATTTTATGCTCAACATTTGCATCTAAATCATGTAATGGTAATGATGCATCCATTCCAGGTTGACATAAGTGTTTGTAGATACAAGATAATATTTATAAAATTAGGTGACTAATACAAAATGCATATCTAATATATTTTATGCCTATTCCAAATATAAATATGTATTGGCATAAGGACCAACTAAGTATCTTGTGTTTATTATCATTGGAAAATATATCATAACTATACTTTACATTTTAGCATATCTAAATATAATAAATTTAGTATATGTTTTATCTAAGTTTAACAAATAATTAATGCACTTTAAATATTGTCTAGCATACTTTTGCCCTAAGCTATCATGTACACATTTAACCCTAGATTCCCATATTATAAAATTAGGTGACTAATCAAAAATATATATCCATTATATTTTATGCCTATTCCAAATATAATATGTATTAGCATCAAAACTAACTAAGTATATTGTGTTTATAATCATTAGAAAATATATCATAACTATACTTGCCATTTTAGCATATCTAAATATAATAAATTTAGTATATGTTTTATCTGAGTTTAACAAATAATTAGTCTACTTTAGAGATTGTCTAGAATCCTTGTTCCCTAGGCTATCATGTACACATTTAACCCTAGATTCCCCATATCTATATTTTAGGGTTAAAAATTTGGTGAACCCAACCTGTCATTCATAAAACCCTATAAGGGTTTATTGATTTATTATTTTTTGACTCTTGATTTTAAAGTGTTCAAAAATAAAAAATCCAAAATTGAATTTTTTTTACAAACATGTTTAATATGGATATATCTCTTAGCTACTTGATTTTACACTTATTGCTTACATATGTATGTAAGCTATATATATATATATATATATATATATATATAGCTTACATACATATGTAAGCAGTAAGTGTGCATGTGTGTGTGTGTGTGTGTGTAGCTTACATACATATGTAAGCAGTAAGTACGCATGTGTGTGTGTGCACTTACCAATTACATATGTAGGTAATATATATTACCTACATATATTTTTAGGCAATATACATACACTACCTATTATATATATATATATATATATATATATATATATATATATATATACATATATATATATACACACACTACCTACTACCTACTATATATATGTAGGTAGTATATAAAGAGAGAGCAGGCAGTAGCCTATATATATAATCAACAAAACATATAAAGTATACGTAAGTAGTATATATATAGTAGTAGTATATGTATACAGTATATACACTGCCTACTATCTACTATATATATATATATATATATATAAGCAGCCTAATATATATAATGTCTACATAAATATAGTATGTAATATATGTATCCTACATATGATATATATGTAGGTAATATATATTATGCATGTAGGATTTATATATGGATCATATGTAACAAATATGTATATATATACTTTCTACATATATATGTATACACCTACACATGTAAGTTAGTTAGTTATATATATATATATATATATATATATATATATATATATATATATATATATATACATACACCACCTATATAAATATGTAGGCAGTATATATAGTATAATATACGTGTAGGTATTATATAGGTAGGCTATATATATATATATATATATATATATATATATATATATATATATATATATATACTTCTTACATATATATATATATATATACACACTACCTACATATATATATAGGCTATATATATACACACCACCTATATAAATATGTAGGTAGTATATATATATGATAATACATGTGTAGGTATTATATAGGTAGGCACTATATATATAATATTAGTAATCTATATATTATGCTACCTATACTACCTACATATTATATAGGTAATATAGGCAATATAGTAAATATACTCCTTATAGTATATATATATATATATATATATAATATATAGGTAGTATAGGGAGTATACATATTACACTCATATATATATATATATATATATATATATATATATATATAATATTAAATATAATTTTTATACTATCTATATAATATTATATATACACACACATACATACTACCTACATATATTATATAGGTAGTATAGGCAGTATATATATTATACTCCTTATACATACATACATACATACATAAATATATATATATATATATATAACTTATACTACCTATGTATATTATACTACCTATATAATATATATAGGTATTATAGATAATATAATATACACTCTTATCATACCTATATAATATATGCAGGCACTAGCCAATGAGATGTAGAAGGGTTGGTTAAATGGGTTGGGTGTGCCTAGCCCCACCCAAGTTTGAATCTCACTGGGTGTTTATAGGTCAAATGTAGTCATTTGAGTTGACTTAGTAGTTTTAGTGATCGATGGTGGCTATTTTTGTTGGTTTAATAGTTTTTGGGGATTGGGCCCCCTAATTATGACCCAGATCTAGTTCATAGCTCTAGTCAAAAGCAATCCGATGAGGGGTCCCACCAACCTTGATATCTATCCAAAAAATATATAAGTAGTATAATATATATATATATACACTACCTATATAATATATGTAGGCAATATAATATTATATATATCCTATACTACCTATATACTATATATAGGTAGTATAGATAGTAAGTATATGTATATATAATCCCTACATATATATGTAGGTAGTATACATATATATATATATACATATATATATATATATATATATACATATATATACATATATATATATAACTTATGATAAGGGAGATGGAGCGAGATTGACTATAGAACCACATAGGCTTTCAACATGCTACGGTTTCATCAAAACAACATGTACCACCGATACCTACATTACAACTTAAAGGCAAAAAGGATTGAGACATTGATCATCTACCTATAGAAAACTTAGAATCACTTTTAATTGATTTCCAATCCCACTATTTAGGAAAACCCCTAGGCTCTCTTTTTGAAAATCTAAGATTCCTTACACAAAGATATCACAACATTTTTTCTTTGTGGGAGACATAGGAAATATGGATCCAAAGCATTTTAGGGTTTTAAGGAGAAAAAAAAGGGTATCATATCCCTCATGAAAAAGAATCAATGAAGTGACATCGAATGCGGAAGAAAAAATGTGTAAATCTCACCACAATACTAGCATAGGTTTATATAGATCCAAGTCTTTACAAGGAGAAAGTCATTCATTATATAGAACTTACATTGATAGGGTGTTTCCATGCTTGATCCTACATAAACAAGAGTCTAAAATCATGGATACAAAACAAATTTGAACCTTTTTTAGGCTACACTCCAAACATACAAAGAAGATCCAGGGGTTTCTTTGTATTGACTTTCTAATCGATTGAGGATCCAATGATAATTATAGGAGGGGGTTGATGGTTTTGGGGTAACTCATCACTATCAACAAATATATGGCATGTTGGTTTTGATCCTAGTAGGGAATATATCACCAAGGTAGCTATATGGGTAAAAATATCATGATTACCTTTGAAACTATGGGAGGAAGAAATATTCAAATGTATTGGAAACTCTCTGGTAGAATACATATCAATGTACCAAAGAACCACATCTCAAACCTACATTATGGTGTCAAAAATATGTGTCAATATTAATGTTTCCAAAGGCTTTATTAGCACCATAAAAATAAAGGTTTGGGAAATATTGGTTTAATAAATCTTGAGTTAAATTAATGTTTTGTTCAGATACACATAATATTGATGCCATTGACATTTGAAACACAACTACCCATTTTTGAAGAAATAGGCTCTTCATCGACATAAAGAAATGAAGGAACTAAATAACTCACCCTTTTTATCTCCATTAATCTTATAAAATCTTGGGATGGATTGATTACATATATCTTATGTTTCTATTATATAATAACCAACCAACACAAATACTGAGGAGATGGACATTCAAAGGGGGACATTAGAATACCTCCTTCCTCAGAATGATGGGAAATCAAATTTGATGGACATAGACCATATGACTGCAATGAAAGGGATACTATTTTAGGCTGAGTGTGCCACCTCATAGCAACATATTCTTGGAAAAAATATAATCCATGATTCTCTCTCATTTGGAGATAAATCCATCAAATAGATACAAGCATCGAATCAACCCAGCTCAAGTGTTGACTTGCATATATATGAACCATGGGATTTTAATCATTGGTATCTAGTGACCAAACCTATTGAGGAGATAGGGGGTGGGCCAGCCACACATAGGGATAGGATTTATTTATAGGAAATACCTACCATTAGAAGGAGGGAATGGCACAAAAATATTGAATTTATAGTAACCCAATCAAAAGAAACAATTGAGTGGGTCTAGAAGGTAGATCTAGAAAATGGGTAAAATCAATTAGTATCTACATGCACCTCCTCTTGTTATGACTTCAACCAATCCAATGGGAAAAGTTATTTTAATAGATCTTAATCTAAAGCCTCACAACATTTACAAAATCTATTGACTGGTATAGGTGGTCTTGAAGATATATATATATATATATATATATATATATATATATATATATATATGTATGTATGTATATATGTATATATATATATATATATGTATGTATATATATATATATGTATATGTATATATATATGTATATGCCACACCCTACAAGGGGAAGGTGCACTATCTTCTCTCATGTACAAAAAGTGGTTAAACATGACATCCTCACTGGAAAACAACAAACTATCAAAAGGTCCCTTAGTAATGCATCCCACAAAAATGGTTTAAGATGTTAATTACATCCCACAACATGAGAGGCATAGGTATGGCCACAAAAAAAAGCCCTAAATATATTGGTCTAAAAACAAAATATTGATCTTCTTCAACTACAGGAAACTATGTGTTATAATAATGATGCCTAGAAACACCTAAACAAGTGCCTTCTAGACTAGACCTTCCTAATTATTGATGTAGTTGGGAACTCTAGGGGATTGAAACTTGGGTGTAAATCTAGCATGATTCTCTGAGATTATACAAAAATAAAAAAAATCATCTTGGGCACCTATCACTCCAATGAACATAAAGTGGACATTGACATTCTTAATGTCTATGCCCCCTCACACAATAGGCAAAGTTTTTAGAATGACTTGGAGTCCACTAGTATTCTAGAAATGCCACACCTCATCATTAGAAGTAACCTTAAATTTACAACTCACTACTCTAAAATTTGGGTAATATAGGCAAAAGATGATCTTATGGTATCCTACTTCCTAAACTTGATGATCATAGATAATTTAGTGGACTTTGTTCCTTCTATTATGGATCCCACTTGGTCTAACCAGGGTTTGGGTACATAAGGAATATCAAAGTGACTAGACCACTTCCTAATTAAAGAATCCCTTCTAATTTATTTCATCTCTTTCAAACTTGACCCTGAAGCAACATACCTCATATCACCACCCCATTCAATAGGAGATGGTAAATGGTCTAAAGCAGCCTCCTACTCCTTTCAAATTCAATCCATATTGTATGGAATAGAGGATTTTAGGGACTTGGTCACTTATACCTAGATAAAATATTCAAATGACCACAATGAACATGCCATGGTGAATCTACCAAAAATCTCTTAATAAGAAAGGTGGAAGCAAAAATTTGGGATAGGTGATTTTAAGATAGTGAACAAACCCTCCTATAGGTGGAAGATAAGATTTAGTAATCTATAAATCTATATCAAAATGAGGATCATTGAGATGATACACTTAAATATTTGGACAACTTAGAAAATGTAAAAACTAGGCTTCTAGTTAGGCAAGAGGAAAAATGGAAAATGAAAAGAAGAATCACATGGTTATTAAAAGGTGATGGAAATACAATAAAATTTACCCATAGTGTGGTGGATTGAAGGGAAAAAAACACTATATGGAACATTAGAGATTATCAAGGAAGGGAATGCATAGATTTCCCCACAATATCAAGGGTTGTATCACTCATTATAAGCAGATATATTTTGAGCCTTTGAGGGAAAATATATAGGATATCATGGTAATTGATACCTTCTTTGGTAGTTGTGTTAGAGAACAATAAAATTATTTTATTTTGTGACCAATTACCATGGAAAAATTGAAGGATATTTTATATATTTTCCAATTGGTAAAATCTATAGGGTCAGATGGTTGGCTAGTATATTTCTTTATCAGTTTCTGGGATATTATTGTAAGGGATCTAATATTAGTGGTGGAGGAATCTCATATATCTAGTAGAATTCATAACCCCTTCTCCACTACTTTCATTAACAACATTCCCAGGGATGATCACCTTACAAGCTTTGATCATTATCACCTTATCTCCCTTTGTAATTGCACCTATAAGATAATATCCAAGATTATTGCAACCCATCTAAAGCCTATTCTCTCAGACCATATATCCCATGAATAATTTAGATTCATGAATGATTGGAACATTAATAATGCCATTGGCATGGATCAAGAAACCCTCCATACCATCAAAACAAAAGAAATATCATCTTTTCTCCTCAGAATTGACCTCTCTAAGGCCTTTGACTAGGTAAACTAGATATTTGAGACTCATATTAACTCAAGTAGGCTTTACCCATCCCCTCATAAATTAGATTGAGGATTGTTATAAGTCTATCACATATGTTATCCTTGTTAATGACTCATCTATACTTTTTTCTCTCCCACTCAAGGATTGAGACAAGGGTGCCCACTCTCCCCCTCCTTTTTTTCTCATTGCCTAAGCTCTTAGCTAACACATTTTCATGAATGAACTACTAGAAATATTCAAGGAATATAAGTGGTAGAGGATACATACATCACTCACATCCTTTTTATGGATGATATACTCATATTTGGAAATGGATCAGTCCATGAAGCAAAAGTCTATGATTAGATTTTAAAACTTTTCTCCTATGCCATTGGAATGTCCATCAATCTCTAAAAGTTAGTTATCTACTTCTTCCATCTCTCTTTGGATATAAAAAACCTCATCCTTTTATTGTTACCCTTCCCTACACCTTCTATTGAGGTTAGTATAAAATTTTTGGGTTTTTTCTTAAAAGTAAACACATATTCATGTGGGGATTAGAATTCGTTAGTGGAAAAGCTCAAACTTTGCACCACTTTTTGGTGTAATAGATGGATGCCCATGGTAGGTAGATTAGTCCTAATCATGCATGTTTTGGAGGAAATTCTAGTTTTTTGGATATCTTTGGCCTATATTCCAAAAAATATAATGAACAACATTAGGAAGATATGTACTCAATTATTATAGATTGAGAACAAGGACCATAACAATTTCCCTCTTATAAAATAGAGCATTATCTCACAACCAAAATCAATGGGTGGGTAGGGTATTAAAGATCTTAATATTTCTTCTAAATCACTTGATGTCAAAAGAGTTTGGAAGCTAAATTACTAAAGAAATGTTTAGGTATGGTCAATTTGTTTTTTTTGGTCTGTGAGGTGACAAAGGCCAAAAAAATAGGTTTGGTTGAGGTTTTGTGGTTGGTTATTACTTGCTAGTTTTTGGTCAAAAGGGTTCACATAGTGGTCGTCAACAGTTAAGGTGATCATCATTACTTAGAGTAACCATCAGTGGTTATGTACTAATAGTATTTTTATAGATGACCATCAATGGTCAAAGTGACTAGTGGTATTTTGATAGTTGATCGTTAGTGGTTAGGATGACTATTAGTGGTTACTATTGACAAGTATGGTTAAGATAAAGGGTTGGATCTACAATTTTAGAGGTTAGATGGAAAATGGTAGATATGTATAATAGGTTATTGAAATAAGAGCAAGGTAAATGAATACATGAAAAAAATACTTATCTCATTATAGAAGGTTTTTTGACTTGTTGAAGAGTCTAGAGAAATTTCAATAGAGTAACAACTGGGTGATGTTGCTAAAGTCTGGAATAATTTGGGTAGAGTAATGGTATTTTGCTTGAAGAATAATAGAGGTTTCGGTCCCTATTGTATTGTTGTCAGAATGAAAACCTACTTTTTTTGTGCATCCTCTTTCCTCATTTTTAACCTCTTACTCCCCTCTTTTTATAGGTAAATAGAGATGTAGGTAGAAGGTGCCATAAGAGTTTTAGTTGATGATTTTGAGGTTTATGATGCATTATAAAATGGATAAGGTGGAAATCTAGATAAGATTTTGATGTGTTAGATCACACATGGATCAAGTTAGTAAGTTTAGGTGTTGACCATCAATGATCAAAGTGTTGACCATTGGTAGTCAAAGTGCTATCAACTAACCATCAGTGGTCAGAGTGACTATCAGTGGTTAAGGGTCAAAGGGCGAAGTGTCAAAGGTCAAAAGGTTACTTTTGGTCAAGATGGGTTATAAGGTGAGTTGGTCAAAAAGTGTTTTGACTTGGGTTTATGGTCAAAAGGGTGAAAATGGTAGTTTGGGAATTTAGGGGTATTTCAACATCTAGAATCATTGTGTGTAATTTTCTATTGTCTACATTTTACCCCTTTTTGTTTATGTAGTTTATATCAACAAGTTGTGAAACAAACATGGATTGTGGGTCAAAGATTTAGTTGCCTTGAGTATAGGAGGAGGTGATCCCCCTCATACTAGTTATTGATGAGGTGAAATAGAATTAGGTTTGGGTTTGATGAGTGATTAAGTGGATAAAAAGTTTGGTGATAAGGGTGGTAGGTGAGGTTGGGAATTAAGTCACAAACATGCACACAAAATGTAACTAAGTACAATAGTCAAGATCACACATAGACTAAGTTTCCATAGTTGGTTAAAATAAGTTTAGGTTTAGAAGGACAAGTGATAGGGTAATAGGCCCTAGTGTTAGGCATAGCTGATCGGATTACTCTATAACTCTCTTAGACAAGGTCAATGTCTCATAGGTATCTAAGGTAGGAAGTTCTCCTTAGAAGACATAAAAAATGGTTGGTTGTTTACTAGGTAATGCAAGTTCAACTTTTCAACATGGAAATGTTTGTTGGTGTGGTCAAGTGGACCAAGGCAAGATCATCACAAAATATGTGAATAGTTTAGGTCAAAAATGGCCAACATCAAGGTGGACATGGTCAGGTGGTTGGCTAGTTATAGAGGGTGTTTTCCAATGGTTCATGGTTGGTTTACAGAGAATAGGTGTTCTCCAAAGGTTTGGTGGTGTTTAAAATGGGTTATCTCAATTTGATATACCACTTGGTTTGGTTAGGTAAAAAGGTTTAGTGAAGAAGGGTAGTCTCCAATAGTTGGGTTTGATGGAGAAAGGTAATCTCCAAAGGTTATGGGAGAATGTGACTCCCCAATGTTTGGGTGGTATTTCAAAAGGGTTACCCTAATTTGATGTACCACTTAGTTTGGGTTTTATAGGAGAAGGGTAATTTCTAATGGTTTATGGTTAAGGTAAGGTGGTGAGGTGGGGGAAGGTAATCTTCAATAAGTTGGGTGGTGTTTCAAATGGTTTTCCCTAATTTTATGTACTAATTGGTTTGGTAGAGAAGGTTCTCTCCAAAAGGGTGGAGAATATGACTCCCAAATAGGTTCACTAATTGGTTAGGTTAATGGGTTGGTTGCAATGACTCACAAGGGGGAAGACACATCTTCCTAAGTGTTCATGAAATTATAAGAAGTGAAAATGATCTGCTTGATAAAGACCATGATGGTAAGATGGGTGGGCTTATGAACATAAACTCCTATCATGCTTTTTATTTATTGTTAATTTGATGGTTAATAAAAGATAGCTTGATCACATGGTGTAAAGTAAGCTAAAAAATCCCTTTATTTGTGGAGGATAAAAGGAGAGATGGATGATAAGTAGTGGAAGGGTAACCTTCTTATGGGCATGGATTTCCCCTTTTGTAGGTGACCTAGGAACCATGATAGACAAGTTCATGTCATATGCTAGGTGTAAACTGATCGATGCAGGAAGTCTATTGATGCCATTGTAAAAGCTGACTGTAGCTCTTTAGGATTGCTTATTGTTTGATTTTGATATAAGGTCTATTATTACTTAGTTTTATATGTTTGGGAAGTTTATCTATATGGGAAACTTCAAATGATTTATTTTGATAAATTTGACTTAGCCATCCTTTAAAGGAGTGGTCTAAGTTTGGGTTTTTTCATGTTTGATAGTTGTCCTTAAAGGGAGCAGTCTATCTTTTTAAGCAATTTTGACTATTTTGGGGTAGTTGTCCTTCAAGGGAGTAGTCTACATGATAAATATGTTGACCCATGTGATAGTTTGTTATACCAAATTATGTATATGTTGGTTTAGAAATGGACTATTTATATAGGCCTAAGGTTTTCCTTTATATATGTAAATCCATAGCACAAAGAGGTTGTTGATGGGTAAAAGAGGTGATTTAAGTGAAAAAAACCATGGGAATCCATCCTAAAAAGGTTGGAAAGTACCATGAGGATCATGTCATGGGTAGATCCATGGTATCCATGCTTAGGATTAAGCTAAGTTTATAACGGATAATCACCTGATTCATTTTTAATCAGTTATCCTTAAATATAAAGAGATGAAGGTGATTAAAAACAAGTAACTTGGTTTAACCAAAGAACAATCATGAAAATGTAAAAGCATTTGAGGAGGTTGAGGTTTTAATATGCCTCAGATCCATGCTTGCATAAATGATTGATGTTAATTACGAGAATACATGTCCCCCAATTAATTTTTGACACTTGATAAGATATGTAAAATATTTAGATTGACAAAAATGTGAGGTTGGTTAGGTGGTAGTTTCATGGAGAAGGATAACCTCCAATGTTTGGGGATAAGGTGACTCCCAAATATTTTAGGTGGTATTAAATGGGTTACCTCAATTTGGTATACCACTTGGTTTAGGTTGGGCTGATGGAGAAGGTACTCTTTAAAGGTTGGGGTATAAGGTGACTCTTAAATGGTTGGAAATCATAAAAAATGTGAAAAAGGTGGCCCAAAATGACTAAGGTTAAAGTCATTTGGTTGGTTAGTTGGTTAATGGATAAGGGCAATCTCCAATAGTTTCATGGTTAAGGTAAGGTGGTTGGTTGGTGAGTTCTTGAGTATCTAAGGTAGGATGTGCTCCTGAGAAATCACAAATGGTTGGTAAGGTGGATAAGGGTAATCTACAAAGGTTAGATAGGTTGGTGGATAAGGTGACTCCATTAGGTAGGGGGAGAAGGTGATTCTCCTATAAGTGTGGTTTGGTGAAGGAGAAAGGTAATCTCTAATAGTTTAGGGTTAGATGGTTGATAGGTTTGGGTGGGTTTGATTGCTTGGGTAAGGTTGATAAGGTGGGTTAGTTTTATAGTTTAGTTAATTGTTAAGGTATAGTTTGGGTTGATAAATGGTCAAAGCCTTATGGAGGGAAAGTTCCCCCTAGTTTGATATTTCCATGGATGGGAAAATGATCCCAAGGTGAGGTGTTGGTTAATAAGAGGGTTTATGAGGGGTGACTATGACTTCATCAACCTTCCAAAAGGGGTTGTTAGTTTTTAATTGTTAGTGGTTAGTAGGTCAAGTTTGTAGGTGGTGGTTTAGGTGGGATTTCCTCTATTACACCAAGGCTAGGAAAATGTTTTGGATCTCATTTTTTTAGGTTAGGGTAGGTTTGATAACACTATCACAAAATAAAGGTAGGTTATATAAAAGTGTCTGATTTTCACAAGGAGGGAGCTTGGGTGAGGTAAGGGTAGGTTGGAAAGGTTTTTTTGATTTGATGGGTTAGTTTTGGTTTGGATTTATATTTGGTAAGGTTGATTTGATGGTAGGTAAGGTTGGGTTGATGATAGGTAAATTTAGGTTAGTGGTAGGTGAGCTAGGTTTAATGGTTGGTAAGGTAGGGTTGATGGTAGGTTCCACAAAATTGATAAGTGGAAGAGGTAGGTTGGTTGGTTCCACATGGGTGAGTGGAAAAGGTTGGTTGGTTGGTTCCATATGGGTGAGTGGAAAAGGTTGGTAGGTTGGTTCCACATGGGTAAGTGGAAGAGGTTGGTAGGTTGGTTCCACATGGGTGAGTGAAAAAGGTTGGTAGGTTGGTTCCACATGGGTAAGTGGAAGAGGTTGGCTAGTTGGTTCCACATGGGTAAGTGGAAGAGTTTGTTTAATTTCCTTGATTGTGATTTTGAATGAAATTTGAGAAGGTTCCACTTGGTTAACAAGTGTCTTGTTTAAGGTTTGGATTATGGTTTCCTTAGTTATAGGTTGACTAAGAACCAAATCTAATGGATGAACCTCATTATGTTGAGGGCTTTAGTTATTGGTGTGTATAATAATGGGTGAAAAAATAGATTAAATGATGGATTTATCTTGAGTTTATGATTGAATGAATTGTTTTTATGAGGTTATTTGGTTTGATAGATTATAAAAATCATGTATAAATAAAACATTTTTAACCTTGTTTTGTTACACACTTCCTTTGACAAAGGCAATTTAGCTCAATTCCTCATATGAGTTCACCAAATATCATTTATTTATTTATTTATATGAATTATATTAGGTTCTCTAGGGTTACCTAAACCTTTCAAAAAAATATTAACTCCTCTCATACTTCCCAAGTTTCATCTCAACTCCTTCCACAATTACGGCTTCACTAGACAACTTTGCACTTGATCTTACTCTCTTTGTAGCCCTTCTTTACTCCAAATCCTTTCTATATGGAAAATTACAGGTGTACCCTAACAAAATAAATACTATTATAAATACCCTTTATGATTTTATATTCCTCTACCAAGTCTTGACCTTTAACCCTTAGTTTAGACCTCCTTTCAAACCCTCTTTTAGCCCCTGTTTACCCCAATTAGGTTTGTTAGATCTTTTTAGGACCCTATCTACATACAGTTGATTCAAAACCATAAAAAAAGATATTTAAAAACTATGTAACCATAAAAATATTTTTTTATATCAAAAACACTAACTCCACACAAAATTTTATGAATTTTTTTGTTAGATTAGGATATAATCAACTAACCCTAGTTTAGGGATTTACCCTACCCTGTCTTAGCTGAGGGCTATCCAAATCCATTTTCTCACCTCTTAAAGAGTTTTAAAAGACCAAAATAGTTTTATAATGTTTTTATAGACATTTTAAAATTTTAAAAACCTTTATATACGTACATTTAATCCACTTTTAAGCATTTCAGGACATATTTACCTTTGACTGTGTCAAACCAATGACTGTTTATAGGTTTGCAATCTATTTACATGAATAACAATATTTTTAGGTCCAAAAAAGTCTCAAAAGAGTTTAAAATTAATAATAAATATTTCCTTAATATACCAAATTCTTAAAAATCAATTCATTGACCCTTTATTTCTTAAAATAATCACTCATTCCAAGTCACATATAGGCTACTTTAGAAAATAGGGTCAGTCCTTTAGATACCTGTGTCTAGGAAGATTTATTATTATTTATAGATATAAAAACCTCTAAAAATATTAGATACTCTTACAACCAATTATAAAAAACCTATAGATTATTTAAAACACAATACATAATTATGGCATTGTCTCTTTGTTTGAATAGTTAACACTCTTTCTCAGTCATAAGAATAATTCATGGCTAGGGGGTTGTTACCAAACACCAAAATTCCAATGAATTTTTTTTTTTAATTATTATATTTAAAAAATCAAATAATTTCCATAAATCTTTCAAAATCTTATGATACAATCATCAAATACTTTTTAGTTCTCTTCTGACCAACATAACTTATAACTAACCAACATGCATAAAATAGGGGTTTGTTTGAATATATCTAAACACCAAATGTATTTATTGTGATTCCTTGAAAAATTAACCTCAAAACAACATTAAAAACACCTTTCAAGAAATTTATATCACTTTTCAAAAGTCATTATACCATCTTTATTGGAAATGATAGTTTATATAAGTAATTTAGATAGATTCCTAAATAGGGTCTATAACTTTCCTTCAAGAACATGGTATCTCCTTCTCTATTCCTTTGAGTTAACTATCATACATGCATTAAACTTTTAACATACCTATAAAAAAATCCATTTTTTATTTCAACAACACATCACATGTAATATTTTATAACCATAATGACCTTCTCAACTGAGGTTTGTATTCTTCTTTAACAGTAGAGTTTTACACACATTTCATCTTCTTCCTATAAAACGTATTCCATTACCTTGTCTATTCAAATGGATTCAACCATATATCTACAAAAACTAACTCCAATACACATAAATAAGTGGCATAACTAATTCTTTCCCCTTGCCTAGGTGGAAACCTCTTTCAATTACATTGTATTAATTTGAATTCCACATGATATAACGTATCTTGAATCAAGATAACAAAACGATGGACTTAAAGAGTAAGGTCCTCAAGCGGGAGAAGCGGGTCCTGAAAAGCCACAAACAAAGTTGATGTCCCAATCAACTTGACAACAAGAGGATCCAGGGTAATATCCACAGTAACTGGGATTCAAAGAAAATGAGTATGGCATGTGAAAGGAAGGGAGAACCCCATAAACAGGAGCCCAAGAGCTGTGCAGAATGGAGAGAGAAACATCAAGTGTGGAGAATTCTGTAGAAAGGAAATGTAACGAGCTACATGGAAAGACTCCACGACTCTAAACCGCATATCATGATGGCCTTCTTCAAAAATTGGTCTAACGACAGGGTCACCTTACATGGTATAACTGTAAATTTAACTGAGGATTTTCTTGTTGAGGTTACAGGGTTGCCAATGGATGGACTCAAATTTTCCAAGCAGACCAGCATTTCGAATGAGGCCTTTTGTAAGTTCCCCAAAATGGATGAGGAGGAGCAGAAGCTGGTCAAAAATGGGGATTTCTATGAGATGGACCAGATTAAAGGGATATGGAGGGACGTCCTATGTTGTATTAGGGAGTACTTCATCCTGGATGGAAGAAGCAAATGAGTGCATAAGTTCCACTTTGTCTTCCTCAACCACTTCAGGAATAAGGTTAGTTTGTCTTTTCCTTTCTATCTTCGTTACTCCCTGATCCAAAGCCTTTATGCTCATAGGAAAAAGGATTTGTGCCCTATTCTTCACGAAGGCCTTATTCTGCTTATTGAAGGCTATTGCAAGAATAGGGCACTGGTTAAGTATCCCAAACAGGGGAAAAATAAGCTGCCAAGAAATAAAAAGAATGAAAATGTAAGCAGGAGAGGCAAAATTAAGACCCCTAGTCCTTATAAACAGAATGTAGAAGAAGAAAGGGGTCAGGAGAGAATTGAAGAACCCGAGGAGGAAAAATCGGAGGATGAAGAAGGAACTGAGAGCTGGGACACCAACTCTAGTAATGATGAAGAAGGGTCTGAGGAAATTGAAAAAGATAAAGTCAATATAGAGGAGGATTCTACTATCAGAACAGAAGAGACGGAGGAAAACCAGAAAGTGTTGGAGGATGATATTGTCCAGGAAGATCCTGGTGAGGACCCAACTTCTAAGAATGAAAAGGAAATTTCTGTCTAGGATGATATTCAAAAAATGGAGATGGAAATTCAAACTGGAATCAATGAGCGGGAACTAAAGAGTCAAGAAGACTTCTTTGAAGAAGCCAGGAATAGCCCCAATAAAAAGTCTGAGGATTGGAGAGGGAAGAATCAAAATGATGAAATACACACTCCTATGACCTGGGTTAACTGTAAAGCTGAGTCTTCTTCCCAATTTGATTCCTGGTTGTGTAGGGAGATCATTGATCTCAAGAGAAAAGTGGAAACTTTGGAAGATTCTTTGAAAGCTGCTTGGAATAAAGTAAACAACATGGAAAATCAATTAAGCGAGATCCCTGTCAAGCTCAAAGCTTACGAAAACAACCTCTGGGAACTAATAAAGGACAACAGAAAGAAAATGGAGGAAGTAACGTCCAACATTTGTGCAGCTGCTATCAATATAGGTAAACGTGCCAATGAGGAGACCAAAGCACTAGAGGGTCCCAGCAAAAGGACAAGGCAAAGTTCCAAAAAGAAAGATACACAAAAAGGAGCTTTGCTAGAGGTTACCACCCAGGAAACTGCTTTGAAAGGAAAAGAAGCCATGAACTTGATACTGGAACTAGATGAATAATCTGGTCCTTTTTGGTGTTGAAACTGGTACTGATCTTTGTTCTCCTTTTGTTATCTTTTGTTTGTTGTGCTACCAGATTTTTGTTTCTGGGTTTTGACCGGATGTGTCTCTAATGGTTTTAGGTCCATTTAAAACCTGTTTTTGCTACTTCTTTGTAGTGTTTTTTAGGCGTAGCCTGTGGGCTTAGACGTTCTTTATTTAGCTCTATGTTTCAGGGTTTCGGGGCCCCTTCAAAACCTATTTTTACCTCAATCTAAAACAAAACGATGGAATTATGAAAGGCCTTTTAAAAAATTTAGACACTTAGTCACACCTATACATATTTCCACCTTCATACATGCACAAAATTCCCTAGATATGACTTTGGTAAATTCAAATTTTTCAAATGGTACATTTTGGAGGGAAACTCCATAAGTTGAATTCTATACACTATGGATAATCTAGACTCCACAAATGGACTAACCATGACCTCTAAAAATTGTAAGACATCTATTAGACCAATCTTAAGATCAAAAATGGATCAAATTAGGGTCATCATGGGATACCCCTACATCATACTACCAAGCTGAGGAATCTTTGCCACATGTATGGAATGATGCACTTGGTATATGTTATTATCTATATGAATTGAAATTCTCTTGAAGTTGTCTACCTCCACTTGCCTCTCATAGATGTTTACATGATCTTGATCCCCACATCTTGGCATCCTCTACTTCATCTTCATACCTACACATGAAAAAACAATGTTAAGAAAAACACATATGCTACCTTTTCCTCCTTGCCATGTAGGTGTACTCCAATCTTCCTCTTCTTCAATCTAATCCACCTTCTTCACTCCATTATCTACCACTATTGAAAATATGCATTCTTCTTCCTTCACCAATAATCCTTGTGCTTCCCATTTTATCTCATGCACTACTTGTGCTTGGTCTTCTTCTTACTGCTATACATCATCACTTCATGACTGATCTCTATCTCTTGTACTTGCATAAGCTACATATTCATCTTCACTATCTCATCTCTTTGATTATCCTCATAGGCCTACCGCATAAGGCTCAATTCTTTGACTTCCTCTTCTTATTCAGCTCTCTTTTTTAAACATTTGTGTTCATTCACTATCTCTTCTTTGGTGCCTATTCCTTACCTATATTTCCATCACAAATCAATTCATTAGCTTTTTCTTTGTACATTTTAGTCTTCTTCTCCTTCACTTGTTTGGTGTCATATCCAAACCATCACCTTTCCATCTTAGTTTCTATTTAAAACTCTATCTTTTTGTCTTCTCTTTCATGGACTTGGATACCATGCTTGCATTCTTGTGTTATCTTACTCTTCACTTTATTTTCTAGCACCTTAACCAATCCTAAACCTTCCATAACTTGATTCCAACACTGTATCATCATCATGAGTCTTTCATCTTTTCTTCCATCTTCACCTTTCAAAGGCAATAGTACATATACCTTTCCATGAAACTTAACAACATATGTATTTGCCTTCCCATCATGTATGGCATGATATCATACTTCCATGGCCTCCCTAACAACACATGACACACATCTATAGGCATAATATTACATAAGACACTATCTCTATATCCACCTATCTAAAACTCAACCCAACTCTATTCACTTACTAGTATATGGGGACCTCTCTAAACCCATGCAATTATGTATGGCTTTGGATGTGGCATCCTCTTCAACCTCAACTTATGCACCATATCCAATGAAACAATGTTATTATTACTACCACCATCAATAACTAAATTACATACCTTACCATGGGCCTTACATTTTCTTCTAAATAAGATCCTCCTTTGGATTCGTTTCATGCATTATTTATATTACATTGAGACTATCCTCATGATCAATGACTCATTATTGTCATGTCCTCTCTCCTCTTTCATCTCTCTCACTCTTTGTTGTTGCATATTATTCTTCATACCTCTTGGACACTCTACTGCCCTATGTCCATCTCTTTTGTAACTCCAACATTGCCTTTAAAATTTCTATCTTGGTCTTCATCTCATTAGACCTTCATCTCTCCTCATTCTTTCATCTAAAAATTTTCAAACCTGCCTTACATGGTGTTGTCTCATGCCCTCTTGATCTACTACATGCACTTGTGTTCTTTCTTGTACCACGTCTCTATTCTCTCTCTCTATCTTCTATTCTTACCAAAAAAAATTCACCTTGATACCTATCTTCTCTTTCTTATCTTTATCCTCTCCCCCTGAGAGTATCCTATATAGCTTCCATTCTCATCATCAATGGAGCAATCATTTAGTTCACCTGGTCTATCAAACTCTTGACCAACTCATCATCTTCTTTGCTTGCTCTCTCCATGGAGCATTGTCTCTAATCACCTATCCTACAATGTACTTCATGACACATTATTATTCCTTACCACATTCCAAAAAATATTTCCCCAAGATCTGATATCAAAATGATGTAGAGCATGTATAAATAAAACATTTTTAACCTTGTTTTGTTACACACTTCCTTTGACAAAGGCAATTTATCTCAATTCCTCATACAAGTTTACCAAATCTCATTTCTTTGTTTAGATGAATTATATTAGGTTATCTAGGATTACCTAGACATTTTAGTCAAATATTAACTCCTCTCATACTTCCCAAGTTTCATCTCAACTCCTTCCATAATTCTAGCTTCACGAGATAACCTATTCCAAATACCCTTTATTGTTTTCTATTCCTTTACCAAGTCTTGACCTTTAACTCTTATCTCAGACCTCCTTTTAAACCCTCTTTTAGCCCCTGTTTACCCCAATTAGGTCTATTAGGTCTATTTAGGACCATGTCTACATACAGTTGATTCAAAACCATAAAAAATCTAAAAAAAAACTTTTTAACTATAAAAATACTTTTTAATATAAAAAATTCTAACTCCACATAAAATTTTATGAGTTTTGGCTGGTTAGATTAAGAGATAATCAACTAACCCTAGTGTAGGGTTTTACGGTATCTTGTCTCCACCATTTTCTCACCTATTAAAGAGTTTAAAAATACCAAAATAGTTTTATAAGGTCTATACAAACTGGGTTCAAGTTTAAAAACCATTAGATACATAAATTCAACCCATTATTAATCATTTCAAGACATATTTGCCTTAATTGTGTTAAACCAATGACTATCTATAGGTTTGTAATCTATTTAGATGAATAACAATATTAACAAGGCCACCAAAGTCTCACAAGGGTTTAAAATGAATACCAAATCTTTCATCAATAAACCAAATGCTTAAAAATCAATTCACTAACCCTTTTTTTCTTAAAATAATCACTCATTCCAAGCTACATACAGGCTCCTTCAAGAAACAAGGTCAGTCTTTTAGATACCTGTGTCTAGGAAGCTTTATTGTTATTTATAGATCTAATAATCTCTAAAAAGAGTATATATTATTTTAACCAATAAAAAACAACCTTTAGATTATTTAAAATACAATACACAATTATGTCATTATATTTTCATTTAAAATAGTTAACACTCTATCTCAGTCATAAGAACATTTCAGGGATAGGGGGTTGTTACCAAACACCAAAATTCTAATAATTTTTTTTTGTTAATTATTAGCTTTAAAAACTCAAACAATTTCCATAAATCTTTCAAAATCTTATGAGACAATCATAAAATACTTTTTAGTTCTCTTCTAACCAAACATAGCCTATAACTAGCCAACATGCACAAACATGGGTCTATTTGAATATATCTAAACACCAAATGTATTTATTGTGATTCATTGCAAAATTAACCTCAAAAGACCTTTCTAAAAATTTATATAACTTATGAAAATTTATTATACCATCTATATTATAAATGATAGTCTGTATAATTAATTTAGATAGATTCCTAAATAGGGTCTATAACTTTCCTTCAAGAATATGGTGTCTCCTTCTCTATTCCTTTGAGTTAACTCTCAGAGATGCATTAAACTTTCAACATACTTGTAAAAAAACCCATTTTAATTATTTCAAAAACACATCACATGTAATTTTTAATAACCATAATGACCTTCTCAGCTGAGGTCTATATTCTTCTATAAAAACAGATTTTTATGCACATTTCATCTTCTTCCTACAAAACCTGTTCCATTACCTTGTCTATTTGAATGGATTTAGCCATCTTTCTATAAAAACTAACTCCAAAAAACCTAAATATGTGGCATAACTAATTCTCTCCCCTTGCCTACATGGAAACCTCTATCAATTACATTGTATTAACTTGAATTCCACATGATATAATGTATCTTGAATCAAGACAATAAAACCATGGATTTATGAAGGGCCTCTTACAATGTTTAGACACTTAGTCACACATATACATATTTTCACCTCCATACATGCATAAAATTACCTAGATATGACTTTGGCAAATTCAAATTTTTCAAATGGTGCATTTTGGAGGGAAACTCCATAATTTGAATTATATGCACCTATGGACAATCTAGACTCCACAAATGGACTAACCATGACCTATAAAAACTATAAGACATATATTAAACCAATATTAAGACCCAAAATAGATCAACTTGGGGTCATCATTGGATGCCCCTACATCAATAGGTTTGGTTGATTTGATAGTTTGGGTAGGTTTGATTTCTTAGGTAAGGTTGATAAGGTGGGGTGGTTTGATAGGTTGGGTAAGGTTGATATGTTGGTTTGATAGTTATTATTTGGATGGAAAATAAGATATACCAAATCTTAGTGTTTAGATAAAGAGGGTTACCTCAAATTGGGTTGGGGTAGTTGATATGATGATTAGGGTAGGTGATCTAATGACCGATGAGGTTGGATATGTTAAAGTTGAGGTTGGTTATCATAATTGTTAAGTTGGTGTTAATGGGTTGTTGGTTGGGTATAATGATGGTTAAATGTTAGCTAATAGGTTATTATTTAGTTTTAATTGAGATTTTATTTGTTTTAGGTGAGGGTGATTGGTTATGGGTACCAGAAATAGATGACTCTAATTTGATTATCCGGTCCATTAACATTGTAACTAGCTTAGGTGGTAATTGATAGTTTATTGGTTGTTTGTAGTTGAGGTTTTATTGGCTATAGGTAAGGTTTTATTGATTATAATTTAGTTTGGGTTGCTTTTTGATAAGGTAGGTTTGATTATGGGTGAGGCTGGGTTGGTTATTGGTAAGGTAGGAAGCACAAGTTGCTCATGATGGAAGGTATTGCTCTAAGGTGAGATGGTTGTTCTCCAATATCCTAGAAAATTTAGGATCTCAAGGAGAGAATATAGGTTGGTTCCCCATTGGAAAATGAAATAGAGGTAATATGGTGGAAGGTAGGTTTCTCACAACTCAAAACAAAGAGTAGACAAGAAAAAGTCAAAAAGGTAAAACACACACTAAAGTACATTGCCTCTTAGGGTTTTTTTAGTCTCTCTTATGGCTTATGCCTTAAGTTAGAAAGAATATTTTAGGAGATTTGGCTTTTATAAAATGTAATAAAAGATAATTCTATGGTTGGTTTCAATTTACTTATGGCTCTCAAAATCTATATTGAAATTTAGTACTGGCTTGATGTTCGGGCATACCCCCTCACTTCACACACTGTAGTGATAAGGGTGTCAAGTGCTTAACTAGTATATACTAATTTATAGAGTTTATACTCAACCAGAGAGCTGAGTTTTGATTTTTTTAATTGGTAGTGAAGTCCAAGTAAGATATCCAAAGGGTGAAGGTGTAGACACCGAAATCGTGTCGACTCCCCTGGTCCTTCCCCGTCTTATTCTTCTTCGCCTATTGAACCCTTGCCGATCACTTGTTTCACCAGCATTGACCCTGGCAGCATGTAAAGAGGAGCACAGAGTGAAAGGTAGACTCTATCCCCATTATGCATCTGCCGACGTCGGTCTTTACCCGACCGATGTCGCCGACGTCGGTCACCTATCGGCCGACGTCGGCAATCCTGCCGACGCCGGTCACCTTCCCCTGGTCCGTTATCAGTCGGTTTCCCGAAACGGTTGACAAACCATTTCTGGAACCGTCCCCGTCCCCCGCCTTCATCAACCTCCGCCAGCCATTCAAATCGGATCCCATCCCCGAACGCTGATCAACCGAATGCTGAGCAACCAACCTGCGAATTCCTCCACGAACCTGTGAACTCTGAGCAATCATCGACACTACGACATCAACTAATCTGCACACCATGGCTTTCATCGGGTCTTCTACCAAGTAAGTCTTTATTCTATTTATTTCATTTTCTTTCTTAGTTATTATTTATTTTCTGTCTTCCCAACTGTTCAAACTCCTCAGACTCTGTCTAAACCTCGTCCCTGTCTTTATCAAACCCTATCTCGACTCTGTCTAAACTTCGTCCCTGTCTTTATCAAACCCTACCCTGACCATATCAGACCCTGTCCCAACTGTTCAGACCTATCCCGACTCTGTTCAAACCCCCCAGACTCTCCCTGAACCTGCCCGACTCTCTCAGAACCTGTCCCGAACCGTTTCCCAGAACCTGCCCCTACCGACGCCGGTCACTGCCCCGACCGACGACGGCACCTTGACCGACGTCGGCACCTTACCTAACCGACGCTGGCACCACAGAGACTGACGCCGGCGACTGTGCAGAACAGTGCCGCTTATCAGGTACGCCTTTTATTTTTCTGTCATTTATTTCTGTCATTATCATCTACTTTCGTCCAATTTTCTACTCTTTTTTATCAGTGGGTTGATATCCTTCTAGGGAGTCTTCGTACTTCCGGGATCGGGCATTCGCCTGACAACCCACCATATCTTTGACTAACGTCTTCTCGTGTTTTAGTTTCTTTTTTGCAGGTGTCATTCCTCCACAGCCAAAGAGGAGAATCTTCCAACGTCTGATTTCGGTGCGCACGACTATATCAGGTACTTCTAGCCTTAACCATCTTTCAGTTTCTTATTTCTTCTTTGAATGTAGAAAGCAATTTTGCATAGAAACATTCTGGCACGCCCGGTGGGACCCTAGGTCCTCCTTGGGTTCTTTCTTTCTTTCGTTCATTTAGGTGCATTAGGTTTCTTCCTTTTCGCCTCCTTTCGTCTCTTCTTAAACGACATCATAAGCAGAACTAAAATGAACACTTCTTTCTTTCTTGCATTTCTAGACTAGACTAACTCATATTCTTCGACTCTTTCTCCATTCGTCTTCATACGAACAAACATTTCGACTTGGACATTAAAACACTCTGCATTCATTTCTGTTTGCCTGTATCTCTTAGACCACACATAGTAATTAAATCGCATATTGAATTAATCTAGATCACTTCATGTTACACGACCAAACCACCTGCACAAAACAAACATAAAACTTACCTGAGACAAGGCCCGACTGGGATTTCATCACCCAGCAGATACCTTACCTGTCCCGGTGACCCTACTTGGATTTCATCACCAAGGGGGAAGCCCACTCCGTTCTCTGGCGGAGTCTAATCTCTAGGCGAGGTATATCTTGGCTAAGCGAAACCAGCTAACCACTGGAATCGTGAAGTGAGGGGAGCTTGCTCCTTAGCACCAGGCCGCGTACCAGACCCTAACACAGACTTCTTGAGCACCATAACAAAACCCGAAACCATCCATAGACCGCCTTCTTCTAGGACCTGACTCTCAAAACCAATCCTCCTCTACACACATTCTAAGGCATAAGCCATTATAATCCTAAAAATTTACTCCTAGAGTTTTAAGATCTGCTTGTGTCTTCTTCTTTTTCGTTCTTATCTGCTTGTTTGAGCTTGTGAGGACGTCCTTTCTTGCCTTGAATGGTTCTGACACGTAGTCAAACCAAGGCCCTTCTTGACCACGCTAGCCATCAATCGCTTTCGCCTACCCCGCCTACAACCAATCATATAATGGAGTTCTATTCGAAGACCGAAAGAATTCCTACTAGACTATCTCCAACCCAGACGCCTATCATCCCAGAAGGGGACCAAGACTTTGCAAGATTCTTGGACCTCAATACCGCAGCCCTCCAAAACTATCTCGCAAGAAAACCAATGCGGGACCTTTCAGATGACGTGGCGACGACATCAACACCGTTCGCCACCCAACCTTTTATGACTCAACCTTTCGCCTCAACCATTAACCCGACCATGGCCTATATGCAAAGTTCGGCCTCCTCGTCTATTTTTAGACCAACCTCCACCGAGGTTTCATTACCCCCTCAACCACCTGCAATTCAACCAAGTTCTACATCATATCAGAACTTGATTGCCTCGACCCCACACACTCTTGCGCCTATATATGCAGGAGTGCCTACCTCGCCCTTTGTCAATACCATCACACAACCTCCTTTGGCGGTATCTAGTCAGCCTATGCCTTCTACCTTCATAACGCAACCACCCTTAACCTCTACTTCTGCCCCTGCGACTAGCCATCCGTACATTGTACAACCGACTATGTCGCACGCCTCTTCTAACCTCTTTCAAGCGCCTTACAACCTAGGAGGCGCTCAACCTACCAATCTGTCAGCAGACGTCATCAAGATGCTGATGGATAAAATGTCCCGTCTCGAAGCTTCTATCTCCGGTTCAAGCAATACTTTGTCATATGAACAAGTTTGCAGCGAGCCCATCCACCCTTCTGTCCCTATTCGACCATACCCTAACCATTGGGAGCTTCCTAAATTTACTCACTTTCAGAGTAAGGAAGACCCACAACAACATCTACGGGCATTTAGACATGCCTGTTACCTTATCGCCCACGACGATGCATTACTTCTACGCACGTTTCCTATGTCGCTTTCTGGCCCTGCCCTTGACTGGTATAGTTCTCTTGCCAGACATTCTATCTTTTCATTCATCCAACTTGCCCAACTATTCGTTGACCATTTTTCTATCAATATCACTAAACAAGTTTCGATCACAGACCTTTACTCCATCAGGCAATTTGACGACGAATCAATCATCGATTTTGTCGCTCGTTGGAGAAGCTTGATCAATCAGCTCTCCTTCTCCTTGCCTCAACCCGAGCTCATTGAGCTCTTTTCTCGAGCATGTGTCAGTCATATCTCATCCACCCTGCGGGTTCAGACATTCCACACTTTCGACGAGGCCTTCACCATGGCCCAAAAGCTTGAACTCCGCGCCATTGAAGAAGATAAGGTCAAATTGTGTAACACTAACACAAGAACCAATGACCATTCTTCTTCCAGACCTTTTTCTGCCCACTCTCACTCCAAGGAGTCGGCAAACACTGTCATCTTTAGACCATCATCTTCAACAATAACCAACCGAACATCATCTTCAACATTAGACTACATCAATAAACATTTTCAACGTCAATCCATACAGCGTCAATTCACTCCAATTAGGGAGTCATATGCCTCTGTCTTGGATAAACTCGACAAGGGGGATCTTATTTTGGATAACCCGAACGCACCGCCCAACCAAAACCTTGACATCTTCAAGCAACCTCTTTCTAATCACCTGCCTACTCAAGACAACGTCCAAACCATAATCAATGACCCTCAAGACCATGATATACACACGGTCGACACTATCTTTTCTCTTATCCCTAACCAACCTCTTTCACAGGTGGAAGACCTTTCTTCCCCTATACCTCCTCCACATGGCGAAGAACTTTCTTCTCCCACTTCTCCTCCAGCGACTTCTCCTATATTAGAGGACGCTTTGACCACATCAACACCAGCTGCCTCGCCTTCATCCTTATTATCATCCATAGACGATCATACCTTTCTGACTCTCCAACCACACACAGAAGCCATGACTATTCCAGAGCTCTTTCCACTTAAAGAGCCCATACCTTTAATCTCTTCTCAATCGAGAGAAAAATCGTCCACATCTAAGTCCAAACCCGCGCAGGCGTCCATCATGCCCAAAGAGACTAAACCTCTTGGTGTTCGCCCCACATCTAATCTTGCCTCGCATAAAGGTGGCCCTCAACCCAAACCAAAGAAGGCTACTAAACCACACCAGAGGATTCCTCCCCTATCTTCGTCATTACCTTCAATCTTGGGCCCACATCCGTCTACTTTACTCGGAGTGCTTCTCACTCCCATTCTTCACAGAGGTAAGTCACCTCCATTATTCTATCAACCCGTTAGACTTATACCTTCTTCAAACCATCAACCAACGCCTCTTACGCCTCCCAAACCAATGTCACCAACCCTCTCTGCAATAAAACATCCCGACCCGTTAGCAGGTTCATATGCCTTGCTCTTACGGCAATTGTTGCAGTCCTCTCATCTCTCTCTCCCGCCTCTTAGACCATATCACTCTCTCGGACCAAAACCTCCATGGTTCGATGACACTTGCATTTGTGCGTATCATCGCACGCCTGGGCACGACACGGAGCATTGTCATGCCCTCAAGGTCATCGTTCACCAATGTTTAGAGAATGACACCTCTCTCTTCGACCACGTTATCAACAAACCTTCAACACCACCCCACTCATCAACCCTCGGATCAAGGCCATCTTGGTTCGACAACTCTAAATTCTGCCACTATCATCACACTCCGGGACATGACACCGAGCGTTGTTGTGCTCTTAAAGCTGTCATTCGTCACCACCGGAAAAAGGACACCCTTCTTATCAAGGATCCTCTTGACCCCACCTCTGACAAATTATCAACACCAACCCATACCTCTCCAACCTCGTCATCTAAATCGGGATCTCCACGTCAGACTAAGGTCCCTTCGCTGGCTTTAACCCCTTTATTCGACATCAACACCGTCCATCTGACCACTAAACCTCAATCGACCTTAACTAATCCGTCAAACATTCTCCCTAGCCGCTGGGGGAATTTAACCCTCATCCAAACTTCGACCAATTTTTCAACACAGTCTCGACCACATATCAATCACTCTTTCAACTTAACCTCAACCAGACTAGCAACCAAACATTTAACCCGACCTCAACCAAACATTCGACCCAACCAAAGATCAAATACCAACCAATCAACCCTCGACCAACCATTGACCAATTATCAAATGGCCAAATCTCAACCAAACATTCGACCCAACCTTTATTCGACCCAATCTTTTTATCAAAACATTCAACCCTTTTTCAATCAATCAACAACCATATCAACCAACTTCACATCCACTCATCAATCAACACTTGACCAATCTGGAAAGAGGCAAATGGGGCAAGTTTGCTCCTAATTGACTCGGACCTTATCATGCACATGTATATACCAGGGATTTATCAGACCCTGACCCCTTTTTATGCGTTGCATCTGCGACCGTTCTACTGCTAGTCGAGTATTCGTCCACTTGACACTTAACTTGAGCTCGTCCCTTGAGCAATCCCCGTCCTCTTTATCCTACTTCCTTTCAACCCTATTCCTCTTAACAATTCCTATAACCCTTTTATGATATATGGATACTTTGTCCTACTAAAAGGGAGCCCTTGACCTTCTACAATCTTATCCATGACTCCATTTCTATCAAAACAAATCAAGATGTCAAAACATATCCATGGTCACTATATCTATATCAAAAAAAAAAAAAAAAAAAAAAAAAAACAGACTGCTCCCTCGAAGGACAGCTGTACTATCATTGCTGTAATAAATAGACTGCTCCCTTGAAGGACAGCTATTCAAAAGCCCTATTATTAAACAAAAATCTAGACCACTCCCTCGAAGGATGGCTATGACTACTCTGGCAATAAACAGCAACTTATTTTAGAAGCTTCCCGCATTGATCAGCTTCGCAACCTGACCACCAAGCAAATGACATCTCTATGCAGGCTTCCCGCATCGATCAGTCTGCCTCTTAAAAAAAAAAAAAAAAAAACGAGTCACGGACTTGGCTTGTAGTTGTCTCAGGGTCTCCTATAAAAAGGGGCAAAGTTATCTCTGCTCTTAAAACGGGTTACCCTCCTTCCTCCTCCTATCACCCGCTCAAGGGACTTCGAGCTCACTTTAATGTCGAAGTGATTCGATTACCGCTCTAACATAACCACGGTCAACGACGTCACGCATGAATGGGGCTCTTGGTTCTCATAACCCCCTATCTATGCTTCCTTTTTGGTCCTTGTCAATGAAAGAGCAATATGCTTTTCACTTCTTCTGCACTTTGGTCACATTCACCTTCATCACTTGTCAATCGACTCAGCTCAACTCTCTTTTCAGACCATCAACCTGACCTAGCCTATTCACCCTAGTTTCTATGGACACCAATACACATGGAAACTATCGACTCGACCCGATTTATGTTAAGCATAAACCAATACTTGCTGAAGCATAAATAGACCTCAATTCATTTTTAGCATACATCCATCACGAATATGGAATATTGCTAGGGATGAAAAACCCATCAACCAATGTTGCAGAATACACCATTTGGAAAAGGCTGCAACATCTTTTTTTTTCTCATCATTTCATCCAATCATCGACCAATCTATCAACCATTTTAACCACCTGTCTACCACTCGGACCCTTTGTCTGAACTACATTGGTCTGAGGCCCTATCACCAGGGCTATGTAGGCAGCACTCAGTTGACATGGGGTCTTCTGAGGTTAGCTCGACCATTCTCATTTGTCCGTCTCTCTGATGGACAAACCTTCTTTCCTTCTTTTAACCATAATCTTGTCCTTGACCACGACCCATTTTATCCCTTTGACCCTCCCTCCCTTCTAGGGAGAACTACATCGGCCTGAGGCCCTATCACCAGGGCTATGTAGGCAGCACTCAGTTGACATGGGGTCTTCTGGGGTTAGCTCAGCCGCATCCTTTCATCCATTCATCCATCCATCGACCACCAACCATTGGAGATCATACCTATCTCCTCCGACCTCGACCACTTCCAAGACGTTGTTGCCTTGATTGTTTTTGCATGTATGCTACCTCATGACTGGTTAGCAGAATTGTGCGCAGACCTTTTTGGACCCTCACAAGTATAGGATCGCACACCGGTTGATCCGCACTACTTGTGACTTTTTCGCGTTTCTAGGAGCACTTCCTGAGACCGGGATACCTGGAATGCGACGACCCATTTGGAGCTTCAGCTTAGATTGAGTGACCCGATCAGCAGATGACTAAATGCTGGGGCCCGGTTACTTCAATTTTGGCACTCCTCGACCCTTGACCTGCGACACTTTGACCTGACCATCTCGTGCAGTGGTATGCACGCAATCACGACCTTTGTAGCATTCACCCTCACCCCTTTTTCATCCACTCTTTATCAAATCAGCACCCGATTCCCGGTTCCCTTCCATCGACTCCTGCTTTGAGGGGGAATACCTCATCCTTACTCGGGGCATTTCGCTTCCTATTTTGTCTTGCAGTTCATTCGAACAACCAACAAGATGAAATCAACCTTATCCCTTACCTGGGGCACTCACTCCTATTTTTGTCTTTCAGTTCATCCAGAACAACCAACAAGACAAAAAGGGGCAAATGTAGACACCGAAATCGTGTCGACTCCCCTGGTCCTTCCCCGTCTTATTCTTCTTCGCCTATTGAACCCTTACCGATCACTTGTTTCACCAGTATTGACCCTGGCAGCATGTAAAGAGGAGCACAGAGCAAAAGGTAGACTCTATCCCCATTATGCATCTACCGACGTCGGTCTTTACCCGACCGATGTCGCCGACGTCGGTCACCTATCGGCCGACGTCGGCAATCCTGCCGACGCCGGTCACCTTCCCCTGGTCCGTTATCAGTCGGTTTCCTGAAACGGTTGACGAACCATTTCTGGAACCGTCCCCGTCCCCCGCCTTCATCAACCTCTGCCAGCCATTCGAACCAGATCCCATCCCCGAACGCTGATCAACCGAACGCTGAGCAACCAACCTGCGAATTCCTCCACGAACCTGCGAACTCCGAGCAATCATCGACACTACGACATCAACTAATCTGCACACCATGGCTTTCATCGGGTCTTCTACCAAGTAAGTCTTTATTCTGTTTATTTCATTTTCTTTCTTAGTTATTATTTATTTTCTGTCTTCCCAACTGTTCAAACTCCTCAGACTCTGTCTAAACCTCGTCCCTGTCCTTATCAAACCCTGTCTCGACTCTGTCTAAACTTCGTCCCTGTCTTTATCAAACCCTACCCTGACCATATCAGACCCTATCCCGACTGTTCAGACCTATCCCGACTCTGTTCAAACCCCCCAGACTCTCCCTGAACCTGCCCGACTCTCTCAGAACCTGTCCCGAATCGTTTCCCAGAACCTGCCCCTACCGACGCCGGTCACTGCCCCGACCGATGACGGCACCTTGACCGACGTCGGCACCTTACCTAACCGACGCCGGCACCATAGAGACCGACGCCGGCGACTGTGCAGAACAGTGCCGCTTATCAGGTATGCCTTTTATTTTTCTGTCATTTATTTCTGTCATTATCATCTACTTTCGTCCAATTTTCTACTCTTTTTTATCAGTGGGTTGATATCCTTCTAGGGAGTCTTCGTACTTTCGGGATCGGGCGTTCGCCTGACAACCCACCATATCTTTGACTAACGTCTTCTCGTGTTTTAGTTTCTTTTTCGCAGGTGTCATTCCTCCATAGCCAAAGAGGAGAATCTTCCAACGTCTGATTTCGGTGCGCACGACTATATCAGGTACTTCTAGCCTTAACCATCTTTCAGTTTCTTATTTCTTCTTTGAATGTAGAAAGCAATTTTGCATAGAAACAGAAGGTTTACTACTAGGTGATGAAATCCTAGTTAGGCCTTATGTTAGGTGTTAAGATGTGTTGATTGATAAGTGGTTTGGTATGGTGTGTGACAAAAATTTGAAGCTATGATTGATTACTTTGATTTTAATTTAACTAAATGAGATAAACATGCAAGCAATCAATGTATTCAATTAATTTTATACCCAAAATAAAATTTCAATTTCAATGTATGAGCATAGAATAAAGAAGAAAGGGGGACTAGATGTAATTAGGTCCCACTAGGTGTGCCAAAATGTTTTACTCAAATTTTTATTTGTATTTATTATAGAATAAAGGTAAAACTAAAAGAGGGGTAGAGGTTGGTCCAACCTAGATAGGTGTGAACTCCATGATTTAAATGGTTGTAGATACTCTTCTTTGGCTTGGAAAGATGACCTGCAATAAGAGAAAACTAGAAAAGGGTTGGTTAGTTAGGTAGATGGGTGGATTGCCTAACAAGATAGATCTAAGAAGCATGAGATATCTAAGAGGCTATCAATCCACCTTTTTGATACAAGTTAATGTTGAAAAAAAGGTTACATAACATAAAAGTACTAGATCTAAAGAGATAAATACTTTATAAATGATTACTAATGTTTTAACAAAATAACATTTAGGTGAATGTTAAATTATTAAATAAATGTTCATGTATGGTTAGGTTATTGCTTTTGGTCTATAAAGTGATAGAGGCTAAGAAAATAGGGTCTAGTTGAGGTTTTGGTGGTTACTTGTTACTTGTTAGTTTTTGGTCAAAAGGGTTCATATAGTACCATTAATGGTCAAAGTGACTATCAGTGATTAGATCAATTATTAGTGGTTAGGTGATTAATAGTAGTTTGATAGCTAACCATTGATGATTAGGGTGACTATTGGCAGTTTGACAGTCGACTATTAGTGGTTAAGATGATCATTGATGGTTAGTATTGATAGGTCTGAATAAGGTAAAAGGTTGGATAGGTTTAGAGGTTAGAGGGAAAATGGTAGATAGGTACAATAGGTTGTTGAAATGGGAGCAAGGTAAATTAATACATGAACATAAATACTTATCTCATGATAGAAGATTATTTGACTTATTGAAGTGTCTAAAGTAACTTTAGCAAAGTAATAGTTGGGTAATGTTGGTGAAGTTTGGAATGATTTGGGAAGAGTAATTGTACTTTTCCTAAAGAATAATAGAGGTTCAAGTCTTTATTGTGTTGTTATAAATGAAAACTTGCTTATTTATGGATCTTATTTCCTCATTTTTCAACTCCCACTCCCCTCCTTTTATAGGCAAAGAGAGATGGAGGTAAAAGGTTCCATAGGAGGTTTGGTTGATGATTTTGAGGTTTATGATGCATTAGCAAATAGAGAAGGTAGACATCTAGATCATATTTTGATGTGTTATCTCACATACAGATCAAGTTGCTAAGTTTAGGTATTGACCGTCAATGGTTAGAGTGTTAACCATCAATGGTCAAAGTGTTGTCAAGATGATCATCAGTGGTTAGAGAGACCATTGATAGTCAAGGTTCAAAGGGTAAAGGGTTTAAGTTCAAAGGGTTAAGTTTGGTCAAGATGGGTTAGAAGGTGAGTTAGTCAAAGAGTGTTTTGACTTAGGTTTATGATCGAAAGGGTGTGAATGGGAGGTTGGGAATTTAGGGGTATTTTAACATCTAGAATTATCATGTGTGGTTTTCTAGTGTCTAACTATCTACAAATTCAAACATTCTAGACTTTTTTCGATTCCCTTTATGCCCTATCAACAATTATGCATTACTCATCCCAGTTTTGACTCAATAAAACCTCTTTTTTTGTGATGGGCCATTTACAGGGAATTTATGTGATAATGGATCTGGGGGAGATTTTCTTTATGGGGAAAATAAGATTATTTTTAGACAAGGTACAAGACATTGATCTAATAATAGGGATGAAATGTTAGCCATCTTCACACTAATCAATCTATCTTTAGAGCAAGAAGTTATGGAGTTAGAATCCCTTTTAGACTCTTTGATTGTTTGTAACTTGATCAATTATAGGGCTAGATGCAACAACATTTCTCTATGTCATATTTTAAATTTCATTTTATCCCTTTATTTAGACTTCCACCACATTTCCTTTAACCAATTATATATATAATACAACATGGAATCAAACAAGCTAGCAAAGGAAGCTTGAAACCTAGAAGAAGGTAAGATTTTCACTTTGTGCTTTGGTGTTGATGGGAATCATATCGAGAGGGTGATATCCCTCAGATAAGATGGATGTTCATGCAAGATCATCTTTATATTATGACTATAAAACACTCATGGGTTGAGCTCATATTCCCCATTTGAGGTTTTTTATTATTTTTATATGATCTGTGTCATTCTCTTTATGGTACATTTTCCTCCTGAGTCATTTTGACTTGGTTTGTTTTCTCCCACCCCCATTGGGGACTATTTTTCTTGGATATATATTTTACTATATGAATAAATATGTCATCAATTTTCTTCTTGATATATATATATATATATACACACACACACATAGTTACTACCTAGATATATATGTAGGTTGTGTGTGTGTGTGTATTATAATATAATATATATGTGTAGATATTATATAGGTAAACAATATAAATATATACATATATAGTATAGGTAGTATTATATATATATATATATATATATATATATATATATATATATATATATATATATATATATATAATACTACATATATATATATATATATATATATATATATATTCCTTATATTATCTATATACTTGTTGAGGTCAACATACCCCCATTTTTTGAAAATTGGGACCTTTAAGATACTTTGAGCCTTAACTCTAAAACCATGGCATGTTTTAAACATTATTTGAATTTGAATATCATCCACTTTGATAGAATTAATCTACTAGTTTATGGTTTTGCTTTGTGCTTTCTTAATATTACTAATAATTGGTCTTCATGTCTTATAGTTGCAAGTTTTATGGGGCCCTATTGAAGGGTTCATGATTATAATTTACAAAGTGGCTCTATTCAAGTTTTCAATAGCCTTAGGTTTGTCAAAATTTGAATCTAAATTCATGTTCTGAAACTTCTCCTTTAGAAAACCCTAGTTCAATCCCTTGGTTCAAATTTACATTTGGTAGGAGCATTTGGTGGGAATAATTTGAATTTTGACTTAAGTCTAATTTCATGCTAAGGCTTAGTCATGTTTTGCATCATGACCAAACCCTAGCCTAAAATCATTCTTGGTCCCCTTTATTATTTTCCCCCCTTTTGTTTCCTTTATGTTCTAACCAGGTTTAACATTCATGAGTGGTAAGATCCTTTTAATTTTCTAACATGGTCCCTTTTATTACCTATTTATCCTAAAGCCTTAATGCTAAGGCCCCATTCATGTTTATCAACATAAACAAGACCTTAACCTCAATTCTTTAGCTTAAGTTTATTTCATCTTGAGTCTTAACTTAAAGACCTTGCTTCTTTGTACATCTAATAGCCTGTACGTAAGTAGAGCTGAAGATCAGATAGCATGAAAGAAGCCCAAAGGTTGGATGGACCCTAGTATTAAATATAAGATTAAGCCTAAGTTTTATCATAAGGCCTTGTTGTATATTTTAATATACCAAGACCTTAGTTTAAAACATAGGGTTTTGACTTTAATTAATCAAAAGAACTAATCACATATAAGTACCTAGATCATGATACATGGTTTATAGTCACTCATGGATTTAGATCCAATGGAATGAATACAATGTCAAAAAATCAAAAGGCCCAAGAAGCCATGTGAATCCACCATGTGGCACTCCTACATATATAAATTTGATGAGCTTAAAATTGGCATTCTCATAGCCATCATTTGACATTTGTGAGGCCATCATTAACATCTATGAGACTATCAAATTTAATCCCACCAAACCTAAAAGACTTCATGAGCTTAAATTTTACATTCTCATGAATGTCATTTTATGTCTTCGAGGTTTACATTGATGTCTATGAGATCATCAAATTCAAGCTCATCTAACATTTTTTACTTAGACAAAGGGGCATGTTTTATGTCATTCAAGGGGTCATTTGATGTTATAATTTAAAACTTAGCATAAAACATCTTAACATAATTTTATAGCATGTTTATTAACATGAAATAAACTTAGCAAAAAAAAATTTAGCCTAAGTCCTTTTTATAACCATGTATTGATTAAAACTTGTGCACCTTGTAGGATCAACAGCTCATGTTTCACCGAGACTGGATGATCCAATGGTGTGAGATCACTGATGACTTTTCAAAGGTTCTAGAAGATCCTATAAGCTAAACATATGGTAGACACACATTCAATATGTGATTGGTGTAGGATATGAAGCTAAAAGAGCCCATAGAGGTGCTAAGTGGCACAACCATGGGGATCTATGTAAAGATGGCCAATAACATATGAGGGCTTGGATCATGATCAATGTCCTATATTTATCCTTGGATCTTGATCAAATGATGCAAAGAAAAAGGTAATTGTTAACTGGCAATGGTTAGTGATTTGAAGAAATTTATAAAAAATGTCGCTAAAATTGATAGATAGATGCCAAATAAGTGCCATGCAAGCACAAAATGATAAAATGAAGATCTTGTGTGCTTGAAAATGCAAACATATAAAGGCAAAGGTAAAAATCAAATCTAAGGCATGTATGAACCAAATTCCAAGTAAGACATCAACATTAAAGCTTCAAGAGATCCCCAAACTTGCATAAAAGCCTTAATTTGAGCTTGGATTGATCATAATTAAGCTAAAAGAGAGTCTAATAGTAATTTCAGAATCAAATACTTAACCTAGAGACCATTTAGAACACATTAGTAAGTAATTTTCAAAGTTTAGAAGCCATGGTAGCTCAGAGGCAATAATATAGGGATGAGATAGATTTGTATTTATCTATAGATAATGAAGGGAGGGTCTTTAAGGATATAGACATGGACACTTCTACATTGAGCATAGGTAATAAGAACTGGTCTAAGCTCTTTTAGACCATTAAAGGCAAGCATCCCATCATGAAAGAAGAATATAAGATTACCACTATAACCAAAAGGTATTATGACCTAGTTGTAATCCAAATGGCCAATATCCACCATGTCGCCACCAAACTAGAGATAATCCATTGTATCAACATCCTTGCTCTCATTTTTAAGGACTATAGGATTGAGAAGGGTTGGATTATTCATGAAAGGACTTTTAGAATAATTTAATTCATTTCCCCATTGGCCTTTGAGAGTTATTACAAGATTCCAAAAACCCAAGTGGATTTGCCCATTATTAAGGAATGGCCTAGCAAGAATGATCTAGACACCATCCTTAGGCCATGGTTTCTACATGGGAACCATGTGATCTAAGACCCTACTAGAAATATCCTAATTTCCTGATTTAGAGAGTGGGTTAGTGTAATCATGACTCAATTGAGTATAATCTATGGGTCCCCTTCAACCAATTATGTTAATAAGATTTGGGTGTCTTACATCTACTTCATGGTAGAGGAAGAACTCAATCCCCCAATTAGAGAGATGATAAACATCTATTTGGAATGGAAATTGATATCCACTAGGAAAAAAACTAGGACATAATTCTTCATGATATTCTATATATTGGATGCCTTGTTGGCCTCCACCCAGATCACTTATATCAAAAATTGGTCACCTAAGGATAGATTTACAGTCTCCTACCACTGTTCAAAGCTACATATATTAAAATATAAGCATAACATCTAATTCATTTATGATTGTGTGTATCTAGACTTGGTAAAATCCATCATAGGGATCCCCATGCCTAGGGTAAGCCCTCTAATCAATAAATATGTGGATCTAATGGGAGACATATGGTTATATTCAGATTATACAGTGATCAAAATTGAGGGGATTTTGATCTAACCTTATAGGCTATCTATTTATGTTTCCAACAAGCTGGTAGAGTAAGAAATTACATAAAAACTTCTTAATGGTGTGGACATAGTGTGCAAAGACAAGAGGAAAGGCCTCCTCCATTCTTTTCCTTTAACCATTATTAATACTATGTTATAAAATTAGGATCAAGTGAATACTATGGCCAGGAATAAGGAATATTTCAAATTACAACTTAATGAGATGAAGATGTGGAACCCCAATGACATGGTCTCCACACACTTGAAATCCAACCAATTATCCAAGATACTGTATGATCACCAACTCAGTGTTCATGAGACTGTATATATCAAAGTAAGAAATTTTAAAGAAATATTGGCTAAGATCAAAGGACAACATTAGACTTGAGCATAGATTAACCAGTGATCAGAATCCCCCTAGAGACATATGGTAAATGGGACATCTGTAATACCATTTACTACCTAGACCTTCAAGGACTCCTCAAGAGCAACCACAAGTAGAAGGGAAAAAACCCCAAGCACAAATTACACAAGGTCCTGGTAAGGAAAATTTGGAAGAGAGACCTAGTGAGGGCCCTCAATCCTTCCCTAAAGACCAACATCTCCAATTGAATACCTACACATGATTTCCTTAGAGCCTAATGAGATAGTGGAGGATGCCCTCAAGGTTCTTACTAAGGCATATGGCTTTGATGAAGAGGAAGATTAGGTTGAGGAAGCACAAGCCCAAGTAGAGGAGGTTGAGAAATAAAAAGGGAAAGAAGTTTCCCTAGACCTAGTCCTATTATCACCATTGAAGAAGAGAAAGGTAGAATTGGCAAAGGTCCCAATTGGATCAAAGAAGCCAAAGTTGACATTCACTCACCCCATGAGTGAGGTCAACTTATTTAGTGATTATTACCCCATCTTTGGACCATCATCCCTAATTAGTTCATCTATGGAAAAGTGCAAAAAATATCCACTTGGCCCCACTCATGAGCCCTGACCAAGACTATTAACATTGATGTACATGATGATTTTGAGCCATCGATAAGGGATTTGATGGAGGAAGAAACAATAATAATGGATACTATAAGGTCAAATAACAAGTAGATAGATGCTCCAAGGGCATCAAGTAGTATCTAGATGGAGGATATTAAACCTCTAAAGCACACTAAACCATCTACTACTATGCAATTCAATATATAGACAAATGGATTAGAAAGAGTGGCAACTAGAAAATCCATGATGGGGACTGAGGAATTCACCTTTCACAAAGTCAATCCATTTGTGGTCTTAACTCTAGTTAGAGGTCATAGACCTTTTAAACACCCCATCCATGTAGAGGACATTGAAGAAGTAATTGAGTTTCACTCAGCGCAGGTTAGATCAGTCATTAGAGGTATAAAGCAAAGAATAACTAACTTGGATAAGGAAAACAAGAACTTAGAGACATAAGCTATCTTATCAGTACCTGAAACAATGATTAAAATAATTGATAAATCATTCTATAATATGTTTGAGGCCTTAAAATCAATGAATCTAAGGCAAAGTGAATTTCCATAGCTGAATATAGTGGTTAAGGGTCCAATAACCCATTGGAAAGCTTTAAAGGATCAAATAATAGGGATGATCAACATTCAGGTGGGAAAGTAGATTCCTAGTTTCAGAACAATTAGTTTGGGATACTTGAATACAATTTTAGGAATTTTTATTAACAAAGTCTAGAGTTTATGTGCTTGGTCACAAGAACTAGAGAGACTCCTGAAGGATGATGAGAAGCTAGTGGAAAAGATTAAAAATCTCCTTGGGATAATGCTCAAAGACCCTACATAGCCTATTATCCTTGGCATCATCAAGGATGATGAATTCAAATACAAGGATACTTTGGTGACTCAGGAAATAAGAACTAAGAGTCAAGGCCAGTCTGGAGGAGATAATAGTAGGATCTTAGACATGATCCTTAATACAAAGGAAAGAATAACTAATTCCAAGAGCATCAAGGAAGCTATGGCTAGGAATGATAGGGAACTGAATGAGCTTGTTGATAAAGAGGAAGAGATCCTTTTAAAACTAGTTGTGGACTTATATCTAGTTAATTAAAAACACCATAGGGATATGAACATCCTCTAGCAATAATAAGAAAGTTCTTAGATGCAAGGACCACCAACTGGCTAATTAATATTCCATTTTGTAAAAGCTTTGTAATATTTTGAAAGAGGGTTATTTTTTGTAAAGTTATAAGCTAGTTTGTTAGCATATTGCCTTTAGGTCAATTTAGTTTGGAAAAGCAAATGTATTCTATAAATTTTTAGAAAAAGGATAGTTTTCCTTACCTCTTGTACATTTGTAACTTTTAACTGATTGATATAATACCTTGTCCTCCTATAAAAGGTAATACTACTATTTTTTAAAGGGAGAGAATTTTGAGCAAAATTTGTATACTTTGAGTAATTAATACAATCAAGGAATTCTGAAAAGATTGTCCAAATTTCTTATTACTAGTCTTAAGTCTTGAATTTGAATATTTTTTATGAATTTGAAGTTGCATCTTTGATTATAGGGTTGCAAATTTGTGTTTATGATAGATTAGTTGAATGATCTTGATTTTTTTTAATTTACTCTACATTAGAATGAGATAATGTTATTTGAGTGTGGTAGAAAATATTTAAAGTAAATTAAATTCTTAATCTTACTTCTTTATATCATCCTCAGAGGTTTACCTAATGTGTAGTGAGATCTGAGCTTATGTTAGTTTTTCACTATATACTAGTTAAATACATACTCAGTTGTAATTAAAAAAAAATCATAATATTTGAGGCTAAGATTAGTAATCACTTATTCTCTTTTTGCATTACCCCTCTCTTTTGCTTCTTTTTTAACTAGGTCACTTTAGTTTATATTTCATTGTAAATATCCATTTAGATTAATTTTTAGTTTAAGCTTTGATCATAATTCACTAGTGTTAGCATAGACACTTACACTTTGTAAAAATTTGGTCCATGATGGCTCTCAACCATCAATTAATATAAATTTTATGGAATATTTAAACATTGCTCTACCTCTATTTCACCACAAGTAACATAAGTTGCCAAAACCTACTACTCATGCTCTAAATTCCTAGAATTCTAAAATGAGAAGTGTTCTTTGAACACTAAGGACACCTATGAAACATTTAGAGGCATCAACAAGTCCCACTTGCACTAGAAGGAGGGCATCTTTGTGAATTGGTTGAATCTTGGTTAATCTTAGTGTTTTGATCTAAGATTGGTGTTATCTTTACACTTTTACGTAATTCTTTGCTCAAAAGTGTAAAGATCATCGATATTTATGGTCTTTCACATACCTTTGGGCTTTCTTTGGATAAATATCATAGTTCTTTGAATTTTGATGCTTAATTTTGGTAAAGATGGCTTAATATCTAAAAATCTATGGTAGTTGAGGTTAAAATAGCTTGTTTTGGTCAAATATTGGTATATTTTTCATAGATATGGGTTTATTTGAGCTTGGACTTATAAATATAGACCATATTTGTATAAATTGGGCACATCTTTGAGAAATCTTAGTCAAATATTGACATCCTTTACTATTCTTTATAAAAATATTTACAAAATTAGCTTAATGTGTAGGTTTAATCCTTGTTCTTTATAAATATTAACTTGATACATGTTTTTAAATAGGATCTTCAAACTTCAAGCTAGAATTATCAAGGATTTGAACAAGATCACACTTAGAGACAAGATAACCTTTGCTTGATTTTGAGTTCCATCAAAGAACCAGGTGAGATAAAGGTAGGCATAAACATTCCAAATCTTTACCAACCTCACCTCTTCAAGGTACCCCTACCTTCGACCTTTATCCAGGTATGGCTTGGTTGGGAGATTCTTTAATCAACATGTCAAGTGTGGTACATGATCTCCCATGTAATCCTAAAAAATACTTTCCAACATTTAGTCTAACTGGTATTATAACTACTGAAGAACACATTAAATATTTCAAAGTTACTTTAAGGTTGCTAAATTTCATACATGAAGATGTAGCATGTAGCTTCTTCCCCTTTAATTTTAAATATGCTACATATGAATGGTTTCTCAATTTGCCTAACAATTATATTACTAGTTGGGATGGTTTCACTAATGTTTTCATAGACCAATTTGGCAAAATTATTAGTCCATGTGTTATATACCACTATTTCACCATCATCAAGAGGGATACAAGTAAGCCCATAAGGTCCTTTAATGCCAGGATCCAAAAAATGTATAGCAAGACCATATAACCTTATAAACCTAATGAGGGTTTAGTTTTGGAAATCTACATGGATGCAATAGATCTTATGACTTCTATATTATAGAGTAAAATTTTTACTCTACATTGCATTTAGATTTTTAGTCACGCACTACAGTTTTGGTTCCTACATACCTTGGTCATGGTAGCAGAGTATTGAGCAGAGTGTGGGTTTGTTTCTTTCGATCCTTTTTCATCTAAGTATCGAAGTGCAGCGGAAGTCACCACGTGGTGTCATCTAAGCATGGGTTTTCTTTCCTCCCTTTTGATTCCTTCATTTCATTTTTGCCTAAGTGTTGAATTCAAGCAGAAGCCACCAAGTGTCACTTTTTGAAACACAGTTCTGGCCAAGTGGAATCTTCCAAGGCATCTTTCCTAACTTTCAAGAGAGCCACAGAATGTGCCATGTATCTAATAGCATCTCATCAAAATGCACCACATGTCTGCATCCACATCTCATATCGGCACCTACATTTCATTCTATTTCTCGGCAAAGGTTTTCAACAAGCTAAGTGGTAGGAAAGCAGAAAGCACCAGGTGGTAGTCGCGAAAGGTCTTGGACTACTTTTTTAGAGAAAAGTAGGGGTTGTCACATGTCAATGTCTGAGAGATAGTCAGTTCAACGCTTGGGTTCAATGCCTAAGTTTAATGTTTTTGGTTCAATACCTCAATTAATGTGTAAATGGTGTGTAGTGTTGACCTATTGAACCATTAAACCATTTTGGTTCATCAGTTAGTTCAAGGGAGTATCCCAAAAACTAAAGGGGTCAAGCACACTTTTGGAAGGCAGTGGGGCATTTGTTTCATTTTGTCTAAGTGCTGAAGATGAGCAGAGGCTGCCAAGTGTCATTCTCTGAGCCCCGTTCTACTCCATTCCCAAGAAAAATGGAAGCCGCACATACCCTTAGCTAAAGTTGTGAAGGCCACCACATGTCAACTTCTAAGAGATCATCTTCAAGCTTCATTGCCAAATAGAAATTGTGGTAGGTCTCAAGTGTTATTTCAAAGGTCTACGAAAGATACCAAGTGTCACCATCTGTAAGAGCCTAATATGTGCCCCGAATAATTCTACAACATATCTAAAGAGAAGCAGAGAGAGCCGCGTGTCTTCGATAAATCAAGCAGAAAGCACCAAGTGTCATTTTCTAGTGCCTTATAAGTGACAAGGAGAATTTTAGGAAATTGACTAAGTGTCCTCTTTCATTTCAATAGAATAGAGTGTTTCGTGTATCTGTTGCCACTAAGCGAGATGGAGGGAAACTCAGTGGGAGTTATTTTTGGTAGATGAAGCAGTTCAGTGGGTAGATTTTTGGGGCCTACAAACATTAAAAGGGCCATTTGTTTATCCCCTATAAGTAGAGGTAGAATAGATAGTCAAGCGGCTAAGCAGGTGATGGAGTGAATAAATTTAGGTGTGGAAGGAGGTACTAGACAAGAATTGCCATGTCGTAGATAGGGCAGCCACCCTACCCCAGCATGGCCCTTCCTAATAAGACTAGGATGCATCCAAGGCATTGAATGCACTGAATATCATGCTATTTTATCTGCAAAATCTGAGGCTATAAAGAGGGGTCAGAATTATTGTAAAAAGGGGGGACTTTTTTAAAGGGTAGACTTTCTACAATTTATGACTAAGAAATATCATTTACTTTTGTCTCATTTTCTTGAGTTGTAAATTTGATGTAACTATGCATGTTTTTGTGCCTTTTATGTGGCTGAATGAATAAATAAGATTGAACTCTATGCCTTTGTTGATATTATCTATCATTTGAAAAATTAGTCTATATTATAGATTTTATAGAGTTATGATTAGGAATGTCATTTGCTTTTGTCTCATTTTCTTGAATCAAAATTTCTGCATGACTGTACGTATCGCTACATCTCTTATGTGATTGGAAGATCCTTATAAGAAGATTAAACCATATGCCTTTATTGACATTTTCTATATCTCAACAAAAGAAGTTCCTATTGTGAGCCTCTATTTCTATTATTTCTATCTTTTACATTGATCATGCACTTGTCTACTCTTAAATGTAATTAAATCCTACATATAGTCTCACTGTGCTCAAGTTAGGATTAGAATTACACTCAGGTGCATTGCCATAGCTAGGTTTCATTTCTTGCATTTGCATTTCCATTTACTTCCTATCCCTTTTCCCCCAAACACTTGATATAGAAGAAGAGACCAGCTTCTCTAAAATTTGGAGGTTGTTTCAAGCTGCAATATCCCACAGCTTGAAACTTCCCATTGTTGTTGATTAGAATCAAGCAAAAATTTTAAGCATCAACAATTTTTAGCATGCCTAGTGGGACTAGTCTTGAAGTTTCTCTCAAGACCGCATGAACCAGAGAGCTATGAGGAGTCAGAGCTATGGACCAGTCACTAGATCACAATCTACTACAAATCTAGGTATTCTTTTACCACCTCTAGTAACAAGTCTAAGGAGAAGAGCTAACCAGTTTGTACCAATACTAAATATGGGAGCCCCTGTACCCCCAATAAATTATGCAAGCTAGAACACTAGTAGTCAATTAATCCTCCCAATACCACCAGCTATTTGGGATCCTATCCCAGTAAATGCTCTAAAAGCTCTACCCAAATTTAGTGGGCAAAACTTGAAAACACCTGCGGAACATCTTCAAGATGTATCAGATGTCTATGCCACACATGTTGTTACACAACAAAATGTGGCCATAAGGTTATTAGTAGCTTCATTCAAAGGGAAGGCTTTAGAATGGTATCGGTCTTTGACCCCAAATACCATATCTACATGGGACCAGCTTGGAGATCTATTTTTTGAAAGATTTACAGAGAAGGGTGATAAGTCTTCTTTGTTACAGCAGTTAATCACCATTAAAAGGGGACCTCAGGAGGACATGACTAACTTTAACACTAGATTCTAGAAAACTTGGGACAAAATCCTTACTACAGCTAGGCCACCACCTAGTATGGCCATAGTGTTTTATCTCAAGGCTTTGAATTCAGATATATCTGTTATGATTCAGTCACTAAGAGGACACACTTTGCCAGGGGCTTATGAATATGTGGTCAGAGCTAAGAATCATTTACTAGATGTTGGAAAGTTACCTCCAAGGCCTCTCATGCCTATGTTCCCAAAGATTTCCTTACCCTTACCTCAAGAATTTCCTAAAGCTATGAGCCCACCTGTGTCTATGTACACTTATCCTCCATCATCTGCGAAGCAATCAGTCCCTGCTTAATCGTCTGAGATGGATGATATCAAGAATATCTTGAGGATGTTTTCCAATGAGCTAATTAATATAAAGAGGTAGAAAAATAATTTCCCTAAACCCCCTTATCAAGGCTATCAAGGAAATAGGTTTTTGTCCCAACCAAACCAATATCAGGGTCCTTCGAAACAAACTAACCATCAACCAGTGAATCAATTAGTTGCAGTTCCCACACCCTCACAGACCATCCCTCCAAACTCAAATAGGGAGATGGTTCTAGGTTAGAATAATTATGTGGATGATATTAATGCTTGGTGTTTCCCTTGAAATAATACTCATACACCTAGAGATTGTCCTAGGGGTAATCTACAACAAAGGGCGGCTGAGCAAAGAAGAATGGATGGTCAGTTTGCCAGTACCAGTGACAATCAAGCCTACCAGTCTCTTGGTATGTAGAATTTAATTCTAGCGGCTTAGATGCAAGGAATGTCCTTACAACAAGAGGAAGAAATAGCCCTGGAACATGCTTTATCTCATGGGTTGAAGATGAGGAAGCAGTTTTCTTGAATGAAGCATCTACCTCCCAAAGGCCAGTGGTGTAATTTGATTACTACACCAAATCAAAGAGGAGAATGGTGGAACAGCCTGAGATTGTAGGTGGTCAAGTCAAGAATAATATTTCATCTCAAGGGCAAATAAATGTTGCTGTCAGACAAGAAGTGCCTCAGTTGGTGCAAGATCAAGGGACTCCTACCCAAATTCAAGAAAAAATGAGATATCCTTATGTCTAAAAAACTCAATCTTTGGGACCGATCAACGTAGTAGACCAATTGAAGATGACTCCATCACAAGTATCGATATGGGATATTTTGGATATTCCTAAATAGAAGACACTATTGCAAAAAGCTCTGCAAGGCCAAGCAATGCCCAAAGGTACTGTCACCAAGGAAGGACCTGCTAGAAAAGAAAAGCTCAAAGATACAGTTCTTCATCAGACAATAGCCTTGGTGAATGATGCAGCACAAGTAAGTAAATCAAATCTAGAGCCTTTTATTTGACTCTGATAGTTGAAAAGAAACTCTTGCATAATGCATTGATAGATTCAGGAGCTAGTACAACTGTGATGCCCAAGTAAATAGATAATGCTTTGAAAATAAAATATGAACCCCTTACAAGAGGAATTATGTAGCTAGATGGCAAAACAATACAAACCATAGGGAGAATTAAACAACTCCCATTGTAGTTATACACATGTCCCAATATAATTGTCAACTAAGATATAGTTGTCATAGATATACCTCCTATTTTTGGTTTATGTTTATCCAGAGACTTTACAACAAAAATAGGAGGATATATGTCTCTTGACTAGTCTCACCTCATCTTGAGGACCAGATATAGTTTAAAAATGAAAATTCTATCTGAACCACTATCAAAGGATCATATCACCAATGAACCAACAACAAGATTAGAAGCAGATCATGCTATGTTAAATAAAGAAGAAAGAATTTTTGTTGAAGAGCTAGGCGACTGGACTGAGCATGATTAAGAAGAAAAAAATAGCCAGTTGTTGGCTATGATGCATAGCGACCCGTATGGGAACAATGACTCTACTGGTTTGGGCACATACGTCATTTTTGATGAGGACAAGGAAATCCCAAATGTTATAAGGGAAGAGGCACCTATTTCTCAAAATTTAGAGATCTGGACTTTGAATTTTGATGGGGCTAGAAGTAAACATGATGCTGGAGCAAGAATTTGTCTGACTACTCCAAATGGTGATAAAATTTTAAGGGCTATCCGATTCCAATTTGCTTGCACTAATAATGATGTTGAGTATGAATCTTTAGTACATGGGCTCTTGTTAGCCAAGAAAAAGGGAATTAAGAACCTCAAAGTAAAAGGAGATTTAGAATTAATAGTAAAGCAAATTAGAGAAAAGGCAACAGCCAAAAATGTGAGAATGAGATCCTACAGGCATAAGATTTGGGATTTGATAGAAGATTTTGAAGCTTTCAATATTGAGATAATCCCTAGAAGTCAAAACTCTGAGGCTGATAGGATGGCCTAGATTGGCTCATAGTTTAACCCAGCAACTAGCCTATTGGTTAACAATGAGTGAGTAAAAGTTATAGTGAGGCTAACCACTCTAGACAATGATGAGAATTGGCAAGTATTTGAAAATGATGCCCAGGTAGTCTCTTTCTTACAAAAATTAGATGAGTTTGTTGATCAGTTGCAAACCAAAATTGAAGAGGCATATGGTGATCAAATTATACAATTGAGGACCAATACGCTCCCCAAGGGATTGATCACCTTAGAAAACTTGTTTGACCCAGAGGATGTAACCCTGGAAAATAAAAGGTTCCAGATAGACAAAGCAAACTATTCTAAAATAGAGGTGAGTGATAAGAAAAGGCTAAAAGTTGGGAATTTCGCAACTCAAGAAGAGAAGGAAAGGCTAATTGAATTATGCCAAAGATATGACAAAGTCATAGCTTGGAGCTATGAAGACCTTCATGATACAATAGAGACATTATCCAGAACACAATAGAATTAACTGAAGGGTCTAAGCCCATTAGATAGAAATAGAGGCCAGTAAATCCAAGGATTGACCTCTAATGGTATATGAGTTATAGAAGCTTTTAGATTCCAAAATAATATTTCCAATTAAGCACTCCACTTGGGTATCAAATCTAGTTCCAATTAGGAAAAAGAATGGAGATGTAAGACTGTGTGTAGATTTTAGAGATTTAAATAGAGCATCTCTAAAAGACCACTATCCCTTGCCCTCATTCTACAAATTGTGGCTAGGTCAGAGAGATTTTCTTTACTAGATGGTTTCTTTGGATACAATCAGATTTGGCTAGCTAAAAAAGACTAGTACAAGACTACTTTTACTACCAAATGGGGAACATTTGCATATGCTAAGATGCTTTTTGGTCTGTCAAATACAGCAGCCACCTTTCAAAGAGCTATGGATATAGCCTTTGGTGAGATTATAAATAGGATCATCCTAGTCTATCTAGATGACCTCACTATTTTTTCAAAAAATGCTGATGATCATTTTGATCATTTAGAATTTATCTTCAAGAAATGTCAGGATTTTGGGATATCATTGAATCCCAAGAAATACATCTTTGTTATACCTCAGGGTAAATTATTGGGACACATTTTCTAAAGAAGGAGTTTCTATAGATCCTGAGAGAATCATAGCTATAATGAACCTACCGCTTCCAATAAATAAAAAGGCAGTTCAATCCTTTTTAGGGAAGATCAATTTTGTCAGTAAATTCATATCTGATTTTGCAGGCTTGGTAAGACCAATGACACTCTTGCTAAAGAAAGACCTAGTCTTCAAATGGAATACAAAAGGAAGGCAAGCCTTTGAGGAGGTCAAGAAGGCTATCTCAGTAGCCCCAATGCTTAAAAATCTAGATTTTTTCAAGCCCTTCGTAATGTATGTCTATGGAGGAGAGTCGAGTATTGCTGTTATCTTGACTTAAAAGAATGATAGGCTGGAGGGGGAACACCCAATAGCCTTTTTCTCAAGAACTCTCAGGGATTATGAGACTAGGTACAATTTTGTGGAAAAACAAGCCTATGCCATGGTAAAAGCCCTCAAGAAATTTAGGCATTTGATATCAAGAAACAAAATTTTGATACTCATAGCTCACACAAGTGTCAGGGAATACATCATAGAGGGAGAAATTATTGATAAAAGAGCCAATTAGATCACTAAGATCCTTGAATATGATGTAGAGGTCAGACCCACCAAACTAGTCAGAGGTAGGGGTCTGTGTTATATATAACCCAAGAGCTTGAAAAGATGTTACCTGAGGAAGCATATGCAAAAGGAGAGATGGAGACGGTGCTAAAATTACAAGAGGTTGATTAGGAATCTTGGGTCACAAGGAGGATTCATTTTATAAAAATGGGATTTATCCGAGAGAAATCCCTCAAAATAAGAGATATTATAAGATACAGGGAGTTCATTTTATTTTAATTGAACAAGTCCTTTTTAGAAGAAATTTTGATGGAAAATTGTTAAGATGCATAGAACAGGCTGAAGCTACAAGAATACTACATGAAATGCATCATGGAATATCAGGGGGCATTTTTTTGCAAATACCATAGCCATAAAGATAAGTGAGGTAGGATATTTTTGGCCTACTTTATTTGTAGATTGTTATCAATTGGTTAGAAATGTCAATCCTACCAGTATTATATGGGGATGAGGAGGAATGCAGCCATGCCCCTTAGTCCTATAATTGTGGATGAACCTTTTGCTCAATGGGGTCTTGACTTCATTAGAATGATAAATCTAGTGTCTAGTATGGGTCAAAAATGGATATTAACTACCACAGACTATTTCACCAGATGGACTGAGGTAGTCCCACTTAAGGAAGCAATAGAGAATGTGATCCTAGATTTTCTAGGGAGTATCACTACTCACTTTGGGGCTCCTCACACCATCATTTTAGATAATGCTAGGGCATTCTTGGGGTCTAAAGTATCTGAATTTGCCTTGAAACATGGAATATATCTAAAAAATTCATCTAACTATTACCCTCAAGGTAATGGTCTGGTAGAATCAACCAACAAGAACCTGATCATCACAAGAATGGCATAAAGTGCTTAATCTAGCACTATGGGCTGATAGAATCATGCCTAAGCAGGTGATCAAAATGTCTCCATATGAATTGGTATATGGAAAGTCTATTGTGATTCCCCTAAGCTTGGAAATCCCCACTTTTTAGCTGATCAAACACATTGAAATTGAAGAAAATGGCCCCATGCAGGTTAGACTCAAAGAACTTTTAGAAGTTCAAGAAAAGAGGGATATAGCCCATGATTCATTGATTAAGCATCAAGGGATGGTTAAGAACTATTTTGATCAAAGGACTTTGAATCCTAATTATGAAGTAGGCTCAATTGTTTTGAAATGGGATGCAAGGGCCACCAAGCCAAGTCAGCATACCAAATTTGAAGCATTATGGACTGGCCTGTATAAGATTTGCACATGCAAGCAAAAGAATTCATTCAAACTAGAGTCGATGGAAGGAGAACCTAAAGAGATTCTTGTAAATGAAATCTATTTTAAGCATTTCAATTGACTCAAGTCTCTAATGTATTATAGTTAGATAGTTTCCCTTTCTCGCATTGTTTTTTTGTTGTTTTCCCACTTTTCTTTTCAAAATAAGCATTTTAAACACATGTCAATGACTCTTTTTGAAGCTATAAGTTTCAAAATTTTGATCTAGTAGAAGGTGGAGTTTTCTTTTTGAGCAGGCTCAAAAGTCCTAAGGGTCACTAGTAACTATAGAGTAAAATTTTTACTCTACGTTGCATTCAAATTTTTAGTCACGCACTGTAGTTTTGGTTCCTGCATACCTTGGTCATGGCGGCAGAGTTTTGAGTAGAGTGTGGGTTTGTTTCTTTCAATCCTTTTTCATCTAAGTATCGAAGTGCAGTGGAAGTCACCATGTGGTGTCATCTGAGTGTGGGTTTTCTTTCCTCTCTTTTGATTCCTTCATTTCATTTTTGCCTAAGTGTTGAATTCGAGTAAAAGCCACCAAGTGTTGCTTTCTGAAACATGGTTCTAGCTAAGTGGAGTCTTTTGGGGCATATTTCCTAACTTTTGAGAGAGCTATGGAACATGCCACATATCTAATAGCATCTCATCAGAATGCACTACATGTTAGCATTCGCATCTCATATCGACACCCACGTTTCATTCTATTTTTTAGCAAAGGTTTTCAACAAACTAAGTGGCAGGAAAGTGGAAAGCGCTAGGTGGCAGTTACAGAAGGTCCTAGACTACTTTTTCAAAGAAAAGTGGGGGTCACCACATGCCAACATCTAAGAGACAGTCAGTTCAATGCCTGGGTTCAATGCCTAGGTTTAATGTTTTTAGTTTAATACCTCGATTAACATGTAAATGGTGCACAGTGTTGAACCATTGAACCATTTTGGTTCATTGGGCAGTTCAAGGGAGTATCCCAAAAAACAAAGGGGTTAAGCACACTTTTGAAAGGTAGTGGGGCATTTGTTTCATTTTATCTAAGTGTCGAAAATGAGCAGAGGCTGCCAAGTGTCGTTCTTCAAGCCCCTTTCTACTCCATTCCCAGGAAAAGTGGAAGCCATCACATACCCTTAGCTAAAGTCGTAGAGGCTGCCACATGTCAACTTTTAAGAGATCATCTTCAAGCTTCATTACCAAATAGAAATTGTGGTAGGTCTTAGGTGTTATTTCAAAGGTCTACAGAAGCTGCCAAGTGTCACCATCGATAGGAGCCTAATATGTGCCCTAAATAATTCTATAGCATAGCTAAAGAGAAGCAGAGAGAGCCGCATGTCTTCAATAAATCAGGTGGAAAGCACCAAGTGTTGTTCTTTGGTGCCTTTTAAGTGACAAGGAGAATTTTAGGAAATTGACTAAGTGTCCTCTTCCATTTCAATAGAATAGAGTGTTCTATGTATATATTGCCACAAAGCGAGATGGAGGGAAACTCAGCGGGAGTTATTTTTGGTAGATGGAAAAATTCATTGGGTAGATTTTTGGGGCTTGCAAACATTAAAAGGGCCATCTATTTGTCCCCTATAAGTGGAGGTAGAATAGACAGTCAAGCGGCTAAGTAGGTGATGGAATGAGGAAATTCAGGCACGAAAGGAGGTAATAGATAGGAATCGCCATGCCACAGACAGAGCAGCCACCCCGCCCCAACATGGCCCTTCCTGATAAGACCAGGATGCATCCAAGGAATTTAATGCACTAAATACCATGCTATTTTATTTTCAAAATCTGAGGCTATAAAGAGAGGTCAAGATTATTATAAAAAGGGGGGACTTTTCTAAAGGGTAGACTTTCTATAGTTTATGACTAAGAAATATCATTTGCTTTTGTCTCATTTTCTTGAGTTGTAAAGTTGATGTAACTATACATGTTTCTGTGCCTTTTATGTGGCTAAATGAATTAAGAAGATTAAAATCTATGCCTTTGTTGATATTATCTGTGTCATTTACTTTTGTCTCATTTTCTTGAATCAAAAGTTTTGCATGACTGTATGTGTTGCTATGTCTCTTATGTGATTGGAAGATTCTTATAAGAAGATTGAACCCTATGCCTTTTTTGACATTTTCTATATCTCAAAAAAATAAGTTCTTATTGTGAGCCTCTATTTCTATTATTTCTATCTTTTACATTGATCATGCACTTGTCTGCTCTTAAATGTAATTGAATCCTACATATAGTCTCACTGTGCTCAAGTTAGGATCAGAATTACACTCAGGTTCATTGCCATAGCTAGGTTTCATTTCTTGCATTTGTGTTTCCATTTAATTCCTATCCCTTTTCCCCTAAACACTTGATACAAAAGAAGAGACCAGCTTCTCTAAAATCTGGAGGTTATTTCAAGCTATAATATCCCACAGCTTGAAACTTCCCATTGTTGTTGATTAGAATCAAGCACAAATTTTAATCATCAACATATATTTTTAAAAATGTCTCTTCCAGTTATAAATTTATTAGCCAGAGATTATTCTAAAGCAATGATCATATGCATCCCTAGGGATAAATGGCCTACATTTTTCCAAATATCAATCCACATTTTCCCATTCTAAACATCTTCCCCAATAATAATCAAAATGTTCTAGCCCTAAATCAACTCCCATATCTAAATCAATTGCCTTTGAGTCATGTTGATCCCAATTAGAATTTAGGATTCTTAAGTCATACTACTGCTAATGGATTCAATGTAAATGATCAAAGAGATTTAGTACCAATTGTTAGTACTAACAATAACTAGGTGCAGAATTCTGAAACTCCCAAGAATGAGATTGAGTCTATCTTTAAAATGGTCCAAAAGTTTAGCACTAATTTCCTTTAGCTACAAAAATAGGTTGGTAATACTGGAGAAAGCTCTAGTAGGAAATTCTCATTCCAAAGGTTTAACAAGCCTAATAATAGGTTTTACAATGATAGCTTCCACAATAATAAGAATAATGAACTATCTTCTAAAAAAAGGACTATGGACATTAATCTTACTGACATTGTTTTGCCTAATTATTATAGAGTGCATTATACATCCAAGCATGGAGAGATTGATTGAATTGAGTTTTGTAAGGATTTTGAATCTTTCCAAGAAGAGTTAGACACATTTTAAGTGGTCCCTAATAAGGATAGTGGTGTAGGTACTTTAGAATCTAAGCCTATTGATCAAACTTTCATGGTGGAGACATTTGATTTCCCTTTTCAACAGGACAACAAACTTGATGATGTCCCTGAGGAGATCCAAGCCTTTTAAAAATTCCTAAAGAAGACTTATCCTTTAAGGAATAGATATTAGAGGTAGCCCTTAACTACCTCAATACCTCCAAATAACTTTGGAACTCCTCCATTACTTCTTCAAGCAATGATTTAGAACCACCTAAAGGGAGTACCTATAAACATAATGTTGATGTTCTTAGTTCTTCAAATAAGATTGGTTATAATATTATTGAAGACATGAAGAATATAAAATTTAACATCATATTACATGAATTAAAGTAGATCATATAACAAAGGGACCTATTGTTGGAATCATTGTCAAAAAAATCTAACAAACCATCCAAATCTAACAATGCTAATGTGACTATGCACAAAGCTAAGGTAGTATCTCCTCCTTTCTTGCTCACAATCAGGATGTTTGGTAAGAATTTGCACAATTTTTTATTAGATTATAGTGCATCCACAAATATCATGCTAGTAGGTATTTATAAATAACTTGGCTTGACACCTATTAAGTCTGATAAAGTTGTTACTCAATTAGACAAATCTAGAGTCAAGGTGATTGGGGATTATTAAATGTCCATATGTAATTGGTCTCTAAGCCTAGAGTACAATATTTTATTGATATCCAAGTTGTTGACATTCTTGACATTTATGGGATCTTGTTAAGTAGGGAATGGACCAAATATTTAAATGGCTACATGTCCATAGATTGTTCACATTTATGGCTACCATGGAAAGGAGTTCTAGACCAAATCAAGGTTGAAAGAGAGCCAAGAATGAAGCATATGATCACTAAGTAAAATGTTATCAATTAAAGGGTCAACATAATTAACTCAGACTTAGGGGTTCACACCCTATAAACTACAAAGGTATGTGATCTTAAAAATACTCATGTTATGCCTGGGCTATGGAAGCTACATTTTGATGGTGCTAGGTGTAAGGTTAGATTTAGAGTAGGCATTATTGTAATTAACCCTATTGATAAGAAATACCATGATTCCTATAAGCTCTAGTTCCCATGAACTAATAACCTTGCCAAATATAAGGCCCTCATCCTAGGTTTACATTTTGCTAAAAAAAAAATAAAGTCAAAGAACTATTAGTCTATAATGACTCAAAACTAGTAGTCAACCAAGTGAAAAGTAAATACCAATGCAAAATCTCATACATCAAGAGGTATAAGTTTAGGGTCTAGGATATAATTGAGTATTTTTTATGCCTTTAACATTATCTCCATCCCTAGAGAGAACCAAGATATTTATGAGTTAGCATCTACTGCAGCCAACCTCATGTCTAACCAAGACTCACCTAACTTCAGCATTGAGTTGATACCTTGTCCTTCAATCCCAGATAATGTGAATCATTTTTAGGTATTTAGTGATGATAAACATATATTAAATTTCATGACTAATTCAAGATCATTTGAGGCTCATATTATTGATGAGACTAATGAAAATACACTTAGAGAAGGCAAATTTGATGGTAAAGTCATTCAACTAAATGGCAATAAGATCCCTAAGGGGTTGATTGCCTTAGAGAGATTGTTTGATCAAGACAAGATGGTTGAGGTTTCTAATATTTCCAAAGTGGTAAGGATTACAATTCAATTAATCTTGGCCCTCAAGATGAACCTCAACTATTTAACATGGGAAACTTTTGCACTAGTGTTGAGAACAAGAAGGTCAAAGAGCTATTAATGAAGTACAAAGATGTCATAGCTTGGTTTATGATGAATTTAATATATTTTATCCAAGAGTCATCACCCACACTATACCCTTAAAGGAAGGTTGTAAACCCTTCAATAAATAGCAAAGACCGATTAACTTTGTCTTAGAACCAATGATCTTCAAAGAGGTCAAGAGATTGTTAGATGTTAGAATTATGTTTCCCATCAAGCATTCTACTTGGGTTGCCAATTTGGTACTAGTTAGAAATAATAATGTTGAGATTAGGCTATGTATTTACTTTAAAAAATTTAATAAATCATCTAAAAATGATAATTATCATCTTCCCTCTCTTGAATAGGTAACACAAATTATTTCAGGATCAGTCATGATGTCTTTTATTGATGATTATTTAGGTTACAATCAAGTGTTGGTTGATAAAGACGACAAGATGAAGACATTTTTCACAAATAAATGGGGCACCTTTACATACAATAAAATGACTTTTAGGCTAATAGATAAAGGATATACTTTTAAAAGGGCCATGGATCATGCCTTCGAAGGTCTGATTGGTAAGCGTATCATTATATAGAAGGATGATTTAACCATTTTTTCTAAAAATAGGGAAGATCACTTTATGAATTTATAGATCCTAAAAGAGTGGAAGCTATATCTAAGATAAAGCCTCCAAATAGTAGAAAAGAGTTAAAATCATTTTTTTGGAAAGATAAAATTTGTAAGAAAGTTCATTTCTAATTTTTCAAAGATTGTCAATCCATTAAATGACATGCTAAAAAAGTATGCTAAGGTCACTTGGAATTAGGAATCCAAGAAGGCATTCAATGACATCAAATAAGAAATTAGTCAAGATCTAGTCTTGATAAGTCCTAACTTTTCAAAGGACTTTTATCTCTATTCTTTTGCATCAGACCATACTATGGTTGTATTTTTAACTCAGAAGGTTGATGGGTATGATCACCAAATAGATTTCATGAGTACTAATTTCAATAATGTTGAATTGAACTATTCATTTATTGATAAATAAACATATGCATTATTTAAGGTGGTGACAAAATGTAGGCACTATATCCTTAGAAATAAGGTGCATGCTATTCTACCTGACCCTACTAAAAAGATCATGTTGAGCTAGAATGAGCTTGGAAAATGTAGAGGTAAATGGATGTCACTTATATAATAATATGACATAAAAATGAAAACTACAAATTTGTTAAGGAGCCAAGATCTAATTCAAATGATTGTTAATACTATCCCTAAGCTAAGTATTATGTAATTTGATTGGCAAAGCTTTTAAGATAGTGAGTGGTATGATTCCATCATTCTTTTACTAATTATGGTAATTGTCTACCTAAGATGTGTCTCAAAATAAGAAGCTACCCAAATCATGAGCACATTCCATGAGAAGTTTGAAAATGGGCACCCATCTGGGAAGACTACAACCCATAAGATCCTTAGAGCTAGCTATTATTTTCCAATTATTTTCAAATATGCTCATAGGCACATGAGGGAATGTTATTTATTTCAAATCTTTAGCACTAAGGAACCCAAGGTAGCATTGCCTTTATAACTAGTCATGATTGATAAACCCTTTGCATAATGGGGGTTAGACTTTGTAGGGATAATAAACCCCAATTCATCAGAAAGTCATAATTAAATCCTGACTACCATAGATTATTGCATAAGGTGGACTGAATTTGTAGCCACCAACTAATATAGGACTGAAGAAGTGATCAGTTTATTAGAGGATAATATATGTATCAAATTTGGAACTCTGGTCTCTTTGGTGTGTGATAATGGATCTACATTTATATCCATAAAGATGATAGAGTGGGTGTATGATAAGGGCACTTATCTTAAGTTTTCATCTAACCATTATCCTCAAGGAAATGGATTGTCTAAGTCTACCAACAAGAACTTAAAAAAATCAATTAAGAATTCTGTTGCAGACAAGCCTAGGACTTGGCATAAGCTTCTCAAGTATGCCCTATGAGAAGATAGGATAAGGATAAATCAAGCCTTAAAGGCATCACCATTTTTGTATGTGTATGTCCAATAGCTTATCTTCCCTATCACTCTTAAGCTACCTACATATAAATTTATGCAATAATATATGGAAGAAGGATAAGAGCTTGAAAATTTAATATTTATAGACCTCATCCAGATGGAAGATGCATGTGAGAAGGATTTTGATAATTTTAGTAGACATCAGACCATGGTGAAGAGCTAGTTTGATAAGAGATCAAAGATTAAGGTGTTTAGATAAGGGCACTTAGTTCTCCTTTGGGAAAAATCATCTAAGCCTAAGGGCAAGCATGGCAAGTTCATACCTCTATGGATCGACCCCTATCAAATTATAAACATAATGGGAGACAACACATTTAGACTCAAATACTTAAAAGGAGTAGAATTCACACTACCTGCCAATGGGTAGTACCTCAAGCATTACTTTTTTGTTGCTCCCCCTAAGGTATTTATGAAGTAAATCAATAAGATGGTTGGACTTAGTGTTGGTAGGCTAGTTAGATTTTTTTAGTTCTTTTCTTCATGTTCCTTGTTTTTGCATAAGCATGTATATATCTATTTATTTCTTGATTTGTTATTTTTTATTGTGTGTTTGCTTTTGTTGCCTTATTCCTTTCTTCCAATAAGTCCTTTTGGATAACCCAGCTCAAAGTTTAGTTAGCTTTCTTGAAACTCCAAAGTCTAGGAATGTGGGTATGAACCTAATACATGTATTGACCATGGGTCTAAAATGTGAGCCTAATTTTGTGATTTTAAGAAATTGGTAAAGACCAATAGAAGATGACAACTTCTCCATAATATCTAAAACATTATCTTGACCTAAATTTGGTTTTAAGAATATTTGAATTTGTAGGATGAAAGCTTAATCTGTTGAGGCACAGTCGTGTTTGCACTTAACAAACATCCTTTCTTGAGATAATAATTATAGCCATAGGTATTTTTTGATGATAAAACACTTCACCAAATCCTTAAACCTGGCTATCCTAGTTCTTAGCCTTGTTGAAATCATAAAAGATCTAAAAATACAAAAAAATAAGCATGTAATTCAAAATCAAAAGCTTTTCAACCATAGGTGATTCTGGTAATTTCCACCAGGGCTATGGACACCTGGATGGTAGTGGAGAAAGGCCATAAGTGGATCCAAAGGCATTTATATTTGGGTTATGGATGCTTGGATAATATAAAATCAATGCCCAAGCCTTCCCTAAACTAGAAGCATGGTTCTTAATAAATACCTAAACATGCTCCAAGTTAGTGTTAATGATTAATGATATAAAACCTAGAATTTGTCCCTTGAATCCCATGGCAAGTAGTAATTGGAATCAAAGCACACATATATCATAGCTATGTCTTAATGTTTGATCCCAATTCTATAAGTGAAAGGTTTGTTTCAACCATAAAATGATCTAGATAATGGCATTGATCAAGTGGAGTGAATGACTTAGTTGTTTGTCTGAACCAAAGTCTCTAAGTTATAAAATATTTCTAAGTTTCCCCCAAAATTCACCATTTGTTGAGGTCAACATACCCCAATTTTTTTGAAATTTGGACCATTGAGATACTTTGAACCTTAACCCTAAAACCATGACATGTTTTGAACATTATTTGAATTTAAAGATCATCCAATTTGATAGAATTGACCTACTAGTTTATGATTTTGCTTTGAGTTTGCCTAATGTTGCTAATAATTGGTCTTCATGTCTTATATTTTCAAGTTTCATGGGGCCCTATTGAAATTATCATGATTAGAATTTTCAAAGTGACTCTATTCAACAACCCTGAGGAGCCACATGTGGCACTCTTTCATACAATAATTTTACAAGCTTAAAATTGATGTTCTTGTAACTATCATTTGACATCCACGAGGCCATCAACTTTAAGCCCACCAAACCTAAAGGAATCCATGAGCTTAAATTTGATGTTCCCATGAACATCATTTGATGCCTGAGAGGCTATCATTAACATTTGTGAGACTATCAAATTCATGTTCATCTAATATTTTTTACTTAGACAAAGGGTCATGTTTTATGTCATTCAAGGGGTCATTTGATATTATGCTTTAAAACTTAGCATAAAATGTCTTAACCTATGTCTATATCATGTTTATTAACATTAAATAAACTTAGCTTGAAATATTTTAGCCTAAGTCCTTTTGATAACCATGCATTGATTAAAGCTCATGCACCTTATAGGATCAATGACTCATGCTTCATCAGGACTGAATGATCTAATGGTGCAAGATCATTGATGACTTTTAAATGGTTCTACAAGAGCCTACAAGCATAACACATGGAAGATGCACATTCAATAAATAATGAAGGGAGGGTCTTTAAGGACGTATACCTAGACACTACTGCATTGAGCATGGCTAATAAGAATTAGTCCAAGCTCTTTTATACCATGGTATGTATCCCATCATTGAAGAAGAACAAAAGTTATTAGGACCTAGTTATAGTCCAAATATCCAATCTCTACCATGGAGCTACCAAACCAGAGGTAATCCACTATATTGACATCTTTGCTCCCATTTTTAAAGATTGTAAGATTGAGTAGGGTTGGATTATTCATGAAAGGAACTTTAGAAGAATTGCATTCATTTCCCCATTTTCCTTTGAGAGTTATTACAAGATTATAAAATCCTAAGTGGATTCTCCCACTATTAAGGAATGGACTGGCAAGAATGATCTAGACACCATCCTTAGGCCATGGTTGCTCCATGGGAACCATGTGATCTGAAACCCTACTAATAACATCCCAATTTCCCAATTTAGAGAGGGGGTTAGGGTAATTATGAATCTATTGAATATAATCTTTGGGGACCCTTAAACCACTTATGTTAATAAGAGTTGGGTGTCTTACATCTACTTCATGGTAGAGAAAGAGCTCATTCCCCCAATTGGAGAGATGATCAACATCTATTGGGAATGACAATTCATAGCCATTAGGGAAAAAACCAAGACATAATTATTCATGATGTCTTATCTCTTATATGCTTTGTTGGCCTCCACCTAGATCCCTTATATCAAAATTTGGTCACTTGAGGGTAGATTTACAGTCTCCCATCACTATTTAAATCTACACATTTTCAAATATAGGCATAACATCCCATTCATCTATGACTATGTGTATCCAACCTTTATAGAAACCATCACATAGATCCCTATGCCCAGGTAAACCCTCTAATTAAAAAATATGTGGAGCTAATGGGAGACATCTGGTTGTATCAAAATTGTATAATGATCAAAATTGAAGGGATTTTGATCCAACCTTACAGGATGCCTATCTATGTTCCCAACAAGTTGGCAAAGTAAAAAATTGCATACTAACTTCTTAATGGTGTGGACATAGTGTGCAAAGATAAGAGGAAATGCCTCCTCCATTCATTTCCTTTAACCATTAGTAGGAATATGTTACAAAATTGGGATTAGGTGAATATTGTAGCCATGCATAGGGAATCTTTCAAATTGCAACTTGATGAGCTGAAGATGTGAGACCCCAGTGTCATGGTATCCACACACTTAAAATCTAAAAAATTATCCAAGCCAGTGTATGAACACCAACTCACTGTTCATGACACCATATATATCAAAGTAAACAATTTCAAATAAATATTGGCTAGGATCAAAGGACATTACATTAGACTTGAGAATAGATTAAGTAGTGATTAAAATCCTCCTAGAGACACATGGTAAGTGACACCTCTACAATACCATTTTATACCTAGACATTCAAGGCCTCCTTAATAGAATAGATTACATAAGGTCCTAGTAAGGAAAAGTTGGAAGAGAGACCTAGTGAGGGCCCATCATCCTCAATCCCTCCCTAAAGACAAACATCTCTAGTTGAATACCTATACATGATTGCCCTAGATCCTAATGAGATAGTGGAGGATGCCCTCAAGGTTCTTATTGAGTCTTATGGATATAATGAAGAGGAAAATTAAGTTAAGGAATCACAAACCCAAGTAGAGGAGGCTAAGAAAGATAAAAGGAAAGAAGTTGCCCTAGACCTAGTCCGAGTGGCACTATTGAAGAAGAGAAAGGTAGAATTGGAAATGGTCCTAGTTAGATCAAAGAATCCAAAGTTGACTTTCTCTCACCCCATGAGTGAGGTCAAATTATTTAGTGATGAGTACCCCATCCATGGACCAATCATCCTTGATTGGTTCATCTATGGAAAAGTGTCAAAAATACATACTTGGCACCACTCATGGGCCTTAACCAAGACTATTAACATTTATGTACATGATGATATGAAGCCATGGATAATGGATGTGATGGAGGAATCAATAATAGTAGTAGTAGCTACTATAGGGTCAAATATCAATCAGTACCTAGATAAAAGCTCTTAAACCTCCAAAGTACACTGAACCAAATACTACTATGAAATTTAATCTAGAGATAGCTTTATTGGAGAGATTGACAAATATAAAATCCATGGTAGCGGCTAAATAATTCACCTTTCAAAAGGTTGAGCCATTTGTGGGCTTAACTCTAGTTAGAGGTTAGAAACCTAGTGAACACCCCATCTAAGTAAAGTACATTGAAGAACTGATTGAGGCTCACTTAGCTCAGGTTAGAGAAAGCATTATAGGTATGAAGTAATGAATATCTAACTTGGATAATTAAAAAGAGAACTTGGAGACACAATTGTCTTGTCAGTACTTGAGGCAATGATTAAAATGCTTGATGAATCCTTCTATAATATGTTTGAGGCTTTGAAAGTAATGAAGATAAGGCAAAGTGCATTATCACAATATAATATAGTGGATAAGGGTCTAATAACCTAATTTCAAGATTTAAAGGATCAAATAACAAGGTTGATCAACATTCAGAGGGGAAAGTAGATTCTTGGTTTCAAAATAGTTATTTTGGGACACTTGAATGCAATTTTGGGAATTGTTATTGACAAAGTCTAGATTTCATGTGCTTGGTCAAAATAACTAGAGAGACTCTTGAAGGATGATGAGAAGCTAGTGGATAGGATTAAAAGTCTCCTTGGGACAATGCTCAAATACCCTACATAGCCTATTGTCCTTGGCATCATTAGGGATGATGAATTCAAACACAGGGCTACTTTGGTGACTCAAGAAATAAGAACTAAGAGTCAAGGCTAGTCTGGGGGAGAGAATAGTAGGATCTTAGACATGATCCTTAATGTAGGGGAAAGAATAACTAAGGCCAAGAGCATCAAATAATCTATGGCTAGGAATGATAGGGAATTAAATGAGATTGCTAACAAAGAGGAAGAATGTCTCTTGAAGCTAGTTATGGACTTAGAGCTAGTTAATGAACAACACCAGAGGGATATGAACATATTCTACCAATATCAAGAAATTTTTCAGATGTAGGACCCACCAACTAGCTAATTAATATTCCATTTTGTAAAATCTTTGTAATATTTTGAAAGAGGAATATTCTTTTGTAAAGGCATATGCTAGTTTGTTAGTGTATTGCCTTTAGGTCAATTTAGTTTGGAAAATTGAATGTATTCTAAAACTTTTTATAAAAAGGATAACTATCCTTACTTCTTGTACATTTGTATCATGTAATTGACTGGTCTACTATCTTGTCCTCCTATAAAAGGTAGTAATACCATTTTGTAAAGGGATAAAATTTTGAGAAAAATTTATATACTTTGAGTGATTAATACAATCAAGTAATTCTTAAAAGATTGTCCAAATTTGTTTTTATCAATTTTTACATGGCTTTTCTCTCAATTGCAACTCTTAAGTCTTGAATTTGAATAGATTTTATGAATTCAAAGTTGCATATCTGATTACAAGGTTACTTATTTGTGTTTATGCTAGATTAATTAAATGACCTTGAATTTTCTTTGTTTTATGTGCTTTGCATTAGAATGTGCTAATGTTATTTGAGTGTGGTATAAAATCTTTAACATAAATTTTGTTCTTACTTGTACTTCTTTATATCATCCTTAGATGTTTCCCTAGTGTGTAGTGAGATCTGAGCTTATGTTATTTTGCACTATATACTGGTTAAATTCATACTCAGTTGTAATTAAAACTTTATCATAATGTTTGAGGCTAATATCAGTAATCACTTATTCTCTTTCTGCCTTACCCTTCTCTTTTGCTTCTTTTTTAACTAGGTCACTTTAGTTTAGATTTCATTATAAATATCCATTTAGATTAGTCTATATTTTAAGCTTTGATCATAATTCACTAGTATTAGCATAGATACTTACACTTTGTAAAGATTTGGTCCATGATGGATCCCAATCATCAATTAATATAAATTTTGTGGAAAAGTTAAACATTTCTCTCTCTATTTCACCACAAGTAACATAATTTGCTAAAACCTACTACTCATGTTTTGAATTCCCAGAATTTTAAAATGAGAAGTGTTCTTTGAACACTAAGGACACATGTGATACATTTAGAGGAATCAACAATACTATATACATACATATATATATATATATATATATATATAATACATATATTGCCTATATTGCTTATAATATATACTACTTATATATTATATTGTCATTATATAGTATATAGATAATATAAATAATAAATATATGTGTGTATGTATGTATGTATATGTATATATATACTACCTACATCTATATGTAGGATATATATATATATATAGAGGTAGTATACATATATATTTACTATCTACATATATAT